>VZDJ01007754.1:31975715-32015876 GCA_008694505.1 Cyanoderma ruficeps | reverse complement strand
GATAGATAGATAGACACACACACACACACAATCTCAGAGACAGTTTTTACACAGATGTATCATGCAGAGAGTTCCCTTAAGTCCACAGTTCCTCATTTCTATGTGGTGTATCCCTAGCCATCACACTGCCAAAGATCAGAAGGGAGAAATTATTTAGCAATTGTCCTAACAGCCAGCCATGCAATGCTCACAGAAAGGCTTTGATGTTCCCAGCAAAGCTGTGTTCATCTTCAGGAAAAAGGGCAAACCCAAGGAACTGAGATCTCCCCATTTTGTGGCGGGTTATGTAGCAAGGCAATACCAAGACTGGCAAGATTTCTGAGTCGCTGCTTGGTGTCACGCAATAAGTGTTGGAGGTTAAAGAGCTGGAGAAGGACTGAAGAACTGGGTTGGGAATCAGTGTTTCCTGGAACCACACAGAGAACCCTGGTGGGGCCAGGCACTGCTGGGAGAAAGGAAAGTCTTTTTGGCAGTGTAACTGGGCCTGTTCATGTGGGCAGCTTGGATCAGGACTGTTAACCCTGGAAGAGGCTGTTCTCCACCCAGCTTCTTTGAACATCCTGCAGAAATTGGCATAAAACAAAAAAATAAATCCAGTCTCAGCATAAAAGACCAAAGTCTGGATCCACTGTTTTTGTGTTTGCATCTAAAAACATACCAAAACCAAATTTGGCTGATACATTGTTGAGATATCAGAACAAATGACTAAAGAACATGCCAGGATTTTGCCATATGCAAAATGATTTTCTTTGTATGATTTCAGGAGACAATTAGCCTTCTAGATAACTTTAGCTGATAGTCATTTATCTTTATTCCTCTATCACCTGTAATTACAGAAGAAATTACTGACATCATAAGGAATTAACACTACACTCTTAACTCCGAAGCTTTGGAGTTAAGGTTTCCTTGTCCTTTTACACCTTTTTTTTTTATTTTGAAAGGATATTTTCAGCAAGTTTGAGATCTTCATTGAAATGACTGTGAAACAATCCTGAATTCTTCCACTGAGATAAGCCACAGGGCACAAGGAAGTAAAAAATCTGCCTTGTGCTCAGGACCAAGAGGCATTTCTCTCCACAGCGTATCAAAAGTAAATCCAGCTGCTGTTAGCAATGGCTGCCCTTCTTTGTTACCCTGTGGCTCTTCACAGCTTTGATTGAGTTTTCTAATAACTCTGCTGTAAATCTGCCATAATTTTCACCTCCAATTTTGAGTTTCTTTTAGTCTAACAATGTACCTAAGAATATATCTTTGACCTTTTTTCACCACCAGATGAAAGGCAGATGGGAATAATTCTTTTTGTTAGTTCCTGCTCCGCTCACATATCTTCATCATTAAAGCATGTCCCTGTAGGCACTTCTGTTCTCCACAGACATGTTTTCTTCATCCTTCTTCTGTCTCTTTGTTTTGTAGTCCCATAGAATTCCCTTTTCAAGGAAGTTTTTAAGTATTCAATTTTTTTTTCCCCAAATACTTTTATAGTACATTTTTTACTGCGGTGCTCCTTATGCTGGAGCTCCCCAATTACAGTGACTGTCTCGATATCATACAGAGACTATGGACACATACCTGGGCAGACAGCAGCTTTCAATCTGTTTCTGAATCATCCCTTCCACCACAGGAAGAGAAGGGTCACAGCAAGGTTTCAAAATCATGGTCAAAAATCTATAGATGTTGCATCAGAGTGGGATAAAAATTAGAGGTTTAGCTAGTTCCAAGCTTTAAAACAGGTTGAGATATTGGGAAGAAGAGGAGTAGCGAGAAATAAAAAAGCACTTGCAACATAGAAGAAGCAAATAAAATGAGCTGAGCACAGGCTATAACCAAAAACACTGTATAAGAGATTAAATCGCAAATAAATAGCAAATGGGGTACAAAGAGGAAAGAAAACCATGGTCTCTGCTTCTCTATCCTAGGTACTGCAGTCAGTTCAGGGCTCCAGATACAGTGGTTTTCAGAAAGCCCTTATGTATGCAAGTCCCAGAAAACAGATGCTTTGACTGTTCCTGCATTCCCTTGGTAATTCTTAAAGACTGTAGTAACACATTGCATGGTGAACTCAGCTGAAATATTAAAAGCCCTCAGCTGCAGACAAGCTGACCCAAAAATGAGTACTTTCTTAGCTGATGGAGAAATCCCTTTCTAGTGAGATTGGATTGTTTGGTATCCTTTAAAAATTGCATGAGATTTTTTTTTCCCTCTAGCCTCTGTACAGGGCATTGACTGGAATCACTCACTGAACAAGAAAACACTGCCACACTGACTGTGGTCAGCTTGATGTTCACCAGATCATCCAGGTCCTCTTCTTCCAAGCTGCTTCCCAGCCACATGGCCTCCAAGTGCCTAATGTTATTCTTCCCCAGGATTTTGCACTGGTGACTCCTTGCCCATTTAACCGGCCTGCAAAGGATGCCTGGATGGCAGCACACCAATCTAGGATATCACTTGTCCCAGTATTGTGACACGCACCTTCAAACTTGCTTTGAGTGCACTCCCTCCCGACATCCGGGCCACTACCGAGGGTACTAAACAGGCACTTGCACTAAGTGTGGCTGACCCTGTGACACACAAGACCCCAGTCTTCAGCTGGACTTTGTGCTGCTGGTCACAACCATCTGAGTCTGACAATTCAGCCACTTCTCTGTTCATTTATATAGTTCATATATTTTTGCTGTCCTCTTGGCATGTCTTTACCTACATGCATATATTTGAGCTGGAGCTCCAGACCCCCAATTTGTTGATTACAAAGTCTGTCTTATGCACATCACCCCATATCTTTTTGGTTAGAAAACCCAGTCTACCATTTCCTCTCTTTTTCATTATCCCTGAAGCCCCACAGCCTGCTGACATCATCTCCCAGCTCCTTTCCCTGTTAACTTAGAGCCCTCCTCCATGCACATGGACTGCATGCAAGAACTTCCTCTGCCCTGGCCCCAGAGGGAGACACAGGGCACTCTTTAGTGCTCTGGACCTCCATCCTCCTGGGGAAGCTTGCTCTGGGTCAAGATCTCTGATGTCCCAGGGAGCTGATCCCATGTGTGCGGGGGCTGTGCTTTGTGCCATGTCACCACCATTGTCCAGCATGTGTACCAGGCTTCTGTCTTCCTCTCTTGCACTCTTCTGCACCAAGTGCTGTGTCTTTTGGTTGCCTTTGCTAGCTGTACACATCCTTCATAGCTGGTTCAGTCTCCATTCTGGTCATCTTACACACCCCTCTCTTGAAAAATGCTGACATTTTTATGTCATGCCATCACATATTTTATGTATGCTTACAGAGAAATGGACTCAAGCTAACCTGTTTGAAACACTGCTCAAAGTCTTGTCCTTGCTCTTTTGCTTATACATAATGTATGAAGAACAGGTTAATAATGTAGTTATATTGAAGATACTTTTGCATCTAAATAAGTGATCAAATGAAGGATAACACATGCATGCACATGCACACATGTGTGCCATGCACATGAGGAAACATCCGATAAGGCGTTCGGCTTGCAACCCACGGTGTTGTGGCAGGTGTTACCACATGCCCAAAAGCCCAGAGCCAAATTTACAGTGCTCATATAGTGGCCTGAAGGGATCTGGACCTTGTATGGGGACACCTTAGGCTTTCAGCCAGGGCTTTGCCACTGCCAGCACTTTGGTACCTACCAAAGACAGACCTGTCTGGCAGAGCATCAGTGTCTGTATATACTTCTGTAATAGGTGTCCTGGGAAAATGGCATTTAGTGCCTGAAATAATTTCCTTCCTTTGAACAACAAGAGCAGTGGTTATGTGACTTCTACAGCTAACTGAGGGCTCTGGGTAAATTACAGGTGTTGTCTGTTTGAGCAGCTGGCCAGCTTGGCACATCTGATGAGGGCACCCTATCCACTGGATCCTGGAGAGAAGGGGATCCCTCATCATCTTTTCCGTAGAAACTGTATTGACATGCAGTCAGGAAAGCCAAACTGTGGGATTTGTTTGTAGCTTGTTTCATATTATGTACTATAATGGTATACAAATGGTGAAATGATAAGACAGTAGGTGTTAACAATCTAGTCACCACTGGAATATTCCTGAGGACATTCTAGGATTTTTAGGTTACATTAAAATGCTGTGAACTTTCTTATTGCTATTATCTAAGACATTTTTTTCTGAAAGACTCCTTACTGATATAAAAAAATAAGAAAAAGTATCTCATCTGTGTTTTCTGAGTTTTTTGGGGAAAATACCCCAAAATCTTAATTAGCAAGAGAATAAAGACAACAGATACACAGCACCAATAATTTACAAAAATCTTACCTATGAAATTTATCCATGAAAAATATATATGACAAGTCTAACGCAGAATTTGTCTGTGTTAGATAATAATACTAGTATTCTCCAAAACAGGATGGTTGTTAATTAGCGAACAATGTATCCAAGGACTCATTGTGCTTTTTTTTCTACTTTAGGATGCTGACATTTACAGAGATTCTTATATCCTATAAGAAATACTGAAATTGTATTTCTGAAGCAAATTTTTTACAGTGTGTCATGATCTTTAAGTCATTGGCAGAAAATATTATATCTGAGAGATTTCACTGAACTGAAATTAAAGTCCAGTCCAATTAGTCATTTTCTTATCTGTAAATGACTGTATCCTATACACCACTTTTTAAATTGTGTAGCTCAGCCCTGCTTTCTATTGACCTCAGAGCCTTTAAAAAAATCTTAGTGACAGAGTTGAACAGCACAGTTGTAGAAATAGGCCTCAGCAGAAGAAAAAGTCTACTGACCTTTCAAATATTCAGGAATGTAATACAGCATGCATGACTTTAATTATGCGACTCTACATAGAACTAAACACACCCTAAGTGTCCCTATTGGGAGTTTGCATCAGAGTTCAAACCAGAAGTACTATATCCATACATCTATTTCCTGTCAATAGCACAATGTAATGTGTGCTTTGGTCAGGTAAGGGACCAACAGCTAGGGAATTAATTGTTAGGGTGGGAAAAGATTGTTTACTCATGCTTGATGGGCCTAATTTAAGAGTTTCAACTGTTGGAGAAGGAAACCATGTTGAAAACTCTCCGTTTTATTAGTTCAGTGAGTCATTCTGGATTCACACCAGAATTCCAAGAACCAAGCTTTTAGTATCTCCAATAGTTCATTAAAATTTACACTTATTTTTACGATCCTTTCTTCCACACATCCTTTAGCACACGCTGTCTCAAACCGACCATTTGTTCAGCATATAACAAGGTGCAGTTGTATTTTTCAGACAGTTGTTGCAAGGAACAAGGATCTTGAGTGACATTCCTCAGATTTTCTTCAGGTTTGTTCAGCTGAACAGCTGCCTTTGGCGCCACTTCAGCAGTTGTTGTCTGAGAAGCTCCATGGGCTGGAATGAGATTTGGTTACTCTAAAACCACCCTTTCAGTTCCATGTGCTGATCGAGCTTTTTTCAGCTGTAAGTTCTCCTAGTGTCAGTGAGCCTCAGGGCTCTGTCCTGAGCCTTTCAGATCTTTCATTAAAACTAAACCTCCTTGAAGCATTGATTGTGCCATATGGCTTTCATTATCACAGGCACACTGATGATATTTAGGTTCATGGTACATGTTAACCTTTCCTACTGAGGTCAGTAACAGTATCTCTGAGCATCTAACAGCTGTCTCCCTGTGGATGTATCATGATTTTTTTAGCATTAAACACAAGCAGTAAGAGACTCTTTTAATTGGGTATGACAGTTTCTATCCTTCTTTTGGTTTCATGGTAAAGGTTCCCAGTACATTTAGCTGGGAACTTGGGTTTTATTCCTGATAATAATTTCTTATTTACCACTCATATCTTTTACTTCAACAAAAAACATGTCATATCTCATAAATTTGCCAGTACTTAATCATTGAATCAATAAAACCATCCATCTGTAGGCTTGTGATTTTGTGTTTAGAGTCTGCCTTTATTCAAAATCAAATTTTTCATATCAACATATGCGTACTCTTCTGCTTGTAACACCTCTCCTTACACTGGTGGCATGTCTTTTTATGACACGTACATAGCATGTGCTCAGTGGCAATGTATGAGAGCTTGGGCACAATGCTCCCCTAGTGCACAGGGCACTTTTCTTCTGGGCTGGAGAATGTTAGGCCAGCTTGGAGTATGAGGAGAGAGAGAGAGAAAGACGGAGACAAACATTTTTATAATTAACTAAATTGTCTCTGTGGGCATGAAAAAGGAGCTTATGGTCTGCTCCCTCCTTCTCAGTATGGGCTTTTGCTCTCAGGAGGGCTATTAAATAAAACAGCACAATCACTCTCCAATGAAATCCTCTCTCCTTGAAGGGATTGTTGTGTCCCAGTGGCAGCTCCTTTCCTGAGTTGCAACAATGGGGCAAGTAAGATGTTTCTCTTTAGATGAGGAGATAGTATCAGCACATATCAAGCTGTATCAAAGCTTAAGAAAAAAATATATCAAGGCTTTTATTTGGTGGCTATTGAGAAGTGACAGCGATGTTTCATTTTCTGCTTGTGCTGACTTTTAATTAGGTACCTGTTTGTCTGCCAGAATTAAAATGTGGTCCTAATCTGGGCAAAACAAGTTTTTGCTTTTTTCATTTTAAACCAAAGAGTAGCAGAAATATAAACTTCTGTCTGTAATGAGAAAAATAATCAACAAGCTGCAAATTTGTTGAAGGTTTAAAGGTCTGGAGATGAAGTGCAATGCTGTATTTAATGATGCATAATAGTGAATACCAAGTAAATAGTATGTTAATTTTTTAGTATTGCATGACTTGGGTTTCCTTCAAAATGTTGTGACCTGAAAGACACATGGGAAGATTTTTCTCATGGTAATGGACATAGTGAGTTCTTTGCAGCCAATGTTGTGGTTGCCTGCACATGTTCAGCTCTCTAAGAAAAGAGCTCATCTTTCAGCTTAGTGTTGTTCCCCTCCAAGCAGCTTCCCAACAAAGAATAAGGGAAAAAATAAAGTCTGGATGTGTTCTAAGAGCATCATTCATACGTAAAGACAGACTCTAACCTCGACCTGTGTGAGCCACAGAAGAATATCTGAGGAAATATGTCAGAAATGCATGACAAAAATCAGCACTTGATCTATTCTCCAAAGGTTTAGTGCCTCAAAAGGCTTTGAGTGCCTCAAAAGGCTTTGAGTGCCTCAGGGCTGCCACACGGAACCGCTGGGCTCCCTGCTGTCCATTAGCATCCGTAGCTCCCGTAGAAGTGATCCTCTGCCTCTTTAGTCGGTGGACAGAGGGTGATACCCAGCAGTGCTACCCCGGAGAAGGTGGGCTGTTAGTGAGAAATTCCCCCGGGAAGCTTTGGTTGTGCAAATCAGCTCCTCCCTGCTGAGGGTGGACACCACTGTGTGCTCAGCGTTGCTGCCACATCCTCACACGAGGCTTGAGGCAGGCCTTTGCTTTCTCAGATAAACTCAGGGGTGATTTTGGAGCTGAGGATTTTCCACTTCACATACCTCTATTTTTTCTAACAATCTGAGAACAAAGGGTCTGCTTGATTTGAATCTTGGTGAGCTACCAGAGTGTTCCAGCTCTCTTTCTCCTCAGAGGCAGACGCCTCCCATTATAGACATTTTAAATAAGCAATCATTATCTCATGAAGCAGCGGGAGAAAAGTATCTTGCTACCAGGTAGGGATAAGTCTTACCTTTTATGCATTTCACTGCTCAATGAACAAGCAATAATTCTGACATTCAGAANTAAGCTTTTTTTTCCCAGTGCAAAGCTGGGAAATAGCACCTTGAATAACATCATCTTCGTCTGGAAAAAATGCTTCAACATGACCTGCAACTGGAATTGTGGTCATTACAAGCCGAAAGGATGGAATCAGACATGTTTTAACAATGTTGTAGGGAAAAAATAAATTTTAACAAGCCGAATACTTTCTATGGGAGCAGGAGGAAGACCAGGGAGAATTGTGTGGGAAGTTTGACTGACAGTCAGTTGAAGGCAGAGGGAATGATAATGGGTTTATTCTCTAATTTTCTAGCATTTCTAAAAGCATCACTAGATGGAATCTGGAGAAAAATAAAAGAACAGAGAAAAACTTCCAACAGACTGTGAATGCAGTAACCACAGAAAACATTTCTCTAAATTGAAATGCCTGTACCACGTGCATTTAAATAATTTGCAGACCAGTACTGGCAGTAACATTGTATTTTCTTCCCTATATTTTGGACATTTCCCTTCTGCAATGGAAAAGAAAAAAGAAAAGAAAAGAAATCTGAAAAGAAATAATATATGTTATTAATACATGTCATATCAAGACAGAATAGAAAGTTACAGTGAATAAATCTATAAATACATATTTTGAAGCAAAAGAGTACAAGAACTCTTTCCACTTGTTTTCTTATCTTCTACATAGTTCATTGATAAAGGTATAAGTAGCACCTCAGTGTTGGACACATCCATTATAGTGAATGCTAGGAGGACTTCCCCTGCTTAGACTATGCTTACAAATAATTTCTAGAACAGTTTCCTTTGTCAGAATACTCAAGTCTCTTTCACTGTACTCCTATAAATTAGTTTTTATTTCTTCTTTTCTAAGCTCCTTCCTCGTTGGGAATACCCAATAAGCACAGGCAGTAACAGGAACTATCTGGAAATAAATGTATCTCCAAAGTCCCCCTGGAACAGTTTCTTGAAGATGTTTGTTGAGATAATTTCCTAATCTCAGTCCCCTTTCTTGTTATGACCAATAAACGTTTTAAGAGAAACAAAACACTAAAGTAAAAGTGTGTAAAAATACAGAGCCAAGTACACTATTCCATTCTTCTGTGAAAGAGCTGTTAGTCAGACACCCTAGACTTTCCACATAATTACCTACAGCTACCCTATCTGCTCTAGACAGGTGGTGGTTTTAAACACCAATCTGATTGATAGAGCAAGTAAAACCACTCTTTGCCCTTGCCATTGGTGAACTGTGTGTCTCAATGCTCAGTGCTAATAAACATGGCTCTTACGGGGTTGTAGAGGCTACACCAGTGCAGGACCCTGGTAACAAACTGCTGGACACAGGGTAGCTTTCTTCACTGCATTTTTACTACCAACATTATATGGCAATACATCACTGGCAGATTGTAACCCCAAGCATCACAGTAAACTTAGAAAGGAAACTGAAATGAATTCTGGTTATGTGAATATTGATGTGATCTCAAATGTCATTGTCTCCATTCCCATTACAAAAAGTTTGTGATAAAGACAACGACTGGTCCAGACTGCAGTATCTATCTCAAGTTTTTGTAGATCTTTGCCTCTGAAAATATTTTCCTTAGATTTTTTTTTTGCTCCAGTAAACTTTTATCGACTAATACTTGCCACTTTACTAAAGCTAAATAAGAAAAAGAAATCTGAAGTGTATAGACTAAAATACTACACATAAAAAAAAATCAGATTAGAAAAATAGTAAGCTAATCCTGAACAGATTTTATTTCTATAAAAATAGGTGCACTAGAGCATTTAAATTGAAGTTAAACCCAAGGTAGTTAGGGCTATTTTGGTTATTCTCATAAGACCGGCAAATTTCACATGTGGGAACTATAAATCTGGTAAAGAAATGAAGGAATAACTGGGACCTAATTTGTTCTATTTGACTTGACTATATAAATGATTTATAAATCTTAAAATAGTTGTTACTCTAAGCTTTCTTTGCTCATTTAAAATGTCTTCTATTTAACTTCTTCCTTTAATAGCTTTCATCTAGGCATCCTAAAAACATGTAGAATTCCAAAATAACATGACATACAACTGGAGCAAATATATAAGTAAATAAAATGCACGTTTTGGGTACATTCCAGGATCATTCAGAAAATCCTTGTCTGAGAAGCACAGAGGAGGTAGGGCCAGTATCAGTGAAGACCTAAAGCAGGAAGTTATGTAAGGTGATACATATATGTGAGATGCTTGGCTTTCAGAACATAATCTGAAATGGAGAGTGAAGACCTGGGGTATCTTCTCAGTGACTGGATCAAACAAGATACTCAAGAGGAGCTATTCAGAGAAACCCGCTTTCAGAGTGTGGAGGACAGCTTTTTTCTGTTTATTATTTTTATTGATGATCTCGACTGAGTCTACCATTTTTTGTTCACAATAGTTCTGTTTTCCAGCTTCTTTTAAGCAATACCTTGCAATTAGCAAGCTCTAGGGTTTAAGGCAACCTCTTTGTTTGTATGTTTTTCCAGATAATTTCCAAATGTTTTCTATGATCATTTGTTCCAAGACACATCAATTCCATCTGTTCCTTACTATGCATTGGCTCTGCCTCATTTCACATCTAAATTACATTATCTCAGAGAGTTTGAATTAGTACCTCTTGTATGCTGTACCACCTATTTATCATGATTTCTGCATTTGCATCTTCTCTCTTTCACTTGTCTGAGTTAATTTTTGCAATAAATAATGATTAATTCATCAAAATTAAGCACTTTGCTATACATTGCAGGGTACCTCTAAACTATATTTGAAACTCCTTGCAACAAGATATTTGTGCCATACATAATTAATGGCCATTGGAAAGATGACAATTAATAAGGGCACTGAGGGTAACTAATACATAGATATGAAAAAAATACAGAGCCCTGAGAAGAATATAAACTCAGCTTTGTTTATTGAAAAATAATACAGACAAGTTGGTACTGAATTTATGTCTAGAAAGCCAGTAGTTCTCTGAAAATCCTGAGTAGCACGCAGTACTATATCAATAGGAGGATATTTTATTTCTGTTCAGGAAATAGGTATGTTTACAGGCAAGACTTCTGCTTGACCTTGACCCAGAAATAGTTAAGAGTATCTCCACACACAAGAGAAGTTAGACTCTGATAGGCAGTCAGCAGTTGCAAGATGCAGTAAAACTGACACCTGGATAAGGTTTGTTAATCATAAGCACCAGCTGGGAAGAGTTCCTTAGCAATGGATCATTCAGTTTGTAATAAAATACATGAAAAGGAATTCATGTCTGTGCATTATCCTATTTAGAAGAAAAGCAACCCCATTGACAGCCAAGAGCTTTTTAGTTGAAATAGCAGTGGGAAACCCTTACAGAACTTACCAATTCCAGAGTCAATAGACATGGGTTTTATCTATCTCCAGGCGCTTCTCTTTAAACATAATAATTACCTTCTAATCCCTGCAATTATTATGAAAATTATTTATGCTGCAAATTTTTCATGTTAGGTAATGCTTTAAGATGACTGGCTACACCTGAGGAAATTTGTTCTCCAAAGGAGCATTTCTGAACAAGTTATCAGTCCAGTTTTGTCATGCCCAGAACCCCAAAAACAACTGGGCAACAACAAGCTCTGAGATTCAATGGGTCAGTTTGGTTCTGCAGGGTAGCAGCCTAGAGAAACACTTCTGATGAATGAAATACATCTGGTAGGCAAGGAAAACTCTTTTATGCTGGGAATTTTCTCAAAAGCATAAAATTAGCTTTTGAAGTTCTCACAACAAATCCTATGGAGCTATAAAGAATGTAAAGCTTCCCTTTTAAAAGTAATTTGGCTGGTTGAACTCAGAACTAATATCAGTGAAGGATGAAGAAGCACTGACTGGAATTGCATATTTAAGGATGTAAAGTGGTTGACTGAAGGTAAGAGATCAAGATGGCATTCAAACCTTTAGAATGATTCTGGGTAGTTATCTTTTACCTGTTCTACCAGTTTTAATGCATTTATTTCATTCAATGTCTTTGCTGTCATCAACAAGACACCAGCTTTGCTATATCAAGCTTTTAGATACAAGCTAATAGATTTCATAATACAAAGTGTGAATTGGTAGCAGCTCAAGCTTCAGCCTTTGTGCGGTTGTTCCAAACTTAAAAAACACAAACAAACAAAATAAACCCCATAAAAACAACCAAACCTTACAAACTTTTCATAAAGTATCTTGCAATGATTGGCTCCCCAGTGGATTTCAATTTACCCATTCAAGAAACTGTGCAGGTGAAATCAGGAAAAGGTAGTAATGATACCAAATACCGATATTGCTGCCAGAGACTTCATATTGTGGAATCATGGGTCCTGTGTGTTCCTGAGGGCAGAATATCTAATTTACATATCCCAGGTCATTATGTCCCTTTTGGAATGCTTTAAGTCCTCTCATATTTCATTGGCATTCTTGCTGCTTTTGGAAATAATAGTCAAGAATTAAGTTCTCAGATTTTGTGTGTTATCCTTTTATACAGTTTGTCAAATCATATTCACTGCTTTACTGACCTAGTAAGAGCCAGTGGACCAATATTAATAATTTTAAGATATCTCCAACCTGAATGGTTCCAGAATGATGGAAGAAATTTTAGATTTGTATTTTTTTAAACTTCAGGGTCTTACCATCTCCCACTGAATATTAATCTCATGTCCAAATGATCATCTAGAAGTTTCTCTCTCTTCTCTGCAGACTATTGGTAAAAAATATATTATTCTTTATTTCAGGGATTTCTCACATGCTTTCCATTTTGCATACTGCTATTGCAGGAAAGACAAACATTTGAATTATTATATATATAAATGTTATTTTTATGGCCTATCTTTAACTAACTTGCACTTGCTAACATACTGCTGGTCCAGTAACCCAGATTTTTTAATTCACATTTAAAACAGCCTAGTGAGTTGCTGTCATCTCTGACTGTACAGTACGTTCTCTCTTTTAGACACTCATAAATACCTGAATCACATACAGAAAAAACCTCATCAAAATAACTGGGAAAAAACCCCAGGTAGATATGTTGTTTATGCAGAAACCTAAATCATAAATCCCCAAATACTCAGGTAAGTTTGGAGAAGTTTGCTTGCATATTCAGCCTCATCATTATGTCCTCATTTCTCCCCCTCTAAAAAGTCATAAAGCCTCTTTTGTTCCATGTAACTCTTTACTGTGGAGAGATTTTATCAGCAGAAACTCAATACAACCATTCCTGTCAATTTGCAACAGAAATCTCTTTCTTCCTTTTTTCCCTCTGTTTGTTGGGTTTTGGTTTTTTTTTTTTCTTTTCATGTAAACTGTTTAAATAGGCTGCTCAGATTAGATGGCTCCTTATATCAGTAGGCAATGCTTTCCCAGGGTGAAAGACTAATTTCCTCCTTTCCTGCTCTAGCCTTGCACCCTGCTAACACTGTCAAACCGGGGAGTTCCCCATTAGCATCCTGAAAAGGTTTCCCTAGGTCTTCGTTTGTATTCATTGGCAAGTGAAAAATGGAGTGATAAACTGAAATGTATCAGGTATGGAGGTGGGGCTTTACTCTTCAAGTACTGGAAATCCAGCCTTCAGGGACAAAAATATAGTGCTTGGGGCTCTAATAGAGTTACATGTGTTTTGCAAAATATAAAGGATTACATAAGGGCAATGTTTTCAAAAGTATGAGTTTAAAACAAATTCAGGGGCTATTTGTATAAGCAGAATGGAATCATCCTGTTGGGGGGGAAAAGCTGAGGTAGGACACAGCAGCCTAGCAAAGAGGCACACTGTGGCTATTCCCCTCAGCATTGCACAGTCTAGTTCAGTTTCTGCTTTCACATCAGAACATCAAACCGAGATTTCAGAACTGAGCCAATACAGGCACAACTCATAGAGGGGAGGGGATATAACTGAGCACAACTGCACAGCTGCTGGTTTTGTCCTCGCTGGGCTTTAGGTGCCCCTTAAATATTATGGGGTCCCTGCTCACCTGTGAAATGTGCTGCCAAGAGAAGTACCAAGAGTAACTGCACTGAAAGGCACCTGGGCAGCTTCTCCCTGCGGCACAATGTTCCGCTGCCGTGAACCCTCCTGCCAGGACGGCCACGGGCTTACCCTGTCCTCCTGGCACCTGTACAGCCTGAAAAGTACTTGCTCTGGTTACTGGGTGATCACTGTGGGAAAGTAAATAATGATAAAGGTTTCATTTTCAGCTTCTGTCTTACCCAGTGAAGTCCTTTGTCATAATCAAATGGATCAAAAGGAGGCCCGAAGTTTTAGCTGAAACATGAATCTGCTCTGAATCAAAACTAGGTACTCCCCTTTTCCTAAAGGGTGAAGGTAAGATGCCCATTTTTAGCCAGACTCTACTGCTAATTCCTTGTACAATTTATTCCCTCAAATTTATATTTTATCAAATCACAATCTTACTCTCATTGTGATTATGCCCTTGGCATGAAACTGTTTCAACTTCACAGTAAATTGTAGCCCTGGACATAATAAAACCCACTGAAAGCCCTTACCCAGTGAAATAACATCATACCCCATTCTGATAAAGAGCATTAAAAATTTATGTAATCCTAAACCATGTGTGCTTCCTACCTACTGTGACAATAGCATGCTTAGAAATCACTCAAAGTATTGTGTTTTGTGAACACATTTCATCAAATAATGTGAGGTCTTCCTGACAGCAAAATTCTTCACAACTGAGCCAGGATGGGTCTGGACTAGTACTAAAATACAGATGACATTCAGTATCTTTATGGGAAAATCCATAGCAATCTAATCTGAAGTACAGAGGAAAATTAGTTAAAACAGCAATTTAATTTAATTTAGTACAGCAGTATAAGTTGATTTCTTTTATTAGCTGTCTGGCACCTAGAAATTTTATGTTTTAGCCAAAAGACAATACTCAACCTAGACTATCCAGCTACTCAAATACCAGAGATCTGGAATAACATTTATTTTAAATCTATGTCATAGAGAGAGAAGCAAGAGATAGTGTTTTCCACAGCAAGCAGCTTTTTCCTTTGGAATTTTTTTTTCTATGTAAAAAAATTCCATGAAACAAAGACAAATGCTTCGATTTTCTGCTATGGTTCTTACCTTTACAAAGACTTGTGATCAGAGTGTGGTCCAGAAACAGTCACAAAGTTATCTGGGTTTCTCAGTTTAAAAAAGCCAAAAAACAAATAGCAACACCACCCCCACACCAACCTCTAGTTTTCAGAAGGTGGAAACACAGATTTTGTCCTGAAAATTCTTTTAAGGGAAGAACCAATCTTACTTTAAAATAGGTTACTATAGCTTGGCAGCAGCAATAACTAGAGGTTCAATTCTGAAGTGACCTGCTCATACAGGAGAGTTTACACGTCCCTGCATTATCTGAAAATGACAATGAATAACTTAGAGGAAAAGAACTGGCCAATTCAATCTCTAGGTAGCCCTGTAAGAACATAAAAGACAAAATTATTCTGATACTGAAATACAGTCCTGTAGCAATTGCCGAGAAATCCACTGTATTGCAAATACATGCCCACCAAGTATTTCACTTAAAACAGGTGGGCTATAAAAGCAGGACAGACTTTGACGCATCTTTGGACCTACTATTTTTCTCATTAAAACTTTAAGATTTTCCAGTGAACTCAACAGGCCTTATCTGAACTAATAAAAAGATATTCTGAAAAAATAATACACAAAATAGTTGGCATTTTTTCTCATGTCCCCTTTGTTGTTTTCCTGCAGCCTTTAATATAGGTTCCCCCTTTCATCAACACAGAGTGGGTGAGGATTTTCTGCAGAAAGATTTGTTCCACACTGAAATAAACTTCTAAGACAAGTGACCCTGGAAACATCTCTCTTTGCTGATCATGGAGGGAGTTTAGATAATCAGCTTGAACACAAGACACAGACAGAAATTCAGTTCCAGATTCCTGTGCTCCTGTTAGAGGTAATGAAAATTGACAGCTCCATTCAGTTGCCCCAGCTTAGCACCCAGTGCCTTTTAAAATGACATAGGTAAGACATTTTGCCTTTCTGCTGGCTGCCTGGCCAGCACAGCATGGCTATCCCCTAAGGCCTGACCCATATTTATGGTACCTGAGTAGATTCTCCTGACATCCTGAGTCTTCTGAAATGGCCTATTTTGAGCCCACCTTTGTTCATACAACTGAATGGAGCTCTACTGACCACAGTAAACCAAAGGTGAGACTCAGTTACCCAGACTCAGGCTGTCAGTGCCCAGTGAGATGGCCCATGGAACCCAAGGCTGTCACCATTGGGGACTGGCAGATTGAGTCCATGATTTTCTGCAGCAGCAGCTGAAGCTGTGTAGAATAATTGAAAATGTCCAAGTAGAGGAAATATTTCCCATTTCAAAAAGTCTGTTCAGGCAGCTGAACTTTCCCCTTCCCTGGATCTCAAGAGCTATTCAGCTGATAAAAAGCAATTCTAGATACTGGATTTAACACACTGTAACACTTAGATACAGACAGTAGGGTAGACACTTAAATACAGGTGTTTGAATACTGGGCTTGATCTGTAAATTCATTAATTTTAGATGGGATGTAGCTCACTGCCGTTGCTTTATGCAGATGAAGTTACATATAAACCTTTGCTGATCTTGCAACACTTGCCAGGATTAGAATTTGCAAAGTATACACATTTCCACTGTCAATTATAAAAAGAATACCTTACAAAATATGCACATTATTTAAGACCATTTTACTCTCTGGCATTGTGATAGTTCTGGTTTGTCAGCATTTCCCTTTATCTTTTATAAATCTGAAATTTCTCAGTGAAGTTTTCAGCATTATAGCAAATTCTTTTCAAGTTAAATTACACCCTGCTTTGCTTGTCATTGGCCTAAATACATTTTTAACCAAACATTGTAAATCAGGGGAAAAAAAATTAACCTCAGGCAGTATAATTCTTCAAGACACATTTTTGGCATAACAAAACAATTTGAGCTAGACACAGAAATTTGGCATCACAATTTTAGTTACTCCTGAAGATTGGATTAAGGTGAATTATCCTTTTAAAAGTTGTGAGCCAAAAATTTCTTTTACCACTTGGGTTGAAACCATTTGGAGGGTTAGATTCTTTTTTTTTTTTAAGTTAAGGTTTTTTTCAAAAGTCAACTTGAAAGCCTAAAAATTAAAACTCTCATCATTTACTAAAAAGAAATTATTATTGTTTCAGACCTTTTTTCATTTCATTGATTAATTTTGGTTTACACACTTATTTCCTTGCCTGATGGTACCTTAGATGTATAGACAAACGCCAGTGGGGTATTCACTAACCACTGGTCTCCAGGTTAGGAATTCTATGAAAAAAACCAAACACTATTCTAGCTGTTGGAATGGGAAAACTAGAAAATTAATCCATATTAGCTGCTTGTAGATATAAAGAAAATATCTAGAGTTTAAGCACCAGTCACATTCCTCAGCCATAACAGAGACTTTGCTTGCAGGGTCATAGGAAGAAACATCTCAGGCCTCTTGCTCTTGGATGAGTTGGGTAGGATCCCTTGTTAGGATGTACAGCAGATGTGAAATATTAACTTAATTGTTGCAGCAGAAACACAGAAAGATATCATGAGGGAAAGTGTCGTCTTTTTTCCTCCTCATTTCTTAGGAAAAAGAAGAAATGTTTTGACTGGACAAGAATAATTATCTCTGGGAATTGTGTCCTAAATGCTACATCTCTTCTTTTCTATTTTAATTCTTACTGTGTGCCTTCAAGTGAGCAACCAGCATGACACAACTTTACATATAACCAATAAAATAAATGATCCAAGCAAGGACTTCATACCCACAGCTATATAATCCTGTGTCCATGCTTAGATAGCCAACAAGCATTCCCAAGGAGTCCTGAGCCATTTTCTACAGTTTATTCAACAGGATGAGAAAAAAAGTCTCAGCATTTACTGAAGCCCTAAAGGAAGTTCATAACAGGAATCGCTGATCTCCTTCCCAAGGATGTGACTGCATGTGCTGGGGAGTGTCTCCCTGTGTGTGGCTCACAGTGACTGGGGTCATGGTTCTCCACCCCCAGATGCTTTCTTTCCATGTCGCCTCTTCAGAGCCCAGCTTCTCCTGGAATTCCCCCCAGCTCTCATCCACATCCAGCTCACTGCCAGCAACTTCTGGGAACTTGCATTTTAGAGGCACCAGGTCGCTACAAAACAGGTAACTTTTTGTGAGCAGTGGTTTTGTCCTGAAAGAATTACACTTTCAGTATTAAAAACATACTTCCAATATGTATGGATAGTCACATTCCCTAAATGGGATAAATGGCAGCTGGCCCCTTTGCTTAAGCATTGCTTTGGCTCACCACTGGTTGGAAGATACAGAAATTTTCCAGAAGAACCATGCTGTCATGAGAAGTTCGGTAGTTTTGCAGCTGAACCTAAACTCCTTCTCAGTATATGTATTTATTGTCTGTGATAAGCAACTGTATCACCTCTGCTGAAGACCTATTATTGTTTGTAAATAAGTCTAGCCATACAGCCTCATGTGTAGGAGGCTGAGACACATCATTTTTCAATTACTGTATGCCATGTTCATTTACATGTCATTTTTGTCTTCTAGAAAGCTGTTCTCATAATATAGAGGAAAACCTATCCAACAAAAATCACTACAGTATTGTAGCAATCTCCCTCTGCAGAGAGTGAATCTAATCAGAAACCTCTTCTATCAATTTTGAAATTCCCCTGAAAAGTCCATATCAAGCATTATCTCTCACATTCTAAGCTACCTTAATACAGCTATAATTTTCCTTCTGACTCCTGGGGAATTTTCATAAGCACCAGGAAACTGCTGGCTCAATCCTATTTTCTTCATTCCAAGATTTAGTCTGGGTCTTACTGAAATTACCCGGAATGTTTGCATCAGTGAGGCAGGAAACGTTTTATGCTATCCCCACAAACTATGCGATTGGGAAATTTGTCAGCCAGGCTTTCCAGGAATGATTGCATTGATTTATCTCCAGCGTAGTATGTCTCAACAAGATTTCTCCAAACACTTCATTCTTAAGGCTGTTTCCCTTTAAGATACTCCTGACATCTGCAGCTTTTATAGCCTGAAGCACTAGAAGGCTGTTCCTCTGATGGTCATTACTCCACCAACAGCCGTGGCTTTGACGTTAGCCCAGTCATGGCTACACACTGCAAAGTCCCAAATCTCTGCATCAGACACTGGAATTCTACTTTTGGAGTATAATTCTTCTGACTTTCTCTAACACTTTCTTGGTTTATTTTGCTTAGTTTCTTGTTATACTTTTAGGAGCCCAAAAGGGGGTCTTTATCCTTTCCCATGAACTCTTTACATGTCACACTTGTGAGTGTATTTTCTCCTGTGCCTGTCCTCTCAAAAACTTCTCTTCCATGGCATTTGTGTATGTTAGGTATGTAGGAAAAGGAATAACAGTATCTCCTGGGCCCCTTGACTGTCCAGGAGAGCTGCAGCAGAAGAGATAAAGGCATGTGGCCTGTGTGAGAAGCCTTCTTGGGAGGCAGGAGCACCCATAGAAGTGGATAAGCACCAGTGGGTAACCACCAGGAGTATAGTGCCTGGGATATGTACCATGCAGACTAACCAAAAAGCCAAGGACATATCCTATTTCCACAACAAGTTCAGACCTTTTTCCATTACAGATTTTACAGGTTGAAACGGTTCCTCTTTTATCTGGAATCTCCTCAGTGAGACCATCATGGAATATATCCTGAGCTGTGAAGGGAGGACTTTTGAAAACTCAGGCTTGGCAGCTTCATCTGGAAAAGCTTTACTGCTGCCATAATGCCCTGGGAGAACGACAGAGAAAATGTAGACTGTTAAAAATTAAAAAGATTAATAATGTAAACAAGCTGATTAAATTCTGTAACTTCTTCAACTTCATGACTCTGGCGTGGCTCATGTCCCCTTAAAAGGAATGGATTCTACAAGCTTGGAGAAGGAAATTCTCAGAATATTCTGAGTTGGAAGGGCCCCAAGAGGATCACTGTAAAAGCAGAAGAGGTGAGGCAGAGTAGAAATGTACCTACAGATTTACACCAACCTATTGGACACAATTCTAGAGACTCACACCAGTGTTGGAGAAGTGCACACTTTGCTGTTAAAAGAGAATGATAGAGTACTGCTTTGGAGATCTTGAATCAGAGCAGAACATTATGCAATGAACTGAAATGTCTTGTGAAATTGTCAATCTTGTTTTCTTCCAATACCATGAATACACAAGGTGTCTCCTCTCTCATAGGCAGAAGAACTGAGAAGGGTTGAAATATTCCAGTATGAATCAAAGCAGCTGAGAGACTTCAATGAGTTCAGTCCCCTGTCATTGCTGGCAGTCACATCATGTAACCCCATAGGTTTATAATTGATCAAGCTCTACTTTTCAGCTAATTAGATTTTTTTTTGCCTTAGTGCCTCCAAGTAGAAAGTTATTATGAATCTTCACTGTGATAATGTCTAGAAGTCTTCTAATTATCACTAGAAGCTTCTTTACAGCCAGGTTATCTAAGTTCTTTAACCCAAATAACACTCCTCTCCACCATGGGATTTCCTTGGTTAATACATTTATAAAGGCAAACCATAACTCTTTTCATACATTAATGGGAACATAAACAAACCAAGTCATTTGGTAATTTGTTTTCTTAGTATTTACACATGCTATTCTTAACAAGTGGGAGTGGGAACGTGAGAGGTGGGGATCTGGGGACACAGTCTGCTTTAAACTTGATATGAGTCACAAGGTTAAACCTCTGCTCATCACTCAGATGAGAAGTACCTCTGGAATCCTCCCTTTCTAAACTTGTAGAGTTAAATAGTTCAGTCAAAACTCTGATCTCAGATTGACTGAATTGCATTAGATGACTTTGATATAAATATTGTCTTTGATATAAATTAACAATGAACCAGCCAGTGTCACTGTCATTTTAAACTCATGGGAATGAAGTTTTATACATGTACTGTACTTTTTGTCATGGATTTCATTTCTCAGTCGAGTTTGTTTGATCTTCATTTAATTGCAATAACAGTGGGAAGAGAAACCTGAACTGTTTTTCCTATTCAGTGTTTAAAACTTTTGTATAATTTCAAGCACATAAGACACAATATCATATTGTTAACATGTGCTCTTACAAATCCTTTGAAAACCAACCTAAGTGGCAATGTTTAGACATTATTTACATAGAGACAACCTTTGATATAACAAAATACACTGAAAGTAAGATGAAAGGAAATAAAATCAAACTATAAGTACAATACAAAATAGAGGTAAGTTCACCAGAATAGGTGAACTCTGAGACAGTTATTTGGAATAATGTGAGTTGCTACAGCAGCAGCAATTTTAAAATCAAGGCTGCATGCTCTTCTGAAATGTGTGCATGTTCTTAGAGAAGAAATTAACTCAGTGAAGCATTTAGGTTGCACTAGGTGTTCACAGTAATCCTGTCTGTCTATATATATACAATTTTTTTTTAATTACTGGATACGTTGTAGGTTGTATATGTTCTGAATATCATTCAGACTGCTCTAGGCTAGAGCTGCAAAAAATGAGGTAACTCTTGCAGAGGGTTGAAGCTGGTAGCTAGCTACTCTAATAAGTTGGAGTGGCATACATAAAAGCTGATAACAAATATGAAATAGCTATGCTTCCTTTTAATGACCATTTCCCTCTTAGGATTAGCAATTTCTCTGGAATAATCAATACAGTAGGTAAGAAATTCACTATTATGGGTGGCTAGGGGAACTGTTTACACTTAGACCAGCTCCCATCTGTGCTTAAAGGAGCAATTCCTGGAACTGAAAATCCTTTTGAAACCTCTCCATAGGTGTCAAGGACGCTGGGAGATGCTGACTGGAAGCTTTCTACAACACAAATTTGTACCAAAATGCCAATAAAGTGACAGGTTTGTATTGATTACAAACACACCCCAGTACACCCGACCTGCCCTTGCATGTTCAATGTGAACAAAGTATTGCCATATTTTAAGCAAGACTCATTCCAAGAAAACACACGGTAATTCTAAGTAGATGGTGCCCTTCAGTCACCAAAGCAATTGTAGGAACAATTTGGAGGAAGTCTCTGGAGCCACTTAGTTCAAACAGCTGGGCCACTGTCAGTAATTAGACCTGGCACTGCCACATCCCTCTGGAGAGGGACTTACCACAATGTCTCTACGCAACTGTTCCAGCGCTGTACGGTACTCCTACATTTTTCATACATCCTGCCTGCCAGGGTTTTCTAAAATCCAAAATAAACTCCCACTCTGTGGGCATTGCCCTCTGTTTTAACTTAAATTAAGAGGACTTAGGTCCATCATCTTTGTAGCTACCTTTCTTCAGATGGATTGCCCTTTTGGCAACGTTTGGTTTGCTCTGTACTTACAGTCATATAACTTTCTTTACCCGTTTATTGTCTCCCACTCATTAGTTATGTTCCCTGGCAATTCTACATTCCAGAATCTATGGCCATTTTCGTATTCTCTGATGAAGAAAAGCATCACATTTACCCTTATCTTGTAACATTTCTAAGATGTAATTCTCTGTTTTGCTTGACTTATGAAGGATTTGAGGGAATGATTCAAAATTCACTGAAATCTTGTGGGAAATTTCTCAAAAACACTGGTTTGATTTCAGCTTCAGGTGATTCAGGCCTTCTCCAATGTACCAATCACTCCAGAACTAAAAGTGCAGTATGACTTCACAGCAGTGAAGTTCCCCACACCTATAGTGTGAGGCTTAGCTGCACAAACTAGAGTAAGAGTAATGAAGTCTTGTTCCTCTGCCCAACTTAGTGTGAACACAGATCTTTCCTTTTTCTCAAACAAGTATAGGATGGACTGAAGGGGAGCAAGATATGAGACATTTTCTTTTTAGCATAATGATGATGGACTTTTTGACAAATAGTATTAGCAAGTTCCATGTTTCTCTTCTGCAAGATATGGAGAGAGGAACATAAGACAAAATTTTTACTAAGTGTTACTTGATGTACAAGGTACATTCTTTTGAAGTATCAATGCTCTTTTAGAGCGTCTGCTCTTCAAAGGAAAAAATGACAACTAGTTTGAACAGGAAACCTTAAGCCCTAAGCATAATAGATAAAGAATGTGAATGCCTTTTGATGTAACCAGAAGTCTTTGATGTATTTATAAAATCTTGCAACTCATCTGGTATTTTCAGCCAGTTAATATATGGATTAAAATAATTAGTTATAACTAACACATTTTACAATGTTTCAAAGCTGTTCCCTCTACCTTCCTTTTTCTTTGTTCACTGCTAGTTTTGGGAGCCGTATCACAGGTTTCTATAGTCAAAGGCAGATGTGCTGATACAAAAATGCCTAATGACACAAATAAAACTTCCTTAATACAAATGGAAATTAAAAGCAGAGGCTGTGCTGGATAAGGGAAACCAGGCTGTTGCTATGTGGCTGGTTTCATTTATAAAGTTGACATTTCCCTTGCTTAGCTGAGAAAGAGCCAAACTGTACTTTCATTTTGTAACACGATTCTATAATCCACACTAGCTCCACTGAGATCAGTGAATTTATTCTCCGTTTATCTCTTGGCGAGCAGTATTTGGCCTTCATTAGAATAGGATTTCATTTCCCACCTTATAGGATTAATGTGTTGGAAACATTTAAGAAACACCTATACTGAAGTACTCATTCTGAAGAGGTACCAGTGTTACTCACATCTTCTTATTCCTTTTCAACGACTGCTTTCTATGAAGAAAAAAAAATTTCCTCTGGCTTTTGGGAGTTTTGTTGAACCAGACCTCTCCACTGCTCCTGTCCCACAAGCTGAGAATAATACCTTTCCTGAAGCCCTGGTTTAATAGCTCCAAACTTGTCTGGCACTCCCATCTAATAAAAAAAATGTGGTACTCAGAAATTTTCAAGAGAGCTCTTTTGGCTCTCTGGCCACTTATGACTTTATTTTTCACAATAAAATCAGTTGTTTTCAAATCAGCAGAGTGTAATTGCATGTGGTAAGGGAACATTCACATCTCCTCTGCTGTAATGAATGTGTCCCAGGGCTATGCTATCTATCTGCCCTTTCAAACTGCCTGTTTAATTTCCCTCGCAGCAACCCTGCACCTGCTGCTCATTTCACCATGGGGACACATCATGAATTTTTCTAATAATATTCATGCATCTGTCCTGCACACTTCCTTACATCAATATCTCTGTTACTTTCCTTCAATCAGCCTACCTTTGTTTCTGTGACCTTTTATGAATAACTAGGGACTTAGTGCTGTGTGAAATTTTATCATGAGTGCCACCTGGTCATCAGACTTGTCTACACAACCAAATAGCAGATATGATATACCAAACATTGAAAACATGAGAGACAAAGTCTCCTGGTCTTCAGTTAGTCTATTTTATTCTTTCAAAGAAGGTTTTTCTGTAAAATTATAGAATCATAGAATAGAATCATTGGGGTTGGAAAAGGCCTCTAAGATTATCAAGCCCAACCTTTGACCAAACATGACTGTCAACTAAATCATAGCACTAAGTGCCACATCCAGTTGTTTCTTGAACACTTCTAGGGATGCTGACTCCACCACGTCTGGGCAGTTCCAATGATTAACCACAGTTCCAGTGAAGAAATTTTTCCTAATATCTAATCTAAACCTTCTCTGGCACAGCTTGATCTGTTTCTTCTTGTTCTGTCTCTAGTTGCCTGGGAGAAGAGGCCAACCCCTATCTTGCTCTAACCTCCTTTCAGGTAGTTGTAGAGTGATAAGGTCACCTTTGAGCCTCCTTTTCTGCAGGCTGAACAATCCCAGCTCCCTCAGCTGCTCCTCACAGGACTTGTGTTTCAGACTCTTCACCGGCTCCATTGTCCTTCTCTGGACACTCTCCAGCACCTCAATGTCTTTCTTGTCCTGAGGGGTCCAGAACTGGACACAGGACCCAAAGTACAGCTTCACCAGTTCTGGATACAGACACTGGCCCTGGTAAGTGGTTTTGGTACTGGCCAGGATGCCATCAGCCTTCTTGACCACACTTCTGGCTCTGGTTCAGCTGCCTGTCAACCAGCACCCCCAGGTCCTTTCTGCTGGGCAGCTTTCCAGCCACTCTTCCCCAAGCCTGTGGCTATACAGGAAGTTATTGTGACCAAAGTGCAGGACCTGTCACTTTGCCTTATGCAGTTGGTCTTGGCCTGGTTTTTAACCCAGTAAAAAATGCATCTGTCCATGTGCTGCAAGTTTCTCAAGGAGGATGCCCTGAGAGGCAGTATTGAAAGCTTTATTGAAGTCCTTTCTTGAAGGTAAATAACATCCACAGCCTTCCCTTCATCTAGGGAATCTAGGAATCCTAAAGGACCTGCCTTTCCTAAACCTCTACTGGCTGGGCTTGATCCTCTACATCCCATATGATAGCACTCAGGATGAGCTGCTCCATAATCTTCCCTGCACCAAGATTAGGCTGACAGGCCTGTAATTACCCAGATCCTCCTCCTGACTCTTCTTGTGGATGGTTGCCACATTGGCCAACCTCCAGTCACCTGGGACCTCCCCAGTGAGCCAGGACTGGCAATAAATGAGGGAGAGTGACTTGGCAAGTTGTTCTGCCAGCTCCCTCAATACCCTCAGGTGGATCTCATGTGGGCCCACAGATTTCTGTGTCTAAGTGGCTCAGTAGGTCATGAAATATATCCTTCTGGATTACAGAGGGTCTACTCTGCCCCCCATCCCTACCAGCCCTAAGGATAACCTGTCCTCCTGCTAAAGACTGAGATGAAGAAGGCAGGAAGTGCCTCAGTCTTCTCATTCTGCATTACAGTATTTCCCTGTGTATTCAATAAAGGATGAAGATTTTTCCTTCACCCTCTTTTTGTTGTTGATGTATTTATAAAAACACTTTTTATTATCTTTCACAGCAGTGGCCATACTGAATCCTAGCTGAGCTTTCACTTTTCTAATTTTCTCTCTACATGACTTAAGAACATCCTTGTATTCTTCCTCAGTTCCCTGCCCTGTCTTCCAAATACCATAAACTCTCTTTTTTTCTCCTGGGTTCCAATGAAAGCTCCCTCTTCATCCAGGCCAGTCCTTCCCTGCCAGCTCACCTTCCAGCACATAGGGATGACCTGCTCCTGCACCTGTAAGATTTCCATCTTAAATTATATCCAGCCTTCCTGAACCCCTTTGTTTTTAATGTCTGTTTCCCAAGGGAGTCTGAACCAGTGTTCCAAGTAGGTCACAGTCCACCCTCCAAAAGTCCAAGCCCTTTCCTTACTTTACCAAAAATTGAAAATTC
This sequence comes from Cyanoderma ruficeps, assembly GCA_008694505.1. Classification (NCBI taxonomy): domain Eukaryota; kingdom Metazoa; phylum Chordata; class Aves; order Passeriformes; family Timaliidae; genus Cyanoderma; species Cyanoderma ruficeps. The sequence continues at coordinate 31,989,938 of VZDJ01007754.1, read as the reverse complement.
TATGATCCTATGGTCCCTATCCCCAAGATGGCCTCTGACCATCAAGTCTCCCACCAGCATTTCTCTCTTTGCAAACAGCAGGTCTAACAGGACACCGACACTAGTCCTGGTAGACTTGCTGGGTAAAGAACACCCCAGTAATCTCCTAGACTGCCCCCTTCCTGCTGAGCTGAGTTACTAGCAAACATCCAGCAAGTTAAAGTCTCCCACAACAGCAGCTAGCAACTGTGAAATGGCACATTTATAAAATCTTCATCTGCCTCCTCATCCTGATTGGGGCTTTCTAACAGACTCCCACCAGATTGTTTTCCTTTCCCCTGATCCTTACCCACAGGCACTCAACCTTGTCATTACCATCCTGCAGTTCTATACAGTCCAAACCCTCCCCAGCATACAGAGCCAACCCACTGCCTCTCCTTTCTTGCCTGTCCCTTCTGCAGAGCTTATAACCACCCATCACAGCACTCCAGGCATGCAAGTCATCCCACACATTTCGTGATGCTGACTACTTCCCACCTTTCCCACTGCACAATGGTGTCCAGCTCCTCCTGTTTGTTTCCCATCCTGCATGCATTGGTGTGGATGCACTTCAGCTGGGCTATCAGTTTCACCCCCAACACTGGCATGCCACCTCCAGGCTCATCTCCTGCTCTTATTCCCTTTATCCTTCAAACATAGTTTAAAGCCCTCTCAAACACTCCTGACAGCTCATGAGCTAGATTCCTTTTTCCCCTATTAGACAGTAGAACCCCATCTGCCTCCAGAAGGCCTGGTGCCATGTAAACCAACCCTTGACTGAAAAAGCCAAAATTCCACCCATGACACCAGCCCTTAAGCCATCTGTTGGTCAGGGGGGTTCTCCTGTTCATTTCAGCATTATTCTCTGCTACTGAAGGGTTTGAGGAAAACATTACTTGTGCTCTTGTCCCTTTAACCAGTCATCTCAGTGCCACGGAGTCCTTTCTAATTGTCCCAGGACTTCTCAACCTCATCACTCTTGACCTGGACAACCATAAGTGGGTAATAATTAGAGAACAAATCAGTCCAGGGAGTCTCTTAAAAGTATCTCTCACCTGAGCTCCAGGGAGGCAGCAGACTTCCCTGTGGAAAGGGTTTGGTTGGCATAGGCAAATCTCAGTTCCCCTCAGAAGGGATTCACCTACAACTACCCTTCTTCATTAACAGATATAGTTGTAATGCCTGTATTTGACTGACTTGCTCTGGGCAAACCCCCCAGGTAGACCTTCCTGACTCTCAAGTTCCAGAGCCTCAGAGACTCCATAAAGGTACCTGGGAAGGGAAGGAAGGGTGGTAAGGGATTCTCCTGCCACCCTAACTAGGGACCCCTGTTTCCACTCCCCCTCCTCCCCATGGCATTTTCCACTCCCCTCCTCCTGCCTGATGGCAAGGGGATCAGGTTTCCTCTGACTCTTGCTGAGCTTCCATCCACTGCATCTCCTTCAAGAGCAGAAGGATGTGACTCCACCAGTTTATTGCTCTCTCATATGTGGTTTAGGAAAAAATGTCAACAAAATGCTCTTTCTGCTTCATGCTTCTGTCTTACTGTCCTCTCACCACCTCTTTTTTGTTGTTTTTTTTTTTTTAGGTTAGTGCCATTTGCCCAGATGACTTCTTATCTTTCTTTACTGCTAAGTAATGTTTCTGCTCTTTTGCTTGATTTATTTTGTTAGAACTACATAGGTGATGTCACCGTGGCTCTTTTCCAGAGATGTACTGGACAATGTGGAGGCTGAATTCAGCCTGGGATTAAGACCTATGAATTGAGGCGATTATGTCTGAGCCATAGAAAAAAAATCAGTTGCTCACCTCAGCCCAAAAGTGCCTCATGTCAATTGAGACACACCAGGGCATGCATCATAGCCATAAAGGAACAGCAGGCATGACACAGAAAGCTTGGCAAAGCTTGTGGAAGAGCAGGCCAAAGCAGAAGGCCCTACAACATCTAAAATAGTGTTTAAACATTTACCCACAAGCATGGATGTGTGTTGCTGATACTATTTCTTTTTTGATGCCCTAATCTGATATGCATCCTGCCATATGTCAGTCAGGAGGGGTCAGTCCAACATGCTTTATTCAGGCAAGAACTACTCTATTGGGGGATGGGTTTTTTGCCCAAACAGGGCCCATTGGGTTGGATTTCTAAGCATGTGTGTGATAATTTCTAATGCATGATGCACTTTAAATTTTGTTTAGAATATCCCCTTTTAAAAACACTTAGTCACTTTTCCTAAAAAAAAAAGAAAAAAGAAAAAAAACCCAAAACCCAAACAACTAACCAAATAAAAAACAACAATAACAACAAAACCAAGTGAAACCTGCCAGTTTGAAGGGTTTTGTTTCCATTTTTTTACATTAACTTTCAAATTTTGTATCCTAAGTCTAGCACATCGGTTTCTTATTATTTTCCTTTGAATTGCTCCCAGATACATAAAGGGCCCTATTTTCACTATTCTTGAATATGTGTCACGAGCAACAGATTTTGCTCAGCAGTTTGTTCCATTAGGTCTTATAATCACACATTTTGTGTGGAAATTCTGCATCATAATAGGTCAGATCTCTGCTGTGATCAGAGAATCAGCACAACTCATATGCATAAGAAGGGCAGTATCCAAGAATTGAGTGGTTCCACGATGGTTCAGCTGATTCTTTTCAGACCTGGCTTAGGCCCTGCTTTTATTGCAGCTGGCCTCTTGCCTTTAACTTATATTAGATAAGGTTCTGCTGTTCCTTGATTGTGGAGAATGATCTAAAAAGAGTCCTCCAAACTGGTGTCTATCACACTGCATTAAGAAGCTTTTTCCCAATTTGCACCACTTCAATAGCAAATAACAGTAAATGAGAAACAGAATCTGAAGCAGACTCATTCAAACTGTTCAGATCCCCCATCCTCTATTTCTACCCACTCAGCAAGAACAGTGGATTTGTGGATTGTTACAGGAGCTCCTGCTCTGGAGTCTCTGCATCACGTCATAACACATGAGGCTGAGAAGCTACACTAATGGATAAGGTGCAAATTTGGGTTTGAGTTTGTCTCTGGAATATTTTGTTTATTTTTGACCTTACAAAAATTAAATAGATGTGGTCTTTGACTTCTGATTTTTACCAGAAATCCTTCTCTCTCCTGGATTAAAGCAAAAAAAAAAAATCTCAGAGGCTTGTTTTTAACCAAAATGTCGTCTTGTCTTGGATTTTATTTATGAATGTGAATCTCCTAATTTTACAAGCTCCTCCTCAAATCTGCAGTGCTTCACTGAAGCTGCATTTTATTTCATCTCCTTCAGATATATAATGCTTTGACAGGATGAGTAATGCAGAGAATTAAAAGGAGAAGCTATTTAATGAAACTGAGAGTGTTAATGAGAAGTAGACAAATACTGGCTTAAAGAAAGGGATGCCAAAGAGAATAAGACTATCAAGAAAAGATAGTCCAGTGAAGCCCACCTTCAATCTTTAAATATAATATTTTCTCTCTTTAAACAAAAATAAAAAGCTAGAAAGGAAAATGCAAGAGGCCTCCCTTAAGGAGTTTAAAAAGGAAAGTCATCAAATGGCAGGAAATGTGGAGGTTCAAATGGGCTGTTATGGCCCAGTCTGCTCTGCAGATTTAGAGGAAGGTTGTTTGATTCGCTCTGGATGATGCATGGGATGAACAAAATTTTCAGGAGGTTCAATAAAAAACTTGTATTTACAAACTTAAGAACATTAAGGTAGAACAAGATACTTAGCAAATTTTAAAACGGTATCTAGACAAAGTAAGGCACTTCACTAAATTTAACTTAGCAAACTTAAACTTAGCCAACTTTAACTGATCCACACACAACAATGCACTTATTAAGGCATTGACTGGAGTTTTTTAGTTTGCCTTACAATATATTTTGAGAACATAGGAGAAGAAAGAGAAAAAGAAGGAAAAAGAAAGGATAAGAGTAGAAACATATGGATCCAGCAACAAGACTTGATTGTTGTAATTTAGATATCTGTTGGTCAAAGTGTTGTCTGCTCTCTTGATCCATCGGGGTGAGGGATGCCCACAAAACACCAGGTTTACATGGGAACACCCAAGTATCTTCTCTGGGGAGTACAACACTGTGTGTGGATCATACTCAGTCCTCTGGTGGAAGGCTCCAGAAATGAGTCTGAGGGTGCTTTGGGAGTCTTTGATGGTTTATGAGACCTTGTAAGGCATGACAGCTGCCTCTCACACAAAAGTAGCTGAGCAAGTTATGCCCATGAGAAGTGATGAACGCCTCCAGCCCTATGTGTGAATGTCCTAATATCTCTCTTGGGGGAAGGGACAGTTTTACACCTGAGCCACTTGTGTGAAGGGGCCATTGCCATGATAAAAAGCACTATCACACCTCACAGGATCTGCTTCTTATCAGCCTCTTCCTTTATCTGGCTTCAAACCCAACTTGTAGCTAAAGGTTCATTTGTATCCTGTGGTGCTCACTGCCCTCTGCTTGGGCTGTTATCCTGAACATCATAAGCAAAGCACTCTGCTGCTTTTGCAAGTGGCTAATGGTTTTAGCCATTAACCATTAACATTTCAGTTTCTCATAGGAGTAAAGGCTTCTTGTGTCAGAGTCTAATCCTCTCCTATTTCAGCCATTTTTTCTGGTAAACTGAGCAACCACCCTCAAACCAGCTGAGTTTTTTGTCCTTTCACTTCTAAAGGGAGCCACTCCAGCAGTGCTGATTTCCTGATCAAATTTGTCCAGATTAATAAAAACCAACTGATTTTTTTACAGCATTATTAATAGACTTCAATATCCTCTTCTATTAACCCCATAATACAAAGCAAACTTTTCTTTAAAAACTAATACCTCTAAATTTCTCCTTTATGAATACATTGTGATGACCATTAAATTTAAGTAGTAAGCCTTATCTTGCATGTAATACCCGTACCAAAGATTAAGATTATTGCAATGTTATAATGAGATTTAGAAGAATATAAAGATTAAGTAAATTTAAGATTATGTATGATGCAAGTTTGGATAGTCTGTAAATTTTCCAGTGCCCATATTAGCTTCATTTTCACCTCTGGCCTTGGGATTTCACTTTGCCAGCCTGTGCTGTGCTGTTTGCCTGTTCACTAAAATGGGGATGTCACAGCAGCATGTCACCTGAGGATAAAGGGATTCAGGTCCTCTGATACCAATAGTCATACTTTAAATGGACTAGCAACAGGTGTTTATCATGAAAGCACCGTGCTCTGAAATCTAAGGTAGAATAGGCATATGTTTCATATACAGTGCATGAAGTGTGTGTCATATTTCATATAGCAGTACTGAAGGCTGAAGTACATTAGAGCTTCTTTTATATAATCAGTTACTCTATGATCTCACAAATATTCAGTCTGTGAAACTCTTGGAGACCATGGTGTTTGCAAAAGTACTCATACCCTAGGAGCTGCAGTAAATACTCCCCAGTAAAGACCATGTAGCATCCTATTGACATCATGTCACATAAATATATTAATATACAGGAAAATTCTGTAGTGAGAAACTACCATTAATTTAATACTGATTTTGAAAGTCTGAGTAGTTAAATAACTCTGAATATTTATATAATTCATAATTAGGATTGGTTACTTCCTCACTCCTGAAAAATGCATTTACCCACATGAAAAGCAGAAATCCTTTAATTTCCCATAACTAAGAGCAAGTAAAGGAATTTAATTACCAAAATTGTTCATATAAAATTTTAAATAAGAACAAGGTAATGCAGAACCATTTTTTATGTGCTCATACCAAGTAAAACTTGACTTCACCAGTAGTTTCACAGAATGTACCAGTTTATATGGACATTGAGATGTAAATCATGTTATCTAGCTTTTGGAGTTAACACCTTTCATAGTCAAGGGAGAGAGACAGGTCTTGTGGCCATGACTCTCAGCATTTTAGATGCAAGCTTTGGAGTGGAGAGAGTCTTGCCTAGTGCTGACCATGGACTCTAATGTGAAGTTAGACACCCAGCTCAGAGGTAGGTGTACACCGCACTATGTGACCAACACTTACAGCAGGACTCAGCTGCTGAACGTAGGCATGCAATCATTTTAGGTGCTTTTGGGTCCTGCTACTCTACAAGGATGCTGAAAAGAAAAAAGAAGCTGGCCTGTGTCATGTCTACTGCTTCTGTGCACATATCTTGGATAAACTATGTCATCTGATGCAGAACTGTGCACCTGTGCATCGAAATGGCCTTCAAAAGTCCCGGGTATTGCCATCCAAGGGGCATATAACAATACAAACAAAAAGCAAGGGAGAAAGTTTGGGAGAGAGGGAAAGAAAAGAAAGAAAACCAAACTGAACTTCAAAAGTACCATATGCACTAAACATCTGCAAAAGGATTTCCTGTATACTTAAAAACCACAGTGATTTAACATGTCCTACATCTGGATGTCCAAATCTATATGCTGATTAACTTGGACTACAGTTTGAGCTCTTTAAATGAAAAAGCAGGTGTTTTTCAAAAAAAGTGGGAATGTTCTTCAAACCTAGTTGTAAATTCTGACCACTCACAGAAAGAATAAAAGACTCTTAATATTTTATAAATACAAAAAATGAGAGCAAGAATATTTTAAACTGAAACACATGGCAATATTAGGCTTTGCTAACTCAATTTGTAAGAATCAATAATTCTTACAAAAAGCAAATTGTTATAAATGCATTTTCCTACAATAGCTATGAAGGTTCATGTCTTAACAAAGGGGTGCAATGCAGCTATATTTGAAATTGTCTTTGTATGCAAAAAAATGTCAGTGTGCATGTGCATTTGTGTGTCATGAATATGATTTTTAAAGAGTTTGATTTTTACAGGAGGAGGGAGGCTATTTCATGGGCTGTGTAATAAAACACTAGCACATGCACTTTGTGATAAAGGGCCAAGGCTACTTTCATATCTCTTTCTTATTAAAAAGTGAGGTACATGGAGGGTGAAACAAAGAATTTAAAGGATTCTTCCTATCAAGACCTTTCAATTGTTGCTTCTCCTTTTGGCCACGTGGGCATAAAACATTAAAAACATTGATCTTCTGTGGTAATGAAATCTATCCCAGTGGGTTTGCACAGTTTACCTTCAGGCACTTGAACAATCTTCACAAGCCTCTTAAGACTTTCCAGTGATTAAACAGGAATGCATACTTCAGCATACTCTGAACCATGCATAAGGCAGACATCTAAAACCATCTTCTCACAAGTAGCATGAACCATTATACAGCTTCTTTCTATCTTGACCTACCCTGGGTTCACGGTTACAAATTATCTTTTCTTTTATTGATCTATTCAGTGTCTTTCTGGTCATATTTGACTCCAGATTCTACATCCTGTGGCAATAAGTTCCACATTTCTTGTTAAGTACTGTGTGAAGTAAATAACTGGTTTTCCCTTAAGATTTTTGATCTTGGCAAAATGGAGACATGATAAAACTGGACTACAGACCTCTTCACATAATGTTAACCCTGTGCTTTGCAGTGATTTTCGTACCCTTATGATAGGTATTCTGTTTGAGAAGATATGCATATGAACTTAAAGTCTTCAAAACTTAAACGCTAAATTACATCATTTTTTCTTTCTTTCTTCAGAGCTCTTAAGATGAGCAGCTAAATGGACAGTGATTTTTTTCTAAAATCTCCAAGAATTGTACAAAATTGGAACCTCACAAGGCTGAAGTAACCTATTTTTCACTACGTACAGCCAAGCTGCATGAAACATAAGAGCGCTGAGTTGCAGACAGTCTTCTTTATTACAAGGGTATACAGTGCCTACCACAAGGGAGACATAACTCCTGCCTCTTCCTCTGAGGCTTTTTTATTCTCCCTGAGCAAATATGTTCTTGTCAGCACTGCATCTATGGTTTGGCTGGGTTTAATAGGATGGCTTCTGTATTCTTTCATTGGTTGGCCACTTGCGTTGGAATTAGCATTTGTCTAGTCATCGAAGACATAGTGTCAACATCTGGAAAACATTAATACATTGGGGACATTGAATTTGTAATTTTTCTTGTGCTCATAACATTGCCTATATATTCTTTAATGTCAAGTATTTTTGTTACACTTTTAACATTAGTTTATTGAATGTACTGAGAGTTAGATAATTTTTCTATTTTAGCATTTTAGATATTCATATGTACAATGTTATTCAAAAGAACATGCTTTCCTAGAATCTATTGCACCTACTGTTTCAATTATGGCGATGAAATGATTCTCAAAATAGATAGTTATAAACATTGTGGGCACAGGAAGTTTTTTGTGGCTGACTACAAGAATCAGGAGAACTGCAGTACTTCACTCAAAAAACATATTCAGACCAAAAACATCTATTTGACAGAGGGTGTTTCATGGATTGAATGTCTCTGGTGGATCTCATGACCATTTTCTACAGAAGTCCTAGGTGGGATTTTACATCATTAAGTATTTTATGCCACATGAATCCTTCCTCCTTCCACTCTTACGGTTCTGTTGTCCACACCATTGTTTCTTAGTTGTTTACATGTTGGTTTAATAATTTATGTACGCTGTATAATTTTTTAATGGTTAGTGGGACCAGTTTCTTAACTCTTTCTCAGGAGAACTAAAATGTTAATTACCTTCAGCATAACTGATCTTTCACATTTAAATCATTATAAAATCTTTTGACAAACTTTATTTTTGTGTAGTATATCATATTGAATGAGTGACTGCCTCTAGGATTTAGTCGTCTCACCTAACAAACTAGGGACTATAATCCCTACCAATCCCATAGAGATAAGGTCACTTATGCAACATGTTATACAGCTCTATAAATATGTAAAATATATTGGGTGATCGACAGTCATTGCTAATAAAGACCCATTGTTTCAAAGCAGATCACTTTGAAGATCATATCTTTTCAAAATGAGAGTTCATTGACATTAAAAATCTATTTCTCTGTCTCTGAATTGTGCTGCATGTGGCACTGAATTGTTCTTGAAGACAGTTAAATTGTCTTAAACTATAGGAAACTTCAGTTTCAAAAGTAAAAAAGTGAAATTAACTAACAACTTGACATAGAAAACTAAAGGAGACTGCAAAAATCTTTGATGCATTCCTCCTGTTCAACTTGCTTTTAAACCTCAAATTTTCTTCAGCCTTCAGCAACATGCACCTAAATCTTTCATTAAAAGTTCTGTACACTCAAAGTAAATCCTGTCATCATGTGCTAAAATCCTTTTTAATTAAGAAAACAATGTATTTTTTTAAATCAAAAGGCTGAATAATGAAAGAAAGAATATAAGACTACATAAACTTTTTTTCACTGTATTTTCTCTCTTTGTTCTAGCTCTGGGCCTCAAACAAGCGTTTAAATTGTTTGTAACTGCCTATGATTCCATAACACTTGTTTTTAATCAAGATAAATTCTTCTTTGATTAAGAGTTCTGAATACAATATGAGAGTAGGCAATGAAGCACTCCCACAGTTCCTTGGGAAGCTGTCCCACCCTGTTGGCTGGCTGAAGGTGTCTCTGTCATGATCACATACAGCAATCACATGAAATTGGCCATCATAGGATAGGACCTGCTGGGCAGAAATCTCTCTACATCTCCCTCCATCCAAAGAAACAAATAAAATCAAACATTTGGATGTGCTGTTACAAAAAACAAAAAACAAAAAAAGCCAAAACAAAACAAAAAAACCAAAACCAAAAAAACAACAAAAAAAAGCTTTCTGTAAAGCTCTACCCAGATAAGCTCAGAATATTTACTTGCACTCTTTTCTTTTCTAATGCAATTATCTGCCTGACAGTAAAGAGTGATCCTCAGGATCACTGACTTCTCAAACCTTTACAGCTTTGGGACTTTCCAGCTTGTGGGACATGTCAGTCTTAAATCCTATACAAGAGGCAGGAGGCCAGAACTTATGGCAGATTTTAGGGTGTCTTGGGAAAGGAGGAAGACAAAATACCTCTCCTTACTGTTTCATGGAGAAAATGTTTTCCCAGCTGAATGATAGCAGGTGACAAAATCAGAGAAATAATAAATACCTTAAAGAAGCTAAATTCTAAAGAAAGAAAAGGTTCAATAATATGAAAAATAAGCTTTTGGAGCCTCATTTTACATCAGTGCTTCTGTAAAAAACAATATCTTGGGCCAAGGGAATAGATGCCAAACTCAGGTGAAGAGGTAACAATAGGACTTGGCTCAGAGAGGGCATCTGGTTATCCTTTTACAATTAGGTCACCGTTTAGAGGACAGAGAAATGGTAATACTAAGTGTGTTTCTCTTGTCTGCTGAAGACATCTGTCCAGATAACTAATGTCAAATGTCTAGTTTGAAATTTGAGCTAAAAAATTTAAATTCTGTTTGGAGCTGAGACTGCAATACGAGTAACTGCATTGCCCCCAAAATCATAAGCACCATAAGGGAGAAGTAAAATGCAGTGAGATATATGCTATGTGTCGTGGCTTGACAGTGGACCAACACCAGGCCTATGAGAGTCACTTGCTCCAGCCCACCTCGCCACAGCTGGGCAGTGAGGAGGGAAAGAGGGAAAGAGGAAAAAAAAATTTACAAAGGCTTCATAAGTGAGATAAGGACCAGGAGAAATATTTCAAGGGCAAAACAAGTTCAACTTTAGTTGCAAAGTGAGTTTATTACTAATAGAATCAGAAGAGGATAATGAGAAGTAAAATAATCCCTTAAAACACCTTTTTTCCCCCAGCCCCTCCCTCCTTCCCACCAACAGCAAAGGGAGACAGAGCATGGAGGTTTTGGTCAGTTCACCACCAAAATTTTTTTCTGCTGCTCTAGGAAAGGAGTCCTTCCCCTGTGAGGTTGTGGGTCCCTGCCATGGGACACAGTTCTCCGTGAACTCCATGGGTCCACTCTCACGAGCACCACCCATACCACAGCTGCCCCCACAGGCACACAGCCCTCCCAAAACTGCAGCAATGTGGCTCTCTTCCCACGGGGTGCAGCCCTCCCAGGACAGGCTGCTCCAGCCTGGAAACAAGGCCCTCCTCTCTTCCCCGGGTCTCCCACAGGATCACAGCCTCCTCCAGGCATCCACCTGCTCCAGTGTGGGCACCTCCCCCATGGGCTGTGGGTGGATCTCTGCATCCCCCATGGATTCCCATGGGCTGTGGGTGAATCTCTGCATTCCCCATGGATCCCCACGGGCTGTGGGTGGATCTCTGCATTCTCCATGGATCCCCAGAGGCTGTGGGTGGATCTCTGCATCCCCTGTGGATCCCCACGGGCTGCAGGGACACAGCTGCTACACCATGTTCTCACCACGGCCTGCAGAGGAATCTCTGCTCCAGCACCTGGAGCACCTCCTGCCCTCCTTCACCCACCAACTTTGGTGTTGCCATGTTTTTTCCCTCTCGTTCTCAACTCCTCCTCTTCTCTAGAAGCCAAAACCTTTTGATTTTGTTTTGATTTTCTCCTTAAATATGTCATCACAGAGGCGCTACCAGCCTCTCTCATTGGCCCAGTTTTGGCCAGCAGCATATCCATCTTCAGAGCCATCTGGGATTGGCACTGCTGGACAAGGTGGAAGCTTCCAGCAGCTTCTCACAAAAGCCATTTTGTGGCCCCTCTGCTACCAAAAACCAGGTCGTGCCAAACCATTACACTATGATTTAACTTGGTGCAGTTAAAAGTGCAAAAAATATAAAAACAAACACAAATGAAACAAAAAAGCCCCCAAGCAATCTACTTTTAATATTTTACAGTAATTTTTTCCTAAGACACTGAAAGGCAGTAAGACTACATGACATTATGGATCAACACAGACTATTTTTATGCATTCCCTCCGCTCCTAATCGTACTCTAAAATGTCAGAGTGAATTATCCCAGGTTTCAGGAACACCAAATCTCCAGGACACTGGTGATTTCAAGAAGAAAGTAGGAGTCAATCACAAAAATCAACACCAATATTCTGGTTTTCCTTCATTAACAATTACTAGCAGCAGTGTTGATTAGCATGCTCTTCTTCCCTCGTGACTGCATCCACCCACATACTGATTCAGAACCAAGCAGCCTAATTGATGTTAAGATTTTAAACCATTCTGTGCTTTCTTTTCCTATATTCTAAGGTGTCCAATTTTCATTCTTATTACTACTTCAATCTCCTATAGCGACAGTGCAACCGATGCTGACAGAATCTCAGCTGTCTTGCCCTGGCTCTGAAAGGCACTAACGGGGTGACCATGGGACTCTGCTTCTCTCTCTTTGTCAAAGCAAGTATCTAGGAGCTGCAGTGCTAAAATTTCTGGTGCTGTCAGAGAGCAGCTTGTCACAAGCACCCCACAGCTTTCCCAGCTCTTTGAGCATGCCTTGTCAAAAAAATGTATTTTTTTTCCCAATGTCATCTGTGCCATGAGTCCTGTAGGTTAAAAGACATGTTGCAGGGTTTTTCTGAAGAAATATAACTAGGCATCGAATGTATCTCTGATTTTCTAGCTCAAGTCTAGCTTTAATGAGACAAGTACATTTGGTATGCTCTCTGCTCTTAGCATTCTGCTTTTTCTTTTGACTCTTCACAGCAGTGTTTCTTATTTACACCTGAGTGATGGCTTTACTGAATGGTAAAAAAGGGACATAGGAGGAATCTTCTGCTGCCATGTGATTTGGCAGCCACTCACAGTCCCTTGTCCCATTCATAGTGCACGAAACTCTCCACTTCCATGCTCAACTTACTGACAGCAGTCACCAATGCTGTTTGCAGACTTTCCCTCACAAAACAACTTGGCTCAGTCTCCAACAGCAGAGAATTCATGCTTCTAGGCCCTGTCAATACCTCAGTCTTGTGATGGCTGGAGAAAGGTCTGATACAAAGCCAAGACCAGTTATACAGCCTCCTCTTTCCCATCCCCACAGGTCAGGGTATTCCTTCCTTTTTGTTTTCTTAATTTTGAAAGGGAGAGTATATGGGTGATAGAGAGATTGTACTGCATTGTCTGAAGGAAGCAAATTCAATACCCCAGATTTGGAAGAAAGAAGGAAGAAGATTATATAAAACATAGAGAAAACTGCCTTTAGTGACCCTTTGCTTATCATTTTTCCATGTTTTACCCCTCCAGGACACAGATCTGTTGTCTGCAGGTACAGGAAACAACTATTATTAGATGCTGTGCAGTATTGCATGGGTCCTCCATGTTTATCTATAGATGTCGTGTTATCTTTCCTGACTACAGAAACAGGACTCTGCTTGTTTACTGCCTGCTGCTAAGGAATTTCCCAGGCTGTTATGTTCAGGAGTGACTTCCACCATCCTGTTCTTTCTGTAATCAAGGTTGAGTTTGTTTTCTCCAACTCACTCCATGGACCATTAACAAATGGAGCTGCAGTATTTTTAATGTGACACTCTATAGAACCTTCCTAAATATTCAGTCTGGAATACTGAAGAATACTTTTTCTGTGCTGGTGAAACTGCCTGTGTAATTTTTGTAAGGGAGTTTGCAGGGTCATGGCATCCATCAGAGTTCTTGAGTATTTTTCGTATAGTTTGCACAAATGATATAAAACCTGCTACAGTATTTTAAAAAGTTTCTTTTTAAGTCAGTTGCAGAAAATACTGGTGTCTAAATATGCTCCAACTTATTTAAAAACTGAAAACAAACCCATGCCTCCTCCCTCACACATTTTAAGCTGCTTATGCACAAAATATAAAGGTAACCCAAACCACTGAGTATTTAAATAATAGTGTCAGCTCCTGCAGGGAAGATGCTGAATCTCAAAAAAATTAGGGCAAACCNTTTCTCCAACTCACTCCATGGACCATTAACAAATGGAGCTGCAGTATTTTTAATGTGACACTCTATAGAACCTTCCTAAATATTCAGTCTGGAATACTGAAGAATACTTTTTCTGTGCTGGTGAAACTGCCTGTGTAATTTTTGTAAGGGAGTTTGCAGGGTCACGGCATCCATCAGAGTTCTTGGGTATTTTTCTTTATAGTTTGCACAAATGATATAAAACCTGCTACAATATTTTAAAAAGTTTCTTTTTAAGTCAGTTGCAGAAAGTACTGCTGTCTAAATATGCTCCAACTTATTTAAAAACTGAAAACAAGCCCATGCCTCCTCCCTCACACATTTTAAGCTGCTTTTGCACAAAATATAAAGGTAACCCAAACCACCGAGTATTTAAATAATAGTGTCAGCTCCTGCAGGGAAGATGATGAATCTCAAAAAATTAGGGCAAACCCTTTTGTTCACTGAATTAAAATTAAAAAAAAAAAAA
>VZDJ01007754.1:31898046-31975702 GCA_008694505.1 Cyanoderma ruficeps | reverse complement strand
CACACACACAAAAAACAAACAAACAAACAAAAACCCCTCTCCAGTTATAGGTCATGTGCAAATTACCTAGAATGTAATGGGTTGTTAGAGAAGGAATCTCAACACAGCACAAATGTATGCGACTCTTTCTGATAACCTTCAAGTGTTTGATAAGAAACATGAAATGCTTTTGCTCTGAGCTACTTCTCCAGCTCTCCACTAGTTTGCCATGGAGTCAGTCCCCTGCATGAAAGCTCTGAAAATTATGCTATGAATGTCACCCTTTCAAAGGTCCCCTGCAGCCTACCTGATTGTGAAAGCCACATAGCACAGAGGCCTCTATCCCCCTTCAATGTATTCTTCTTTCCCTAATACTCTCTGAAATAGCTTTCTGGACCAGCTAAAGGATTAGAGCTGAAGAAAACCAGAGATCACCAACTTTGATGCTAACCAGAGGAATTCTCCCATCACTGGCACTTATCATCAGCCAAGAAGCATGAACTTCCAAGATCCAGTATATGCTGGGGTTTTAGATAATAAAGGCTCAGAATTAGACAGGAGTAATATGTGATGCATTTTCTACGAGTTTCAGTGGAGTAAACCCACCTCACTCCAACAGTTAATGAACTAGAATCTTTCAGATACTTCTTTAAAAATTGCCTCTTTTGTCTGGTGGGATACCACCTGAGATGGAATACTGAGCCATTGAAGACATGACAGAGCAGTAAATCTGGGCTGTATGTGCGTGGAGTCTGTAGGTGAATGGTCTGTAGGCCATTCCCTAACATTTCCAAATGGTTGCAAAACACAGCTATGTGTTGACAGAGCTTGCCTTTTCTTGCAAAAATAAATCCTTCCAAATTATTTTTAAAGACAGTTTCAGAGCAGTATCTATGAGAATTGGAACAATTTTCACTCTGTTTTTTCTTCTTTATAAGATTTAATTTCCATGAGCTTTCATTTTCTTACTTCTCAAGAGAAAAGAAATCCCTTGCTGTTAAGTGCTTTGAAGAAAAACAACCTTGACCAAATAGGAAGTAGAAGGACATAGAGTGTTCAAATGCAGTTCTCCAGAGACACCATTGCTACCTCAGGATTTTTACAAACATTCTTCAGTACCAGATATACCACTTTTAATAAGAACTTTCAACAGACATAAAAAATCAACATCTTGCTTTTAAAAATACATAACTTAAAAATGTTGTTGACATTTTTTTTGTTGAATAAGGACAATTCCAGCTCCTATCGTAGAATTTTTTCTGTGCCTCGCTGTGCTACAAATTGTTCTTTCAGATTGTCAGAGTTACATGGCTGTGGCAGAGCTGCATAATTCCTGTATGGTCCTTTGAGAGTAATAGGACTGGATTGCTCTGGGCAGTTGTTCACCCTGAGGAAGTGAGTGCTAGGTGGAATGAAGCAGAAGTGTCTATTTCTGGTGGCTCGTGGGAAAATAAAATGAGTGCAAAGTTGACAAGACACCTGAGTGTGTGTGATTTGCCTAGAGAGTCTGCTGCCATCAGGTAGCTTCTTCATCAGTCAGTTTTATCTCTTCTCACAGAATTGCCATTTCATTAATTTTAATAGGGTTGCTTGCTTGGCAGGGAGGTGGGGGGGGGTCAACACTGATTAAAATTGTTTCAGGCTGTTGCTGATAAACTGGAGCCCAGCTCTAATCCTAATGAGAGGTCAAGAAAGGTCACAAATCAGATCCTACAGTTTTGGACAATTGGGCCAACAGTTGCCAGAAAAAGACGGACTGCAACTGATAAGCTCTTGCAAGTGACCCAATAAACAAGGTAAAAGGAGGCAGCAGAAATACTAAATCCTATATGTAAAGATCACAGTCGGAAATACTATTTATGAGGCCTGAAGTACCAGTACCGACCCCTATATTATAAGGGATTATTCCAACAAGACTTCGCTTTCCCTCTTTTTATGATACAAGCGTAGCGCTGGGTAATAACTCCTCAGGTAAATATTCCAGGATCACTTGGCAGTCAGTAGAAAGAATGATGTTCATCTAAGTGCAATTCATCATTTTGTGAAATCTCAAATAGGCCAGATGAATCACACCCTAGATGATTTCTCTGTTGACTGTAAGTGAAGCTTAAGACAATTCAGTATTCTCAAGTGAAAATATCTTCAGTCACTATCCAGACTCAGGAGAGAGGAATCTCACTCAAAGGTACAGTACTTGTGAAGATGATCTGGTTTTATTAATGGAAAGGCACAGACTCAAGGAATGTGTTCTCATACTAAAGACATTAATTTCTAGCCAAGACTGATGGTCTGAATAAACACTGCATGAGGGAACATGTAGTTGCAGGTCCTAATGTTGTTCCCCTGCCACAGGCCTCTTGGAAATAGACCAAGGAGTTGGAGAAAAAAACTGTACTTTTGAACACCAAATTTTTGCACAAGCTCCATTATAAGAGCCAGTTGGATCTGGAGAGACTTTCATTGATAAGTCTACAAGGTTTTTTTCGCTAACATGTTTGCTTGCCAGAAAGCAAAGAATATGCTCTTTTCTTTATGCAAAGAATATGAAAAATAAAGGGTAAAGATACCTTTCATAGACATTACTCCCCGAACAGCTCTTTTTCAGAGTGCTGAGTCATCACACTGAATCTTAGCAAGTTGCTTTACATGGTAATTAATACATCAAAATCCAAATAATATTTTCTCTGAAAGAGATATTGTTAATTACTAGTGGAATCACAAAACCAGTATAAAAGTAAACTATGTATAACTTCCTTTTAATATTTTAAAGGTTAGGAGATGCTGAGGTGATGGATGGACTTCCAAAGGGCACAAATACAGTATTTCTTGAATGTTTTTCATTCCACAAATTGTCTTCTTTGACTGGAGGGTCTTGTTATATATCTTCATGGGACAAATATTACTGTAAGATTTCCTGACTTTAGTTGTCTCTGAATTTCATGTGGTTTTTTTTCTTGTAGAGTTTTGGTATAGCTACCTCTGAATTCAGTCCACCCCTAACTGCTGAAATTAACAGAGCTGAGCAAGATAATTTGGCGGTTTAAAAAAATTATATTTTAAGGCTTCTTACTGAATGTGAGCATTTCATTCTTCAAACAGGGGCTTAGCTTTTTCTGGTGGCTGAATAGGTAGCCAAACCTCTACGGTCTCTGCTGAGATATTTGCATGGTGACTGTGCTCCGTCCCCACTTGCTCAGGCTGGTGCAGTAGTGTTATGTACGTATTTGTCTCCACAGGGTTGTGAAGACAAATGAAAAGGTGACTATTAGCAACTCAAAACACTTTAGATGTGCACATGCTCCTCATAACCATAACTGGAGTAAAGCTGCAAGCACAGAGATACAAGACCAGAGCAGTATCAGACATCTGACTGCTGACCTGTGTTTGCAGAAAATGGAGAGGAGGTCAAATCTCAAAATGACCCAGGAGAAAACAGGGCAGAGGAGCTTTATGATAATTGGTGATAGAGCTCATATTGTTAGTGCTGGCTAGAAACTGAAGAGTCCTTTAATGGAAATTTTTGGGGTTTTTTCTAAACTTCCTGCAAAATAAATAATCCCAGCCTATTTAGTCACAGCAATACCAAATGTGCAAAGAGGGTGCCTGGTCTGAACAATGCAACTTTTGATTGCAAACCAGCTAGAACTCCAATCTGAACTACCAAGAAACCATACCTTGTATTAGTTTTCAAATACTCATCAGATATGAAGGCTTTCAGGTGAAAATGTTGACTTTAATTTACTGAATTTTCAAATGTTTGTTGGGATTTTTCAAGGGAATGTTTCCAAACAGTTCAGCATACGGATTTTTTCTCAGTTCCAGAGAGCAGCTGAAACTGTTGAAAAATTTCTTTGAGGGGTGCAGCTGGGCTTCTAAGGATAATACATTTCACTCTACTTCAATTGAATAAAAAATTCAGTGTCTGACCTTTTTAATTATGTTTAATCTATATTCCACGGATGCACTATCCAAGTCTGTCTTTCTCTCCCACAGCTGTTCTACCTGTACTAAATTCTTATTTTTTGAAGTGAAAAACTGCCCCTGGTGACAACTCACAACCTCAAGTTAGGTGAGATGACTTAAAATCTGAAATACCATGAAGTAATAGTTTTCAAACTCAGACTAGTATATTTAATCTAATTAAGTCTAGCAATAATTTATCTAGCCTTGACTTGACTCTCCTTGTTTCAGTCACAATAGTCTCTGTCTTTCAGTAGACAGCAAGTGCAAAAGAGATGTTTCAGCCAAGAAGAAATTTTGGTACATAAACTGATAAAATTCCCAAGCACAAATATTTTATTTTGCTATCAAGATCAGGAGCAAGTGATCAAAGACAGAAGAGGAAATGGGAAAGCAACCTTGCAAAAATATAGTAAAAAAATTGAAGCTAGGCTTAGATTCCTTCAGGTTGTGTCTGTTCATCTGGGGACAGTGTTATTTAACACAATGATTTACAAGACAGCTGCATAAATGAGTTCCTACAGCCCTGGTCCAAGCTGTGGCCATGCTGGGAGTACCAAGGAGGAGGATGGGGTATACCCAAATGGGGACAATCTCCTATGTGTGCAGGTTCTCATGCTTTGGTAGAGCAGGTAATTTTCCTTCATCTAGATTGCTCATCCATATTTTTGCCTGTTGCTAGAGCAGAAATATTTCAGAATATTCAGAATTCTCAACACCAGACTTATTCTGTTTGTCTTCCACATCCTTTCTTTTGACAGGTTTATTAATTTCTAGTTATCATGTAAGCCCACAGCCAAAGTAAACACAGCTGGTAAGGTCTTATCCATGTCCTACTATAGAAACCTTTTCAGCATGCCCAGGTTCTTGCTTTGGACTTCTTTCCCCTCTCTGCCAAAGGCAACTCCAGGACACAGTGAACAGACATAAGGTCTTGCTTCAAAGTTGTTCCCTTGATCTGCTCTGCACCCATCTGAGATTGCTCATGGTTCTGATACTGAGTCTCCTGCTGCAGTTTTTGGCTGCTCTTCAGCAAACAGCATTTATTCCAAGTTTTTTCTTTTTCCTTTTTTTTTTCCTTCACATCAGAATTTGTACTTGAAACAACTGCCTTCTAGTACTTTATAGGACATAGGAAATCTTCATCAGAGTTTTAACAGTTTCTAGTCTGTGTTGGGGTTTGTTTTGTTTGTTTTTTGTCTTTCCTCTTTTAATATGATACTGAAAAAGAACATCTAAATGTCCCTGCATGGATTTGCAAAGCTTTTACAACACTGAAAACCCTTTACAGTTTCCAGCACTATTGCCATATCTTTGATCTGGACCTGGGACCACTCCAATAAACACATTCTCTGTGTATGATGCACTGTATTTCTTTTTCACCTGGCCTCTTCCATTTAAATTCTTTCTTACATTGCTTTTAACTCCTAAATATTATTAAGTGTTATGCTCTAGCCAGTCTATATTGATTTTTTTCTGTTTCTCAGTACAGTCATATCAACCAAGGAATAACAGAAAAAGGTTCATTGGGAAGATATGAACAAAATAAAACTGCTTTGAGATGAGAAGGAAAAGTAGCCTAAATCTCTTGGGACTTGCTTTAGAACCGTGTAAAGTACATGGGGTTTTTTGATGATGAATGTTACATTTTAAAGAAGTGCATCACTCTTGCAAGAAGTCTCAGTGTAGGACAAGAATGGTTCAGTAACAAGTGTGATAATACAGATAAGGATCTGCATCCAGTAGTTCAGACCAGGCACAGCAGCAGAACTGCATTCTCTATGTCAGAATAAATATTCTACACTCAGAGTCTATATCCAATCTATGCAACATTAACCTATGAGTTTCTCTGCTCCTGAGATTCCAGGTTTTGAACTGAGATAGCAATCACAAATTAAGGTTGTCAAGCAGCATGTCAAGAACAAAAAAAACCCAAACAAAAACTCAAACCTAAAACTAAAACAAAAACTGTAGAAGAATAGGTAGACTCTCTAAAAGAAAAATTGTATAAACTATTCAGGACCACAACAACCACTGACTTTTTTCTTCTTTACATGATCTGTATTCATGATAAAATAAGACATTTGAAAAAAATTTGAAGTACCTTGTACCAGGAGGGAAGATTTTTTCCAGTAAATTGTTTGTGTACTCTTAAATGTGGTAGGCATATTTGAAAATTCCAGTTACCTTCTAACCCCTTTCTTCTTTTTACAGACATCAACACTTTTTTTCCCCCACAGTACATTAGAAATTCAGTCAACAGGATGCTCAGATTTATATGACTGGATGCAGATGTTTGCATCTGAGTTGGTCATCTTTCTGTCTTTCCTAGGAAGGACTTAACAGGTGAAATGTATCTGGAAATAGGCAATACCTTTCAAAAGATATATTTCTATACATGCTATGAAAGCCAAATGCCATGAGTCCCTCTTTCTTTTCTCTAACTGTGTAAAAAGGAATATGTGAGGAACCCAGGTACTGCCAGTGTTCTTATGGCAGACATTTCAAGTTGTGTAGGATGAATTCAAATTCCATTTTCAGACAACATATCCCGTATTATACCTTAGAGCCATCACCAGTCTTCGTTTGATGGTAAAACAAGGACAGCAGTCTTTCACGTCTTTTATCTTTTTAAAGCAATGGTGGTAACGGCAGAGAGCATAACCCAGCCAGCAAATTTCACTGTCTCATGCATCTTCCTACCTATTGTGTCACAGGGTCAAGGATAAGAAAAAAAAATCAATACATTATAGCTGTCTACCATGAAACCCTCTGTCTTTGAAACTATTGCCTTTGTTTTTCCCCTTTCTGACAAGAACTGCACATTTGCTCAGAAAGCACAAACAAAAGAGGTGATCATTTTGTTCAATTTTTTGTTTGGATTTTATATTAATGTTATATTAATACCAAATAATCCTAGTAGATAAGGAGTTTTTTGCCTACTGGGATATTTCTACTATTCCCAGTTTTCCCATTGGTTAAAAAGTGCTCAATCTGCACTCATTGTCATGTTCACATCATTGGTTAGTACTCCCAAATGCGCTGCCCTTCAAGCTTTTTCCCTCTTTTCCCATATTTGGCTGCGGTCTCCATTTCAGCCTCAGTGCATGAGTGAAGTTGTCTTGTGCAACATGGGGAATTTCTGTCTGTTTTGGGGATGTCTCCTGGGTAAAGCATATGATGATTTTCCATTCAGAGTGTGCTACAAATTGGAGGCCTTATTACACCTGACAGCTGTTGGGAGGGCAGCTGTGGGGAGGGAAGGGCTGTGTGGTGTCCCAGGCTCCAGGGAGCGAGCGGAGCTCTCTCTGCACACCTGGCCATGCCCCACTCCAGCCTCATCCAGGGCTGTGCTGGCCCCACCACACGTGGCTCCTGTGCCCATTGCCCCTGTGTCTTTTAACTTCATATATTGTAGTACCTAAAACTAGGATTCCCTTTAGAATAAAGCAGGGACAAATATGAAGTACTCTTTTTCTTTCCAAAGTACTCTGTTTTCTTTCCAAAAAGGGGCTCTCCTTGCACACTCAGTAAGTTCCAGATTTTTAAGCATATGATACACTTGCTAGGTCCTTATTAGAGGGTAACCATTTAATCCTTTTTTCAAATGATGAAAGAAAAATACAAATACAAATCTTTAATTTTCCAGCAATAAAGTGACTATAAAAGATAATGCAATTCCAAACAATGGGTCTTATTGTTTTTATCCAGTACGTCTTTTCCCTCGGCAATAGCTCATAGGACTGACGCTCATATCTCTGAAAAGTATGCTTGCTGACGTATGTATTTAGGAAAATTTAGGTCCTTGAAGTAGCATATAGTATACACTTTGAAGCAACTGGGAAATTCTGTTTCTCTTGCATATCTCCTGTGAAGTACATTCATTTCTTCATGCATGATTGTTTTTCTATGCCCTGCTTGTGATCTTGATCTTATTTTATTTATTCCTTGCTCTGAAAACATGTACACATTACCTCCTGGCTGAGTCTTAATTTAAATATATAGAATAGAGTCAAGCTGAACAGAACAAAATGGAATAGAACAGACTGAACATATTAATGTAATTAACATAGGTTATTCTAACATTTATTACATTTTGAAGTGCACTTCAGTCATATACATATTTTACCCTTTTTTCTGTAATCAGAATGGCTAAAACACTATTTTCTCTTCCTAAAAAAAGAAAAGTCTTGAATATTGGATGATTTCAAGACAATTGTAAGCAGTGTGAATTCTTATGAAATGTGTCAGAAATTGTTAACCTTGGCAATGCTGTTTAGAGTACCAAGATTTCACCATTTTTTTGCAAAGGATAAGAAATGAGACTCCTTCATCCTTCTTTGTTTATTTGGAAAATGAAGGAAAAAACCTACAAGATTATATTTTTAACGATTTATACCAAGCTTGGCTAAAAATACATAGATTAGCATATTTATTTTGGAGAAGTAATCCCAAGTCCTTTGTCTGGACTGCAGAGTGTGGCAGTGCTGGGTAAGAGAAAGTCATTGCAAACACTGAAGAAATAAGGGTTTGGCCTTCTTTCAAAATGTGTCTATAAACTGGAATCTTTTCTTGGCTGATTTTGTCTGATCAGACATCGTTTGTAAGGTCTCCCTCCACATTCAGCAGAAAGAAATAATCACCTCCAGGCACATCCTATTGTGTCAGCTGAAATGCTCTCTCTGGGAGCCTGCATGTCTCCGTGGAGGGTTCCTTGATGAATACTGAGAATAGATAGGCAGCTTTTACAAAGGAAAAAAAATGGATGAGATGGATTCCTCTTAATTGTTCTTAGGGGGAAAGAGCCCTGCCCCCACGCTGAGCCAGTGAAACCTGCTACAATAACTCATCCAGGCTTTCAACAGTCAGAGTGCTGGCGATCCTGCATTCCTCGGGACATGATGTGGAGAGCTTCAAAGGGAGCTTGTTCTTCACTCAGACTTCAGCAAAAATGCCAGGTCAAAGGTTGAGAGTTTGTAAACTAATAATCCCCAGATGACAGAACAGGAGCCTTTACCAATATTCTTTCTCTATTTATTTTTTTCTATGATTTCTTTATTTCAAGGGAACTATGTCAAAGAAATGGTCAAAGGAAGATGAAGACAATCTTTAATGCAAGCAACAATGCTGTGAATATTTTGGGTAAGGAGGGAAGAAATATATATACATTTTCACATATATGTTTTAGAAGAGAATATGCATGAGCCTAGAAGAAGAGCCTCACGGTTCTACTCACTGAAGACTGTACTGGCATTTGCAGCAGTGTTAATTTTTGGAGTTTTCTGTCTACCTTCTTTTAATTGTCTTGGAGCCATCTGAATTGTATAATAAAAAGAAAAAAAACCAAGAAATTCAGATGATCTCCCCACTTTTATTTTGTAAGTGAGCTATTAAAAATAGACAAGACAAAGCAGATTCTGGATGAAAATTTCAGTACCCAGTCTACACACAGGTCTCCTTTACTAACACAAGGCTTAGATGTTTTGTATGGGAGACTTTGTAGGCAGGGAATGTAAATGGAAGGTTTGTGACCACCTAGATTCTGAAGTAGTCTTTAGGAGAGCACTTTCCAGCCAGAGGCATCTGCCATCTCTTCGACAGCAATCCCAACCCATGCAAGATCAGAAGTTTATCTCCGGGAAGCTTTCTCCTGCTCAAGCTCTCATAGCTCAAGTATCCCCAGCTCTGAAAAAATATGAGACAAAACAGCTCACTCCTTCATCCCTGGTCTTATGGTACCTGATCTGTGAAGGAATTTCTTTACTGCTGTTTCTATATGTGTATATAGGTAATGAAGACACTTACAACTATGCTAACTGGAAGAAAGCAGCCAGAGATCCAAGGTGGGTGAACAGCAATGCTTTCCCTGTGTACAGCCACAATTCTTAACACATGTAAGATGCTGCAGAGAAGGGCAGGAGAGGGTGGCAGCCACTTCAGTAACTTCAGTATTGATGTCAGGAAGGCATGTAAATTTCTTACCTGCCCAACAATAGGACAGAAGCCAAAAATGTTGGACTGCATTAAGTCTTGACAGTGCATATTTAGAAAACATTGAATTCTTCACACAGTCAGTCTTTGACTCCCACCACAGACCAATCGGTGCTCCCCAGGGCCCAGTTTTGGGAAAAGTTCTGTTTAATATCTTTATTGATGAATTGGGTGAGGGAAGACAGTCAGTTTCCAGACAACACCAAGTTGGGAGGACGTGGATCTGCAGAAGGATCTGGACAGGCTGGATCAATGGGCTGAGGCCAGTTGTAATGAGTCTTAATAAGGTGAATTTCCAGATTCTGCATTTGGCTCACAACAATCGCATGCAGCACCACAGACTGGGGGAAGAGTGGCTGGAAAATGGCCCAGCAGGAAATGACCTGGGGGTGCTGATCAACAGCTGCTGTAAATGAGCCAGTGTATACCCAGGGAGCCAAAAAGCCAATATTCTGTACTAGAAACAATGGGATCAGCAGGACCTGGTCAGTTATTGCCCGCTGTAGTCAGCACCGGAGAGGCCACACATTAAATCCTGTGTCCAGTTCTGGGTCCCTCAATTCAGGAAGGACACTGAGGTGCAGGAGAGAGTCTGGAGAAGGGCAACAGAGCTGATGAAGGGTCTAGAGAGGAGTGAGTCTTATGAGGAATGGCTGTGGGAGCTGCGGTTGTTTGGCCTGGAGATGAGGAGGTTCAGTGGGACGTTCTGTCTCTCCACAACTCCTGAAAGGAGGTTGTGGGGATTGGTTTCTTATCTCAAGTGATAAGTGACAAGTCAAAACTAAACAGCCTCTAGCTATGCCAGAGAAGGTTTAGATTGGATATTGGGAAAAATTTCTTCAGTGAAAGAATGATCAGGCATTGGAACAGGCTGCCAAGGAATCACCATCCCTAACACCATGTTTTACTTAAATCTACAGAGGTGAAGGAGGAAGAAAAGAGAATTTTACTAGCAACTCCTCTCATGCCATCTGGGAGTTATTCATTTGTAAGCCTTCATAGTTTGACTGAAAAATTTAAGTGGGAAATAACTGCTTTGAAGCTCTTCACAACTGCTATAACAACCAGATCTCTATATCTCAGAGTGGATAAAACCCAGATGAATTACTTCACCAGTTTGGGACAGGTTATTTATGACCATACTGTGCAGTCCAAGTGGAAACTGTCTTCATATGCCTAAAAATGGGCTGGCTTAAACTTTCTTTCTCCAATTAAAATAGTGCCAGAAACCTTTAGAGGAGAATTTAGCCACCTCTCTTGCACACTTGTTTTGGGACCTGCTGGATGTACCTCTTGAGTTGTAGCTCTCTGTCCCACTGTCCCACTTGCACTGACCACAGGCAACTCCCAGGGAGCTAGCTGAGAAGAATTATCTCCTCCAAGGACTCCAATGAAGCACTCAGAGAAAATGCCAAGGAAAAGCATGGAAGGAAGACAAGAACAGTGGGCATAAAGCTAAAGGGTAAAAGGGTTATGGCAGGTAGTTCTTCACAGGGGGAAAAAAATAAACTGTGCATTAATTCATTTAATCACATACAACTGCTTCCTACGCAGCACTGCTGGGTTTTCTGCTGGAGGCTTTGTTCTACTCTCCACGCAGAGAGAAATATCTCAGTTTTTCACAGAAATAGCTTTGCCTGCAATTTTTTTTGTTTTGTCTTTTAATGCAATGGCCAGAAAAAGTTGAAGCTAAAGCCACAGAATAGTGGCCCCTCTCCACATATTCTACCTCCAACACAGCCAATGTGGTTTTCCTTGAGAATAGCAAATTTCTCATACAACAAATACATGACATGCCTCTGTATGGCTTAAACAGCCAAAAATACACGACAGAGAAAACAAAAAAAATGCTTAGTGTTACAAAAGCCACAGATCTCATGCTCAGAAAAAATGTAAGCAATTTATTACTAATCTAACTGGCATCATTCTACATGATTGTGAGAATAGCAGGGGAGTTTAATTGTTGGGGAAAAAAAAAATCAATCTTCTACTGGAATCTGAAGGATCAAGGCAAAACATGGCATTGAGCCCAGCTTTAATAAACTTCAATGACATATGAACCTTAATATTCTTTAGTAGAAAGGTATTTTCTCTTCAAGTACATTATTTTTTCTTTTTGACAGTCATTTGACTACTGCAGAGCACATAACACACACAAGCTGCTTTCTTTTCATTTATTTTATAAAGTATGTGGTGTCCAGTTCTGGATTAAGAAGGAAATTTTGGAACAACTGAAAATCCCTAAATATATTCTTTAACCTTTTTTAGAATTTTCTAGCCCTTCTATGGAAAAATACATGAATTAATTAAAATGTCATTTACATTTATATAATTGGCTTCTAAGGAAATAATGAAATTCCCAAGTCTCAAGCTGTAAAGCCACATTGCCCTTTAAAATAAGCATATCCAATATTTGATAGATCTGTGATCTTTAATTATTTTTTCCAGTGACTTTGTCCCAAATTTCCCCTCTATGCTTTTTTTTTACACTGGCTTATCTGGTAGGAAAATCCCAGCTGTTAAATTCAAGTACAAGTAAAAAAAAAGACCTTTGCATTTTCCCACAGCACTTCTGCTTCTGCATTTCCTAAATGATGGATGAGGATTGGTTTGAGTCCAGGAGTTTTCCTGTGCACTATGCCATGAAAAGGTGGGGGTGAAACAAAACAGGAGAAATATCAGCTAGGTTTTGTTGGTTTTGACCTACATTTCCTTCTTTTACTCCCATTGTATAAACAAAAGTTTTGCCAATAAATTTGTTTTTGCATGCAGCCTGTGAATCAAAAAGAAGTCAGCTGAAACTGAACTATCTCTATGAACATGTGAAAAGTTAAATTTTGTCTTTTAAGCATCTATAGACAGAGCCAAATCTGCTATTTCCATTTTATTATTCTTCCTTTTTTCTTCTTTCCTCCCTGCCCAAAGAAAGATACTTCAGACTAGTGGACAATGGAAATTTTAGTAAATGTGATTCTCCAATTCCTTTTTGGATGGAAAACAAACCATAACCTCACAAGTGATCAAAGAGGGAAACACTTTCCTTCTCAATTCTGTTGCTAGCAGTTACATTTGATATATTGATGAAATCTTGCTCCAGTGATATCTGTAGAAAAAAAAATTCAATTTATTTTAATGGGAGCTGCTCTTACATCATATCTTACATTCATTGAGGATCCAAAAATGTGATTCTCTACTGACAAGCGATGAGACTACTCGTTAATATTGATCAAGATGTCACTCTTTTAACTTCAATCTAGAGGTCCTACAACAGAAAAAATCTCTTCTTAGTTAGATATGTAATAGGCAGTGTGGTACAGCCAGGGACATTTCTCCTGAACTGCAGAACAAACCCCATCCCCTTGGTTCTGCTAAACAGCAGAACTATATGTGTTTGCATGTAGCTGAATGAATTTTGTTATACATTTAGAAGACCTTTGATACAGCTCTAAAGCCAAAAAAGATATAAATACCAGTGTCAGTGCTTAAAGGCATCATTGCTGGTACTTCAACAGTGCCAAGCATACTATTAATTATACAGGTGCCTCAAATGACTTGCAAGTTATCAGAATAAAAACTTGTTGAATTTCAACCAGTTGGAAATGGCTGGTTGCTGCCCTACTGCTTGGTATCATCCTAGCATTAAATCAAAAAGTATGTGAGAGAGAGTTTAAAGATTCCCAATAATATGCCAACAGGAGTATGAATGACTCACAGCTATTTTAGGAAGAGCTTGATGCAATGAACTTAAACCTCTTTTGATGAATTTATAACTGCTTTTATTTACAGTACTACCTCCTGCTGTAAAAAGATGCAGGAATTATTCCATCACTCTCCTGCTAAATGAAAGGCTCACACAAACAGGGTACTTTTAAACTCCAGGAAAATAAAAGGGAGTACAAAGAAAGGGGAAAATGGTTTCCAATTACAGTTTTATATTAATTACTTAAACCAGCTAATTTCAGCTGATAGTACCCTCATAAAGTCTAAAGACATTAGCTGATTGTATAACAATTCTATATTTTATTGTATTAAACAATTTCCAGTTCCATATAACCAACCACAGTCTCTGTGATTATATATTTTGAAACAAAACCTTTGGAAGGTAAGTTGTACTGCAGCTCATTATTACCTTTAAATTCAACTGAAAAAATGACATCACACTCTCACAAAGGCAATTATCAATGTTTGCTCCAGGGACCTTTGACTTTGAGGAGAAGTGAATGGTATGGTTGTTTGCACGCATGGTATCCTAATATTTGCACAGACTATATATATATTTGTGCAGAACTGTGTTTAAACAGGTTCCTGTCTGAAGTGGCCAGCTAAAAACAAACTCCATTCCTAAAGCTATACAATCATGTCAATGTGAAAAGATATCTGGTGCACTTTGTCAAAGTACTTCATAGGTTTTTGGGATCCCAACCTGTTTCAGGGACTCAGCTGCCTCAAAAAAGGGGTGTCTTGGCCTTGGCTGCACTTCTCTGTGCAGACAGGCCCCAGGGCTCCAGGAAGAGATGTTTGGAGGCACCTCAGAGGA
This sequence comes from Cyanoderma ruficeps, assembly GCA_008694505.1. Lineage (NCBI taxonomy): Eukaryota > Metazoa > Chordata > Aves > Passeriformes > Timaliidae > Cyanoderma > Cyanoderma ruficeps. The sequence continues at coordinate 31,961,235 of VZDJ01007754.1, read as the reverse complement.
AGAGGTATGGGCCAGTGTGTACTCCTACACTCCCAGCTCTACCTGGGATGTGACCAATTTACAGAGAACTTTTACATTTTCCCTGGAGGCTGAAATTATCTGTAATGTCTTAGAGATTTAGCCTGGATTCTGTGAACACAGAAACATTTGGGAACGGTTGGGGCCATGGCAGGGGTGATGCTGGAGAAGCTCTGGTGCCTGCTGGGCATGCAGGGTCATGCAAGCAGGAGGGACACCTGAGCTCCTGCTCCATCCCCTCAGCCCAGAGAGTGCTGAGTAAAGAAATGAGCACAGACAACATCCCAGGACGTGAGCTCAGAGAGGTGTTTTGGGGAAGCATGATGGCTGGCTGTGGTGAGGAGCTCTCCTTCCCACTTCCACTGTACCACCAGCTGGCTGGTTGTGCCTCTCAAGGACAGAAACCCATCATCCTGAACTTGGTTAAAACTGTCTTTGTCTCTTATGGGTTTATAATTTGCACCAACGTGTTTACCTTCATCTACAAAATAAGGGTAATATCTAGAGATCTGGTAACCCTGTAAGATATTTATTTTAATACACTGGCCTTTTAATTCTGAATCCTCAAGAGTCCTCTGGGGGTGAAGAAAACCACAATGAAAATCCCAATGAAAATCAAAGGGTTGTGGAAATGTTTTGGTTCAGTTGGACCTGCTGGAGTGGGTCCAGAGGAGGATCACAAAGGTGATCAGAGTGATGGAGAACCTCTCTCATGACAACGGAGTTTGGAGTTGTTCATCATGGAGAAAAGAAGGCTTCAGGGAAAACTTACAGTACTACCTTCAGTACCTGAAGGGACCCTGCAAGAAAGCTGTAGAAGGGCTTTTTACAAGGACAAGGGTGAATAGCTACAAACTGAAAGAGGACAGGTTTAAGATCAGATAATTGGAAGAAATCCTTCACAGTGCAGGTCAAGAGGCACTGGAATAGATTGACCAGAGAAGTTGTGGATGTTCCATCCCTGAAAGTCTTCAAAGCCAGATTGGGCAGGGCTTTGATCAACTTGGTCTAATGAAAGATGTCCCTGCCCATGGCAGGGGGGCTGGAACGAGATAATCTTTAAGGTCCCTTCCAACCCAAACCATTCTCTGATTCATTAAGTGTTTAACATATGTGAAAGACTTCTTTACTGGTTTTTCTAGTAAAGTCAATACAGCACTTTATCTTCCAGAACATTTCTTCTGTTAAAAACACATCTGGGTCATTGGAAGATGGATGTTCTCTCTGCTCCAAGACCCAGTACATGGCAGGGAGGGCTATGCATTGAGGAAGGGAGAGAAAAGCACTAGAGGGGTGTACCAATCATCAGGATGTGTGTAACCTGTTCCATGGGCAACTTTGCAAATGCTCCTCTGGGCTCCCCAGTGACAGGGAGTAGCACTGGCTCCAGGGCCCTGCTGTTGGGGACAAATGTGCAGGCTCTGGGATAGATGCAGGAGGCCCTTGTCAGAAATGTTGAGGTTGTTTTAGTGCTAGAAATTGCAGCTTTTGGAAATTTGAGCTCTCACTGTTCCTTCTCAGCTATGAATGTTTTGGCTAATGGCTTTGGCAGGAGCAGGTGCCCAGTTAGTCAAATAAAAGAGCAGCTGCTGGCTGCTGCAGACAGCAGAGATACCCAGCCCAGGATGAAGAAATCCAAAGAACCGACACAGTTTAAAAAGTAGTTTTGAAGAACTGTAAATACATCCATAAAATCTGTGGCAGATTATTTTCTTTGGTGAGGAAATTACAATGCTTCTTGTCCCCTGTTAAATCTTTATATTGTTTCTGTCGCTCAGAAGAGCACAGCGATATTTCTTTTTTAAGTGTGATATTAATAAAACAGTCAAAGGCACATTGGTGGTTTTTCTGTCTGGCTGCTAAATGGCTTAGAAAGTATGCAGCTCTATTTTTAGGAAAGAAATGCTTTTAGGGATTAAAATTCAAAGGATAAGGTAAACAATTTCACATAACTCTTTAAAGCAAAAGATGATTTGTCCCTTCAGTGCAGGTTAGTGCTGTCACAACAGGCTGATGAAAGAGGCCCTCACTGCTTTTTTCGCTGTATAGCCTACAAAGGATCTCAGATGAAGCAGTAAAACATGGAAAAGCAGCACCAATGTATATGGATGAGAGAGGGGAGGGAGAGGTAAATCCGACAAAATTAGACTCTGATAGTCAACTGTCCCAGCTGGAATTAAATTCTGTCACTTGTGAATATTTCATAGTCACCAGCTGAAAGGCATCTAGTGAAGCAATTAAAGCCAATCAGTGGAAGAGCTGAGTGGTGTTTCTCAGCCAACTAAAATAAGCCATGAGCTGTATTAACGTTTTAAGGGGGGAAAAAAAAAATTCAAAAACCAATATATATTTACCACGGGCAAACAGAAGGAAATGCAGGTACAATTTTATTAATGAGTGTGTGTTGCTGAGTGCTAACTTATCCCCTATGTGAGGGAACAGGGACTCCTGTGGGAGGCAATATTCCAGGGGGCTCTGGGTGTGCGTTTGTGGTGCCCTGGTCCATGAAGGGGCATCTGGGAAAACCTCCTCTTCCTACCTGGCTAAAGTATATTGGATGATGTCTGACTAGTTTAAAAGCTCTTTCCCTAAATCCCATCTCCAAGCTAAAGGCCCATTTGTGTTAAATGCAATAGTCTAAAAGAAGCAGTAGAAGCAGAGCTTCGTGCTGTAATCCAGACCTTCCCCCCTCTCTTTTTTCTTCTGATGGGCTACGGAGCAGATCGTTTCTGCTTTCTACTGCAAGCAAAGTTCTTGTTTCCTGAGCACAAAAGCATCAGGAGAAATTAAAGCTAAAGCTCATTTTCTAGAACAGTGTTAACTTCTATGAAGGAATTAATTGTTCGGCTGGCCTATTAATCTAGATGACAGTTTTATTACAATTAAAATATCACCTCTAGGAGGCCCTTTGTTTGCATTTGACAGATTTTATTGTGTTTATATAGGCTAATGAAGCAGAATTAAATTATGCGGCTTATATTAAATTTAAATGACTGATTTATTTTATTTAAAATCCAAAATTTATCATGCATGTTCTTTAATGCCACACAAACTACATTAGTTCACTGCTGGTTTATATTTTACTTTGGTCATTTGCCCAATTGAAAAAGGTTTTGTAGGCACACTAAAACGTGGTGAAATAATGTCCAAATGGCTAAAACCAGGAAATACTGTCTTTAAGCATTTTAGAAGAGTAAAAATATTGTGAGTAAAAACAGGCTGTGCTTCAGGTCAGTGGCTCTGATTTCCTGGTTTACTATTGGTGATTTCATTGAAGTGCTTTAATTTGAGCCTTTGCCAACTGAGATCAACTATCCACTGTGTTCATCTTTGTTGTTGAGATTTCTTGTTACTTATTGGTCTAGCAAACTTTGTTATTCCCCATTAAACATACTGCTCACATAATCCCTACTGCACACAGTATTCCATAAAAAGGAACATTCAGTACTCAGGTTTCTGTATAAGTACAGAGTTGATCACCTATAAACCTGAGGGTAACCTGCTGCACATTAATCTTTGTATTTTCTGATCTTAGAATTCCTCTGAGTTTACTTTATATTTCTGTCCCATAGATGCTTACACCTCATATCATTATTTCACGTTTCTTCCTTCACTAACTGAGAGAATTGAATGTGAGATTCACTGGATTTGTATTTTAGATGCTGCCTTTCGAGTTGTGCTGTACTGCCTCTATTCCTTTCCACACTGAGGAAGCTAACGCTGATTAGTTGAGAGATAGAAGACACCTACAGCGCAGGTATCTGTTTAGTCAGACTAATCCCATGGCTAATATCTGAAATACTGCTTAAATATGTTCCAGTCACTATGAATACTGGTACTTCGTTTCTTTATTTTTTTACTTTTGTCAATACAAGCATAAATGAAGGGCTAGGGAATTTTTTTTTTGTAAATCAACCTCCAAAACAAATAACTGGAATCACTGTTATTAGGGTGGTATCAGACAATTCTGTGAGTCCCGAAGTAGTCCAAGAAGTGCTATTTAAGAATAGCAATTTTGCTGAAAATTTTGCTTTCAGGATATAAAGAAATTTCGTATATCCAGTTTGAATTTGATAACCAACTTTGGCCAGGGAAACAACAGAAAAAAAAGTCAGAAAATCATTTTCCTTTTTTAATAGCAGTACTTGGTGAACTCATGACACCAATGATTTATTTTCCTTTGTAGTATTGCTCTATCTTCATCTTGGCTTTCCATTTTACTATTAGCTCACAGACATATATTGTTTCATATGTAATACTATGGGGAAAGAAACATATCAGAGTAGATTTTCTGCTCAATTATTAAAATAGTATGACCAAGGGAACAACTTAAATTATTTCCGTGATTAAATGTATGGTTTAAGGACACAGATGTTTGTGTGTATGAGTAAACTGGAACTAGGAGCCAGCTTTAGTTTCTAGGACTTTCTGCAGGATGATGAGTTTCACTACCTTGTCCTTCAGTTCTCAGCTGCCTGTAGGGATTTCTCTTGCCTGTGGGTGACATCCACCAGTTTCATCAGCAGAAATCTTCATGAAATCTTTGAGACTCAGCTGTGTTGATATGAAGTTCAATTTGGTGTAAGGAAAGATTCAGTAACTTTCGTCCCTTTTTGGTGCATCAATTTTCACCTGTTTGAACTGTAGGAAAGTAGGTCTACGAAGGAAGCAGGGTGGGAATAGGCTTCTGGCAGATCAGTCCTACTTGTTGCTGACTCAGTGTTTCAATCATAGAATCAAAGAATGGTTTGAATTGGAAGGGACCTTAAAGATCATCCAGGTTCCAGTGGCCCTGGAATGGGCAGGGACAGCTTTCACTAGACCAGGATGCTCAGAGCTCCTTCCAGCCTGGCCTTGAAAACTTCCACATGTTTAGCCATGGAAAACACGTAGGCTCACAGACTCGTTAAGTGCCACTAGTGTACTGAGATCTGGCAACTGCCATGCATGAGAGTAGGAAATCCCAACAAACAGGATCCTCTTTGAAATACAGACTGATCCTGAAATACCTAGGTTTAGTATCTGATACAAGGAGCAGCTTTGTCTGGACATGAAAGTTCAACAGCAATTTTCCTCTGCATGACTCATTTGAAAAAATCACACTTCTCCCTCACAGAAATTTCAGTGAGAAAAGTTAACACACCATGTTAGAATGCACAGAACTCAAAAGCAAAAAATACAGTTGCTTCAATATATCATAGTTATCTTCCCTAAAATCGAGGGGACAGAGGATTGTCACCATAACAAAGGGCCTAGACCAAAGCCCCGTATGTTGCCCCTTTCAAAGTTTCTAGCCTGAGGGTAGATTCCTGTCTATAAGACAGGGTCCTAATAATGGATTGCATGAAGAGCCCAAAAGCCCTGGTATTCCTGGAAAGCTCATTAGTGATGAATATGAGCTGCCATTGGAGTCTCTCTCATATATATTAAAAAAAGAAATAAAAAAAAATACAAATACGCCTTTTAGTATGGTAAAAATATACTTCATCCCTGGGGCAGCATCACCTGTTCCTTGCTCTTTGACTTGTGTGGCTTCTGTCCTTTTTGCTTTACTTGGATCGCAGTGATGCAATGAGGCTTAAAAGCAAACTTGCTCCCTTGTGCTAATGGTGTGCTTGCCCACTTGGTGTTGGTAAACAGTGACCAGACAAACTATTCTATATTGCAGCAGATAAGTTGTTTTTTAAAGTTTGTATCAGTTTGCAGTGTAGAAAAATATGAAGAATTTGTGACAAAGAAGGAAAAGGTTTCTTTCTGTGAGTTTGTGTGAAAAATATCTACAAAAAAGGGTCCTGTCTCTGTGTACGGATCAGCTATAAACTGGATACTCCAAGTAAGGTCCAAGAGCTACAGGAGAGGGTCCAGCAAAATGACACAAAGGTGATCAGAGGTCTGGAACATCTCTTTTGAGGAGAGACTAAGGGAGCTGGGCATGTTTAGTCTGGAGAAGAGAAGACTGAGAGGAAATCTCATTAATGCATATAAGTATCTCTAAGGTGGGTGCCAAGAGGATGGTGTAAGACTATTTTCAGTGGTGCCCAGAGACAGGACAAGGAGAAATGGCTATAAAACACAAGAAGTTTCACCTCAACATGAGGAAGAACTTCTTTTCATTGAGGGTGACCAATCCCTGGAACAGGCTGCCCCGGGAGGTCATAGAATATCTCTCTTTGGAGACATTTAAAACCCACCTGGACATGTTCCTGTGTCATCTGTGTTAGGTGACCCTACCTTGGGGGTGGTTGGACTAGATTATCTCCAGAGTTCCCTTTTAACCTTAATGAGTCTGTGATTCTCTGCGATTCTCTGTTATTTATCACTGTCATTTTCACTTTTCATTAAGTCAATTGAATTAGGAATGGAAAATAGTCCATTGAAGCAGAAATATGTATGACAGTGTATTTGATAGGCTTGTTACAACCTTTGTAACAATGCAGCCTAGGCTGTATATGGTAAGACCATACAGAGCAGAAGTGAATATGCCAAAAAAGCAGTCAGTCTGTACAGTTGCCAGAAGAGGTGTTAATATTTTTCTCCATTGTAGTAGGAGCTCATTGGGATATGCAAAACTCATTCGTTAAGTAACGCTGGAGAGTGACAGATGCTGACATATATAATTTGACAGCTGCAAATACCAGGTACTAGAAAGTGTCATTTCCCATAAGTATAAAATAATGGGTCATTATTCCCTGACAGATTAAAACCCAAGTACTATGAATAAATGAATCTGTAATCCTGCGTACTTTAAAAGAAAAATAGAACGTTATTTTTCTTCTTCCAGAAATAAAGGAGATTTCCTTTGTTCTCCTCTCACCTGTGTGTGTTACCACCAATTGCCAACCCTCTGATGAGGTGGAGCAGAGGAGGGAGTCTCTCACACGATCTACTTAAGACATTTAAGACCTTTATGTTGCCAGACAGGGGATGCTGGTTCCCTAGGCAGCCAGTGCAGAAACAGCACAGCATCCAGCAGATAGCTCAGAGGAGAGGCTTGCTGCCTCTTTAAATGTAAGAGGATCCCAGGAGCACAGGCATGCCCAGGTCAGGGACCTGATATGAAGGGTGCCTCTCAAGAGTTACCTGCCCTGCTTTGTGCCAATCCATAGGATGGATGTTGTGATGTGTCCCCATAGGGGGGCCTCAGCTTTACTCTTGCCTTTAATTCTGAGCCTGTGTTTCCACTACTGAGGCACAGTGACCTTCCTCAGGCAAACAGCTAACAGCAGGGGACCCCTGAGATTTCAAAAGTAGCACCACTACAGATGTTTCTCTTCTTCTGGGCAGGGGGGAATCTGCCCACTGGCTGAAAACAAAGCCCAGGAGGGGAATAGAGACAGATCACACCGAGTAGAGTTCTGCTGAGGCTGCGCTTGCCGGGTTTGTTGGAGGGGACTCATCTCTCCAGGGTCTAGAGTGATGCTCTGCCTAATGTGGCCTGAGTTGTAAAACAAGCCATCAGGCACCATTCCCAATAGGAATACATCTAAAGCTTTTAATGGGAATCTAGTTGATGTCAAAGTGGTTCCCAGTGCCTGCTGTATTTAGCCAGCCACACACCTACAAGTTTGTTTATACTGTGCCCTGTGACTAGTAGTTAAAACATGGCTAGGATATCTCTTCTTTCTTCCCCCCTACTTGCCCTACCTGATCATCAAACCCATCCCCACCATAACATTACATTGTGATAGATGTTGCTGGCACCAGAGGCTGTTCTGCAGCTGAGGCATGGGGTATTGTCTGATGACAGTAACTCCAGTGTTGTCATGGAAAGGAGCATGGCAGAAGCTATGCCAGTGCCTTGGAGTCACCGGAGACACCACCTGGAGAGTCACAGAATCATTTAGGTTGGACAAGACCTCTGAGATCATCGAGTCCAACTGCCAATCCAGCACTGCCAAGTTCACCAGTAAACCGTGCCCCAAGGTGCCACACCCACATACCTTTTGAACACTTCCAGGGAGGGTGATTCCACCACTTCCCTGGGAGTCTGTTCCAAAGTACAGTTCACCTTCTCTGTGAAAAATTTTTTCCTGATAACCAATCTAAACTCCCCTGGAGGAAGGGCATCCGCTGACGTCTAGTTAAGTAGTTTCTGATAATCCTTTCCAGCAGTTCCGCAAGAGCAAAGCAGCTCTTTCCTGCTTAAGAAAAGTGCTTTTTGGTGTCTTTTGGGACAATGTTTTCTTTTGTGCATTAGGTACTTGCCAAAAGAAGCATTATTTATTCATTTATTTCAGTTTCTTTAAATTTACGTCCCTAAGAAGTAACACAAGGCCATTATAACTGACAAGCTGGAGCTCTTGTATAATGGAGGACCCACAAAATTTCACTGAAATTCCTGCATTCGGGACTTGTTCTTTTTTTTTCATGCAATTACAATTGCTCACGTAAAAGACAAATCAAGTAATGCCTTCACCCATTACTTATTGAACCTGCGGTTGTAAGGTTTCTAAAAAATACTCAAAGATTTTCATTGAATTTTAAAATGTAACATGCATTTAGATTCTCCAGCAAATCATGCAACATCTACGATCAAGGGAGGGTTGATTTTTAGTAAATTATATTTGCTACTATGGTTTTTTGGTAAGAGATTAATTAGAAGATACTGCAAAACACAACAACACTGAATTTATTGGGTGGATTTCCTATCTTCTTTGTGGTTCAATGAAATTTTTTGCAAGTGTTCTACATTTAGCACAGGAGCCTTCTGGTCTGTGACTGGTCTCCTAGAAACTATTATCATATAAATAATAATTAGATGGAAGTTAAAACCAGCGTGACTGTACTGAACAAATATACATGATTGCAAATGTGTCTGTATCAGTGGGAGAGAAGGAAAGTGAACCCACTTCAAATGTTCAGTTTTACACCTCATTAGTCGGAGATGATTGTTTAATGGTTTGATTAAAGGGAATTTTTTTTCCTTCCTCAATCCACTTGTTTCTCCTCCTGTATTTAGTAATTGACTGCAGTTCAGAGTTCTGCTGAATTTGTTATGGTTTTCACATATTCCTGTTCTAGAAAACTTTATCTTCAGGCTGTCGGGTGTTTGTGGGCTTAACCTCACGCTATCCATAGCATAAGGTGCCAATCTTCCAACACCAATTCTGTTCAAAGACAGACACTTGGGCTGTCAGCAGTGGGGTGTATTCCCTGCTTCAAGGACGCACTTTTCAAGTCTTTGAAGACAAGGAGCATCAGAACAAGTTTACAGATAGGAGATTATAGACAAAGCATTGTAGACATGAAATGTATGCTTTCCTCCATCTCTTAAGCTACATATTAATCAAGTCAAATAGTAAAGAGCTGTTAAATATTGTTATCAACAATTGCTTAGGCAAGGCCCCGCTTTTATACATTTATAACATATGTGGAACAAATGCATTTACAGTAATATTGATTAACTTTCAGTGAATATAGGTAACTTTTTTTTAATTCCTATATCACGAGTAGTAGATTTAGTGAATTTTCATCCTTCCAAGGGCCAATATTTGAGAGGGGGAAAAATCAAAGCAAAATACAAGGCTAAAATCTTTATTGAAGGACCTGGGGTGCATGCCTATTTACTCTCATTTTGCTCTTTCAGTTCTAGGTGTTGGTAACTGAAATTTCCCTTTCACAGAGCGAATGGGTACAGTAACAATGTGATTGTCTCCTTAGTATTTGTTGGCAGACTAGTTTGCTTTTGTTTGTATAAAGTAGAAAGGAGCTTTAAAGGCAGTAGTCCAGGATGTGTGGTGCATGGAGTACTAGTAAAGTGGTTGAGACACTGCTGGCAGCAGGAGTCTGCAAAGAAACCATCACATTGGAACAAAAACAGCTGTCTGCCAGCACCATAAACTTTAGGAAATGTTGTGGGTGATTAGTTGCTGCTCCTAATGTGTGAAAGTTGGCCTGTCTGCATACAGGCAAAATAAACTCTCTTTTACTTCTTGCCACTCATACATAGAAATCACAGGACATTATGGGATTGATTATGAGCCATAAAAGCCAGGAAGTTCAGTTTTAGAGTGAAAACCATGGCAATGACTGTCTCTTTCTATTTGGATGTCATTGCATGAAAAGCTAAGGTGAAATGAAAAGGAGCAGGAAACAAACCTCAAATGGGAACGGGACAAAAACCTCTAATGGGAAAAGCAACTCAGTCAGGAAGGAACACTCAAGCATATAATATAAGGCACCTGGCCCCTCTGAAACTTTTGGTTTTTAAAGTAAACCTTAGTGGTCCTAGAACAATAGTAAAAGAACAGTCCAGCAAACACATATTCTGCTGAGTGTCACGTAGATTTTTTTTCCCAAAGACAGACATCCTTCCCATTTCCACCATCCCACCAGCTCAAATAGTCTGAATAAACACCACTTCAACAAAGGCAAGAAAGAATATGGATTGATTGCAAAGAAAAGAATAAAAAAAGGATATTTTGTTATGAAGCCCTTCAGTTATATTTTTGTGGATAAACTGTTTCAAAGGCCATTTCAAAATTAAATCATCTGTGAGTGCAAATGTGGGAATTTAACATGAAGTGAAATTATCCTTGTTTGTGCTGCAAGGCAGTTTGAATATTCCCTTTCTGTAAGGGATTTCCTGAACTGATTATGAAATAGATGTGAAAACTAAGGGCAGAAGGTGGGGCTATTTTATTTTTTTCTTTTATATATACCTCTGAGTCTTCTGCTTTAACCAATCATAACAAAGGCAAATATTTATATAGCACCTGCCAGTCTATGGCTTAAAAGCACTTAACACACTTTAATATATACTATTGCACAGAAATAAAAAAAATACATTTCCAGGGTGAAAGGTAATTTCTGACTGATAGCAATGCTGCAAAAAGGAAAGTAAACAGGATTTAGAGCAAAGTAAACCAGAAATAATTCCTGGTAAGAATAAGTAGAAGGGAAAAGCTAATATTCCCACTGCTCCAAAATTTGTCAGTGGGAATTTCAAAGCCTGATTTTCTTATCTTTCATAAACAGGCTGTAAATCTTAGGCCCCACAAAGTAAATGGATGGCTTAGTATTTACTCTAACAAAGGACAAGACTTCATTCCCACAATTTAGTAAGATACAGCCTTGGAAGAAATGGTAAGATCTAAGTGCCTGCAAGGGGTTAAGAGGGGCTGTAGAAATGACTTACGGTTTTAACTAAGCAATAAAACTACATTCTTGGGTGGGGGGGGGGGAGACTGCAATATTTTGGAGTGCTTTTTCCTCACAAAAATGTCACAATAAGATTTTCTTTCCTTCAGGATGATCCACTTCATTGTATTTGCAAGAAAAGTAAAGGAAATTAAGACTTTTACTCTCGAAAATGCCGGTTTTCTTTCTAATGCTAGTCAGCAGTCCAGTGATTTAGGGGTCATTCTCGGGAGAATACCAGGATTAACAGATGGTATCAGATAAAACTTTTGGTTTTTTTTTTTTTTTATTCTTACTGATGAGTATTGACTAGCAACTTACTAAAGAAGTCCAGGAAGCAATAGAACCAGAGGCTTTAGAGGTTTCTCTAGAATCATAGAGTCATTAAGATTGGAAAAGACCTCCAAGATCATGGAGTCCAATGTTTGACTGAACACCACCACGTCAACTAAACCATAGGACTAAGTGCCAAATCCAGTCATTTCTTAAACACTTCCAGGGGTGGTCCATCTACCACTTTCCTTGGCAGGCCTTTGCAATGCTAGAGTCACACTCATACTGTGAAATCCATACTTAAGTGTTCATGGAAAATAGGACACCTCCAAGAAGAAGGCATGAAAGAGCCCTGCCTCCAAATTCCCTGTCTCACAGGGCAGATTTATTTCATAAACCTAGGAAAACTGCTAACTTTTACATATGTGACCTTAATTAAAGCAGAATTTTAATTTTTTTTTCTTTTAAGGCAGTTAGGAGGTTTTCTTGTTAGTGGTGAGACTATTTTGAGAATCAATTTAAATATCTGAAATGATTATGCATATATAAAATATGCTAAATTTAACCTTTGAAGTAGTGCTTAGCTCTTCACTTCCAAAACAGAAACAAATTAATAAAAAATGCTCTGGATTAAAGAGGCATACTCAGTATTTCACTCTCGGGAGTAAGACACCTCAGAACAGGGTGGTAAGGTAAAAAGACCTGTTTTGTAATAAGGAGCTTTGGTCCCTAACAACTTCAAATGATGTTTCACAAATTCTCCATCACCTCTCTTGGATCCCTCAGGGTCAGTGGGAAGCAATTTACTCATCGCCAAATATACTGATCCCAACAAGCAGGTACAGGGCAATATGTGCTATGTCGAGACACCAGCCCTGGTCCCAGGGTATTCTAGCTCTGTGGGCACAACACTTACTCTCTGCTAATGTTTTCCCCACACTTCCTGGGAGGGAGGGTGGTTGCTAGCCCAAGCTGACTCCTGTTAAGGAGCCATATGTTTCAGAACCAGCTGTAAATCTCTAAACAAGCGTGATGTGCTTTGTCACAAGTCCCTAAACTCATGGACACAGCCTCTGGCACTTGGTCTGTCTCAGCCAAGCCAGCCTTCTGTCACCCAACATGAGCTGGTGCTCTGGCGTTGCTGAATGTCAAACCTACTTACTTGCAGGTACATGACCCAAGGAAGAAGTGATGCACTGGAAAAGCACCACCTGGCTCTATGATCCTCCAGCCTGGAGTCCTGACCTTCAGGTTATACCTGTCTTGGGGGTGGTTTCAGGTTAGGAAAGAATGGAGAGAAGAGCAGTCTTTGTCCTTTCCTGCTGAAGCTGGACCACAGGAATGCATGGTGCTGGCCACAGTATGCACAGGGGAAATCTCTAGCCTAACTGCTGTGGCATTTGCTTCCAAGCTGGGAGACTTCCATTTTGTCCCTGTTCCCAAGGCTGGTATTATATTGTGCATTTGAGAAAAGTAAATAAAATACTTCAGCAGAGCTGGGAGAAGGAATGGGAATGCAGAGCTTTCTTCTCCTACTAATTGCAGCAATCTCTCTCTTCTCCCTTCTGCCTTTACACGTTAATTTTTCCAGTGTTGGCAGGATGGGCCCAGCCTTCTTAGGTGTAGGAGTGAAAAGCCCTGACCCTTGATTTTCTGTTTCCTGTTCAACATTCTAAGCATAAGATGCACCACAGAGCCAGAAGCATTTCCACAAATTCACAGACATTTTTCACAAGAAAAAAAAAAAGTAAGGGCTCTGGTACTTCTGTGATTACCAATATAGGGAAGAGGTAAGATCTTAAGGTCTTCTCTGGCATTTTTTGGTAGCTAATATCAGCTGTTGCCTGTTCTGTCTGGTGGCTCTTGTGAAACCTGTTCCTCAGCACTTAATTCTCATTATTCTTTTAAAAGGATATTTAAGCATGTAACATGGGGTTGTAAATTGCACAGAAGCCTAAAGGTTACCTATGGTAATGCTACCAAGGAGTGTATGCTGGTTTTCAGATCTGACCAAATGTTTTATAGGGAAAGCATTTTATTCAAGTCTCTAATGTTGTTTTATGTAAACAACATAAACAATAAAAAGTTTTAGAATTGTCATTGTGAAATAACACCGTTTCCATGCTCAAAGGGCCTCTGTGCTTTCCCTACACAGATAGTGCTATGCTGAAGGACTATACTTATACAAATAGTAATGATGGTAAAGGAAGTGAAGAAGAAAAATATCAGGTCAGAAGAACAAAACTGTATTTCTTCTAGCTCCATCAGCTTGGCTATATTTTCTTCCTGACAGCAACATTGAAATGGCAAAAGAATTCCTTCAACCAACTCTTTCTGTGACCTAAATGCATAATTGATGAAAATGTATTGTTTTCATGAAAGTCTCATAGAACCCACCAGGAAAGCATTGCAGATTATTTTTTCCTCCTTTTGCCACTATGTTTTTACAGATGTGATATGTGGTTCAAGCAGCCAAAGCAGACAGTTGTGCTTTAGCCCTGCCAAATACTCCAAACAAAGAAAAAGGTTTCTTTCTTTCCTCTCCCTTTCCCGACAGAATACATATACCTAAAATAAACAAATGCATAAATAAATACAAATTTTTAAAATCGCTTTTTATTGGCGTATCTACGAAAATTCATGAGGCAAATTATACATTTAGAGAAAACAATTATACAGCTTTGACTCCTGCAAGGATCAGAAGGGAGCGCACAGCGAGGACGCCGCGGTGGCCTCTGTCACCTGAGCGCGGCTGGTGGCCCCGGCGCTGCCGCCGCAGCCATGCCGAGGACTGGATTGCCACCTAGTGGGACCCCGCTGCTGCAGCCCGCTGGAGCCGCTAAATCCCTGCTCATTGTCCTAACGCTGGTTAGGAAAAACTGCAGCTAGATTTAGAGCCCGGAGCAGTGGATCACTAAACACCCCGAGCATTCGGTGCAGCATAGAATGGAATCATAGAGTCACATAATGGTTTGGATGGGAAGGGACCTTAAAGATCCTCTAGTTCCACCTGTCATGGGCAGGGACACCTTCCACTTCACCAGATTACTCCAAGTGCCCTTCAATCAGGTCTTGAACACTTCCAGTGATGAGGCATGCACACCTTCTCTAGGAAACCTGTTCCAGTGCCTCGCTACCCTCGCAGTAAAGAATTTCTTCCTAATATCTAGTCTAAATCTGCTGTCTTTCAGACTAAAGTCATTACCCCCTGGGGACTGTTTGCCCCAACATGTTGCAGATGTACCTAAAATATCAGCTGCTTGTTCAGAGGCAGCACAGAGTGTGGCACTGCTAACTCTCCTTATCACATGATGTTGCTGGCCTCTCTCAAGTGTCCTCCAGTACTTGAACACTGTTATAACTGATAATATCTTCTCTTTGAAGCTCACAGAAAATCTAAATGTAAGGAAAACCATGGGGCCCTCTTGTCAGTGCATGAAAGTTACGAGGATAGACCATGGCTGTCTGCTATGATAAACTGCCAGCCTCTTGTGCTCAGTGCACATGGAGTTGTGACACAGCCACGGATTTGGTTTTCCATTGATATGAGAAAGGCAGACTTTGTGCAACTGCAGAAAGGCTAAACACAGTCCCTGGTGTGGCTGTGTGGTGTGATGCAGTTACTCACTGAATACTCCTCCCCTGACTAACAGGGAGCTTAGCACGAGGGAGCGGTGGGAAGGAAGAGGCCAGCCAGAACTTCTGAGGACCAGCTTAAAAGTCAGTCCCAACAGGGTGTATCATCAGCCAAGTATCACAGTTCTCCAGCTTTTTCCTCTGTGCATTCCTGTTGCCAGAGCCCAATGGCCAATGAAGATGGGAGGAGGTAGTGGTGGCAGTGGCCTCCAACTCTTCTGGGCAGGAGGTGTCCATGCTGCTGCTCCAACTCTGTTTGAGTGTCACTAGGTAGGGAAGAGCACTTGCTGTTTCTGTGTGTGAGCAAATGTAACCCCTGCTAAGAAGGCTGCTTTCATCCCTGGACTAATGTATATGATCATGAAGAATGAAGAAGCTTCAGTAAGAGAGACAAAAAACTTCATTATTCTGAGAAAAAAAAAGGAACTCAGCAAAAGGAACTCCTCCTGTCCTCTATATTGTTGAAGTTTGAACAGCAAGAAGGCAGAATTCTAACATGGAGCCAGAAAAAGAGCAAATAAGGCAGTATGTGTTACTGTGGTCTGTATGTACCAGGCCATCAGATGATCAAGCTGGCCTCTCTGATTCTAGTTCCTTTGTTCTTTACAATTCATGAGCACTGAACATTTATTTGGCAGAAATAATACTGGTAGCTAGATTGTAGCTTAGCTACTGACTTCGTTGCTGACAAATTTGCATTCTGTGCAGAAGTCTCAAGTGAACAGAAAGAGCAGGAGTGTTGATTTGTTAGGGGTTTTTTTGGTTATTACAGAAAAGCTGCAGCAAAGAGGCAGAATGGGTTGGGACTGGATGGTTGGGACTGAATGAGAAGAAAAAAACAGCAAAGTGAGAAAAGGAAGGGGCGATGGAGGTGTTAGTTACCTGCCCTACCTGGTTATCCTCACACAGAGGGAAAACTGGTACTCTTGCAGTGGTGCCTGCTTAGGTGGAAGGAAGCAGTCTGATGTGGAGAGATTTACTAACCAGGAGTTGTTATAGCCATCAAATGTGCAGGGATTTCTATTGCCTAAACCTGGCCTGACAGAGAGAAAAGGAATGGTTTCTTTCCACAGGCTTGGAAAGAAGAGGTGCAGAGGAACTTATGATTTATTCCTTGTGTTCCTGTGACTAGTGTTTGCAGTAGTGTTTCTTAAAAGTTGAGTCAGGGCCAAAACCTAATTCAGAGTCAATGTTAATTATCTATGATGTGGAAAATCTTCAGGCAGACTATTTATACTTTTGTTGTACCTCTACTTATTCTACCATTTGAATTAATTAATTGGATAAATAAATAAATATCACTATTATTATTAAACAGGTGCTTAAATATTGAACAGAGATGAAAAATCAATAATTAGTACAATAATCTAAATGATAATTAATCTCAAGCAGTGACTGCATAGAAGGTGGTTAAATATTCTGGTCAGAGACAAATGGTTGTTAGATTTTACAATTACATGAAGCAAAATACAGTGTTCAGGCTACAGCAAGGCCTAAAAATGTGATGAACATCCCAATATCCAAAATATGAGAGTATAAGAAAAAGCCTAAATTTCCTATAATGGTTTAGATACAGAATCTGCATCTCAATGTGATTCAGAATAGCTAGCTGAGTTATCTTTAAGTAGAAGTCTACAAATGTCCCTTTTACAACAATCCTCCTTGTGGCTTGGCAGAAGGCCCACCAGAGCGGCAGTTAGCAAAGAAGGAGCTGCACTATGGTAACTCAGTGAGCTGCACTTAAATCAGCACCTACAAGACCTGTATTGCATGGACATTTACCTAACAAAGAGTCTCTAACCATAAGGTTACTGTGAAAAAGGGAAGGGCTGGTGATGGCAAATATTGTGCTTTTTTTTTTGAATCTCACTGCTGACTCATTTTGGAGCCTTTGGTAGAGTTTGTGTCCTCTCGCTCATCCATGAGCCAAAGCAGAGCTTAGGTGTCTCTCTCTCTCTTCCCAGACTTGGGGACTTCAAGGGTCTGGTTGCTCCCTGCACATCATTCAGAACTTTTGGATTCTAATGGCCACATATGAGTTAGGCAAGTAAAAATCGTCTTTACAAAAATTGCAATTTTGGAAATTATTTAAACACAAATATATTTTATAAATCAAAAGACTTCACAGCCTTTCATTGTTACCTGTTGGAAATCTTTAGAAGCAGAGAACTATAGGTCATCTGACTTTTTAATTATTTGGAATGATCCTTTTGCATGGTACAACTATGGCAGCCACTCCTTTTTACTGCATTTATCAAAGGAGAAACACTCAACTAGTATTTAATTTACTGGTCCTGCAGCACTCCACATCAAATTGTGCATGGCCACAGTCCAGCTTTCACTAGCAGCTGTAGAAACAGCAAGCTTACTTCAGAGAAAAAAAACTGTCTTTTAGAATACATTAGGAGAGAAAAACAACAGCATTGATTGCAGTCAATACAAACAGATATTATTTTATATTTTTATATATATTCACACTCCTTCCTAGTAGTGAGACCAGCCAGCAAACCCTTCACAAGGTATGGTTCTTCTGAAAGTAGGATGCCTCTGCGGACATAACTTTGATACAATAAAGCAGCTCTTCCTAGCTAATATAGTTGATTGTCTAGTTCCCTAAGCAATCTGCACAATTTTTTCAGTGCCCTTTACTGAATCTTTGTGGATTAAGAAAGACTGGTTAATCTGAAGGGTATGTAACTTCAACTGGCCACAAACATTGCTCCAAATGCTGCTGAAGCCAGGAATAAATCATCAGGCTTTGCAAATCCTCACGAAGAGCTGTGCACTGATTGTTCAGGCAGCACAATCATTTCTCAAATGAAACACATCTGAAGCGCCAAATACTGACTCTCCCCAAGCTGGCTGTTACATATGGTTATGTCTTCCTAACCAGTCACCTGCTGTGACACTCAGATTATTTTAATCCTGACCATACAAGATAATTCTGAAAAATAACAAGGGTTGAAATCATTAACTGTGCTGAAACAGGGTTTATAATGTGCTCAAAGCAAGAATATTAATTATGTTCAGACTACAATAAGCTTAAAGGAGGGACAGAGAGTTAACCAAATGCTGCAGCTACAGGTCAGCAATTCCTGTCTCATTCTGCCTAAGAGCCCATAACTGTTTCAGGATGCAGCTTTCACAGTCACATCCCAGCTCCAGATTGACTTCACTGGGAAGTTGCTGGTTGCTGGTTGAGATGGTGAACATACTAGACTGATCTGTCAAATGCAGCAGCTATTTTTCTCAGAGGTTCATCTTTTTGATATTGCATTAAGATAGTGTGAGGACTTGGAGAAGCACAATGAACAGTCTCAAACACTGTCAAACAAGAAAATTTCCACAAGGGAAGCCACCACAACAGGACCTCTGAATGAGCACAGATGGCAAAACGGAAGGCATTAATACCAGGCCTAACCAGAGGTGAACGTTTTGAATTAGCACACTGGACAAAATTCCGCTGTGGGAAAACCGTGGGAAAAGCTCTGACAGCAACAACAGGAAGGTGCCAGGCCTGGTGAGGCAGATCAAGATAACTATCTGGACAAAAGCTCCCACCAAGGCGAACTGTGAGAAAGGAAGTATCTTACACACATGCCATCCCAAGCCAGGTGGGAATGGCACCTGTGCTTTATGGATACTCAGGACTTGGACTGTATAAAAGTGGTACCTCCACAGGAACCCCCACCAGACAGACCAGGATGAAGAAAGTCGAGCAGGACACTGCAGGATTCCACATGGTGGTGATATCTTTGCTTGCTCTCTCTCTCACACTCTTTCTCTTTTCATCCCTTCTCTCTCTCTCTCTACTTGACATTTACTGTTTGCACCTTAATTCAGGAGGAGACAACACAATAAAAGCCAAAAACCAATCAAAAAAACTCTATGTGGCATTCCAGCAACCCTGTGTTTGCCATGTCCTCCAGGAAGCAGCAATGCAAAACACCATCTGTCACAGGTGGAGGCCCTCCACTGGAGATGCATCTTGCTTATTTTGGATACAGTGTCTGTGAGATTGTGCTTAGTGGGTCACCACAGCAGCGAGGAGCTAGAAGCAAGATCACATTTGGAGCAGAGGAGCAGAACAGCATGGGGGAATAACACAGCTTGGAGGAAATAGATGTGCAGGAAATGCCTCCCCTAAAGGAGCAAGAAGGCAGGTGGATGGTAGCAGGCTGCTTGGTTTGGATGAATGGAGGGTAGGCTCCATGTGGAGCACAGCTGTACCACAGCAGTGCTGAATGCCTCTGAACATTTTCTATTCCATTTCCCAGCTGTGCCATCACAAGTGATGACAGGTAGGTCTAAAGTTCAGAACCCCATGACCAAA
The DNA here is from genome assembly GCA_008694505.1 of Cyanoderma ruficeps. NCBI lineage: Eukaryota > Metazoa > Chordata > Aves > Passeriformes > Timaliidae > Cyanoderma > Cyanoderma ruficeps. The sequence continues at coordinate 31,941,836 of VZDJ01007754.1, read as the reverse complement.
TAAAAACTACAGGAATTACTACTACTTATTAACGTTGCTGCATGCCTGATGACTCCTGGGTTTTTGGTGTGTGTTTTGGATTGCATTAAGGGCACAGCAATCCGTGGAATGAGTTGAAGGCCATCGGACTCCCAGAACCAGCTTCTGAAATGAATCATTTAAATTGAATTAGGATATTGCTGGCATGTTCACCTTAGCATGTTGATCAGGATCAAGCCTATATTCTTTGCTAATACCTAGAATTTAGCTTCTGACAGAGATTTAGGGTATGTTTCATCCAATTAAATGGGGATGATAGAACCTGTCATTTTCAGTCTTTGATCTTAGCTCTGAATCAAAGTGCAACTGAAAAATATATACAAAAAAAAAATCATAGGGGCTTTGCAACATCTAATTTTAAAGTGTCACGATCATTGTTGACAGAACAACCTGGTTAGATAAATCATTTTTCTCCTCTTTTTAGATTTCTAAGGTATTTCTGATGCTGAAGAAAAAACATTTTTCTCTAAAAATAAAATAGGCAGCTGTCAACACTGATTCTCTGAAATACACTCTGTGAACTTTACTAATTCCCTACTTAATATTACCTAACCTATAATTGAATTGGATATCCTAGATCTCTAGAACTCAGGCTTGAGTTATCCCTAAAATGAGAAAAGGTAACATAAAATTATAGACATATTAAGTGAAATACTTTTCTAATTAATAAGATGTCAAAGAAATCTTTCCAGTACTGTCAGTTTTATTTAAAAAATAGAGTCCAAACATTGTTTTTTATAAGGTGCAACATATACACTGTTTTCTACAATTAAAAAGAAACAAAACAACAAACAGAGCCAAAGCAAAACTATAGCCATAAATATAGTGTCATTCAAACACAGAATCAGTGAGTCTTCTGTAATCCTTAAACATTCTTTTACTGCTTCTTCAGAGCATAAGAATTAATAATTAGTATCACTGGGACAGCCAAAGGGTCTGTCTAATGTCATCTATTTCTGTACCTTATTATTAAACTTTCCAGTACAGATTGCTTCAAGTACACAATAGAAGCTGAATGTAGCTTAACACAGTTCATGCAAAACAAAGGTACATAATGAACCTCCATCATCCAAAGACTTTTATTCCCCTGTTTAGTTTACTTGGGCATTTTTGAAGGCCAGCTGCTTGAAGGACTGAACTGAGGCTGCATAAAGTCAGCAGTATATACTAAAATACTCATGTAACTCAGATGGATAACGCTACATGACTATCTTTACAAATTCAAATACGCAGGGCTGAGATCTACACCTCTTGGAGTTATTCAGTACCTTCTGAGACCAATTTTAGAACACAGATGGAAAACAGTGTCTGATAATGGGCTTGTTATGGGGAAATAAATTAAATCATTACATCATAACTGCATTTTTTGAGATAAGCATATTATTCATTTATATTAAGGGTGTTCCCTTTTATACACCAGTGTGAAGAGCAATAAAGGCTGTAGCATGGAGGAAGTTTTCTAATTAGCAAAGTCTTTCTTGTTTCAAAGCTCTCCATGTTATTCTAGCATCAGCCTCAGCCTTGATGATAACACCAAGCAGCTGAAGTTAGCCATGAGTGTGTCATTCCTGGACAGCCAGATAGCAGCCCCTGCTCTGAAGAGTTTAACAGCTTTTGAACAGACACTGGAACAAGGAGCAGCACTACATGGTTACAAGTCCAAAGGTTTTTTCCTTGACCCCTTAGGCATTTAAAGCTTTCCATCTAGAAAGGAATGTGTTTGATAGAAGAGAGCTGTACACCCATTTACCTGCCTTTTACTTGAGTGACAGCCCAGGGTCAAACTGCATTCACAGTAACTACATAGATCTCAATTCCTTCTGCTGGTGTTTGCTACAAACCACCATGTTGGTTTTTTGGATCTTGGTTTTAAGCCCGGAGGGATCCTCCCAAGCAGTCTAATAGGGCAAGGCAACAAGCTATTACAGGAGTGATTCGGTGTCAGCAAATCAGGCCTCTGGGTATTAACAGGAATTAACCACACAAGTCCGTTGCTATGCATAACCGCAGACTGAGTTTAATCTGATAAGCCAAGTCAATACATATGTGAATTTGTATTCATAGACAGATTAACCTCAGTTAGGCAAGTCCATGTCTTTTTCTCAGAAAATTACAATGTTTTTCAGTGTTGATACACTATATTGGTTCCTGTTAGCAAACATGGAATGTAGAGCACGGTCATACAGTTTTAACCCAAGAATGAGATTGCTCTCAAAAGTCAGCCTTTTCAGCTTAGTCCACAGCCCTTAGATTCTAGAAATTATGAGTAGAAACTGACAATTGCCCCACTTGGATTTAGTTGTGGGAATGAACTGATTTTATGATGGCATCTCAGTTCAAATGAGGGAATCTAGTGTTTATGAGTGTTGTCGTTGACTTGGTTGGTCTTTTATGAGTTTGGCTGCTGACAGCTCCACAGAAAAATGTAAGAAATAACCACATTATGTTGTATTTCCTATTTTCAGAACAAAGGGATTGCTCAGTCCTATAGTTTATATAGTTTTAACAATATCCCTTTAATAATACATTGTACTGCAGCTGTTCAGTTAACAAAAAGTATGCATTGAAATATTTATGGGCTTTGGCCAGAGCTGTGTATATTTATGTCAGTCTGTTGCAAACACCATTGTTAAGTGGAGTACTTAACAAATTAAAATTATCCCTTTACTTCTGTTTCTTTTACTTCAGCAATTTGGGCCATATTCCATGTGAATGCCATGGGAGACGTGCCAGAAGGAAGCAGGGTGACCGGAGATAAGAGCAGGAATTTGTGACATAGAACTTCAGCATCTAACTCAGAGTGCACCTGAGTAGTTGTCTCAGTTCAGGGACACGGTAATCATGCACACTGCCTATGTGTTGGATCAACAGTCTGGGTTTGGGCTGGAGTAAGCAACAGGCTGTTCTGGCATGAGAGGTCATGTCTATCCATGAGGAACATTTGAACACCACCCGTTACCTGGCTGAATTTGAACAAAAATACCAGAGGTCATTTAGATACCTAAATGAAGGGACCAGGAGGTCTGAGGGGGATTCAGGGCACAACCTCTCTTCAATCTTTACATTTACATCTATAAAGCAAACACTGGGCAGTGTGAATTATGTGTTACAGGGAGTACAATTTGGTATACTGTTACTGATAGCAGTATTGACTAAAGGCTTGACCTTCTTTATCCCACACAGGAACCAAAACAAGGGTTTAGCAAAATTTCACATTTTTACCTGAGTGACTTAGAGGTCTCTACCAGGGTCTGTTAAATCTTGTGTTCTTGGTGCAAAAAGATAAGTACTTAAAGCTTTCCTATGATCAGTTGCATTCTCAGTCCCTCTGATCTTATCCAGCCACAGTGCTCTGGAGAGGAATTCCACAGGCCTATGACTGACGAGTGCATAAAAAGTAGATCTCTTACAGAATAAGTGTCTATGACTGTTAAATTAATTTCAGCAATCTCTTGGCAAGTGCAGACAAATGCCAAGAAAGAGCAATGTCAAAAAGGACCTAAGTGGAGAACCAAGAATCAATGCAGAATGTCATTCATTTGTGAAAAATTGTGATGTACACAAGGGAAGACAGGTGAGGGATTCAATCTCTTGTCACTAACACTGATGAGAGATGGAAAGCACTATCCTTTTAGTGCTTTTGAAAACTATTTTATGGGCTTCTATGTTTTTTCCAGTTACCACAGCAAACCACAAAATACTAAATTTTACAGTACTTGTATGCAAAATTGCATAGAGAGATAATAAATTCTTACAAATAAATCCCATTTCAACATTAATAAGGGGAAGCTGGTTGACAGAAATGCTAAGCAGTATAAAATTCAAAAGACTAAAGCAGGGAGCAAGGGACATTACATTTTAAAGTGATTTGAGGCATAATCTCACTCTTTTCGTAAGACTTAACTCCAGTCTTGATTCGTTAAAGATTTACAAAGTAAAATGAAGATGACAAAAATCTTTCATTTAAAAATATGCCAATTTTTGTCCGTCATGAAAATGGTATAACTCAGTAGCAAATAAACAGCCATGATTCCAGTAACAAAAGCAACTGACGTTACTCATCTACACTCTCTGGCTTGGAACACAAACTTTTATATCTCTTAGCAGCTTGTACATAAAGTGTCCGCTACTCTTCACACCTGCCTCGTAAGTTACTGTGACCTTGATGCCTCCCACTGGTGCTGGTGGCTCTTTGTCTCTGAGCACCGCATCACTTACACCCACCAGCACTCCAATTGAGCTGTTGGGAGTCTCATTAAGGAAACACAGCTTGATGTCTGCAGCTGCTCAGAGCTTCTAAACTGCCTTCCTCAAAATAAGTGCTGTCCTGCATCCGCTCCCTCTGTCATAGGCATATCAGGCCATTCTTCATACACATTACCTTTTTCTCTTTAAGCAAGATGAAACACCAAACATAGCCTTCGTGTTAATCTAGAAGGGATTTCTTTGGGGTTACTTTCTTCTTCTTCTTCACCAGTCTAGTTAAACATAATAGATTCAGGGTCCTGGTTTGCCATTTGAGCCATATGTCTTAATACATCCTTTTTAGTTATGATACCCAGCAGCCTCCTATAGGAGAAAAGGAAGTGAAAGGTCAGCAATCATCTCATATATCATCCAGGTTTTTTCCCTGTTCAGCTGCAGGGACATTTTTGAGTGCTTCCATACAGTACTGTCCATGTCATCTATTCTCCAATTATTATCTTCTTATAAAAGTATTCTCACCTCATGTATTTCCACTACCCCAGCCACGATAATTAAGCTAAATACTTTGTCTTGTTACCTCTTTTTGTTGGGAAGACGACTGAGTGAGGAGCTACAACAACTAATACCTCGTACAACAAAATAATAAGTTTCCTTAGGCTCAGGCTGCAGAGGATCAGCAGTTAAGCCCAAGGTATCAGTGCTTGGTAATACACAGAGTAAGCTAAAGCATGAACTTTCTGAAACTCTCACTGCCTGACAGCATAATTCCTTCAAATTTAAATGATAATTTCTCATTTACATGAACCTAAATGAATTATATCTGTCAAGAAAGATGAGGCCTATGGGATGTCTGGCCTCAAGAGTCAAAAATTTCATAACCCTCAGTATTCAAGGGCTTTTATTTCCAGTCCTTGAAGACCATTAGGCACTGAATATTGAAACTATGTCATTGTTAATAGTTTTTTCACCTCTTGTTTCATGTAAGTTCTAAAACTCCAGATCTAAATTTCTGAATCCTGGGACCTAAAATAAGAACCTTTATCTGTGTCCCAATAATGGTTCTTATTTTCTTAATGCTGAGGATACTGCATTGACAGTAACAACTGATATGCAATATTTTTGAATATCAAAATGACTTTTTAATGGAAGAATAAATTTTAGTCTTCCTCATTTGGAAATTATGGCTGTGGTTTGGCTATCCCAATACCACTAGATTCTGGGATGAGGCATGATGCCCAAAGATCTCAAATTCCATTGGAACTATGGGACGTTATCTCTAGTCCACATTATGCAGCTTTTTGTTGCCCTAATTTCATGTTTGCCCACCTCTTTCAGCTGTTATTTGAGAGCCTTTGGTTTATACACTTTTCCATTATCCAAAAAAGAAAGTTGAAAATATTAATTTTCCTCCAGTGACACCTTTATCACAGTTTTCACAAACATCTAGCTGGATGTCTCAAAACAGGCATATTCTTTGTAAACAATACTGCTTCCCAGATCTGCCTCTGCTGAAAACTGAATGATAGTGGCAGTCAGAACAGTTTATGTTGTATTTATTTTTACCTTATCTAAATGAGAATACACTAAGTATTTAGGAGAACAGAATGAAATATAACACCTTGCAAACACCATTGTGGTTCCGAGTCTGACTTCTTTTGCTGCCCTGGAGAGACATGGGCAAGGTTCCCTTATTCATCCTTTCACACAATAAGACAAAATAAAAATATTCCCTTGACTGTCAACTACTCACCCACTGCGGGTCACCAGACACTGCCGGAGTCCAAGTTTTCGAAAAATATCAACCACTGTTTCCATTGGCGTGTGGTCAGTGACAGTGAAAGGGCTCAGGTTGAGAATACGCCGCAGTTTCAGTGGGTGGGGACTGTTGGGGGGCAGTTCTGGGGGGTCTTCAGTGAAGTACACGATGGAGTTGCTCACCACCCCATCCTGACGCTGTCTTGCATTCTCTGCGCAACACAAAAATTGGCGTAGATAGTGAATTAAGCTCGATAATAAAAAAGAATCCCTCCTTTGGAAAGCAAGGTTTGATTTTGTCTTTAACATACCAAAGTCCCAGAAATTTGGGTTACTGAGTAATCTTGAATTTCATTGAGATATTGCTCCCTCAAAGCAAATGTGATATTTTTACAGGGGCATACTTTTCCTTGGTGGGGTAATGCTTTTCTGAGTAAATATGCAGCTTATTGCATTCACAAACTTCACTAATCCAATTTCTGTCAAATTCAAATCACTGTATGTAATTTCCTCCATTGTGAGAATCACAACAGAAACTTTATTACATACCTAAAGGAGTGGAGTCAACAGCTGTGTAAGATCCCAGCTGGCTTGGAGCAAAACTTTTCAGTGGAATTGGGAAAATGTGAACATGGTGAATGGATTTATGAACACAAAGCTGGGGAAAGACAAATTCACATTCCAGGGATCCGGGGGTGGTGTGGGTGTTGTTCTAGATCAGCACACCTCACTGGCATGCAGGGTAAATTTTGTGGTTTTACACTTAATGCCTTAAATAGTTTGCATATCTAGATTTTTAAAAGGAAAAATAAATTAGCTTCCTACTTAAAGGAGAATAGTAAAGGGAGGAAAAAATAAAGGGATAAACAGCCCATATGTGACCATTTGCAGAAGTTCAAAAGCTATCATTAATACCTTGATCAAACTACAAAGTGAACATCACACTACATCTGGAGTTTGCATGATCAGTATAAGCCTTTTACTTAAAGCATGCCCCAAGACTTACCACTTTATTTTCTTTGTAGCGTTTACCTCATCTCTACTCAACACTACAGGCTCCTAACATTACATGAGACAGATTTCCAAATGACAGTCAACTTTTCTCTCCCCAGAATAAGCATATGATATATTTGGCTCTGAGGTTTTAACTTTTTTTTTTAATAAATATTTGGAAATATTTAAATTATTACTTTCAAGTAACATAGGTTGCTTCTGCTCTTGAGAGGTATAGCAACTCATACTCCAAGCATATGTAAATATTCTTGGAACTCTCTGCCATCAATCAGAGTGAGAAACCTGTTCCAGTGACTTGTAATGTGTAGACAGTGATGGTTTCCAACATGTTTCAGCTGCATTTTTTTTTTTTTTTTTACATTTAATGATCATTGTCTTGTAATATTTCTGGAACTGGAGCAGTGCTGGTTCAACCCTAATATCAGTACAGTATATGATTCTCAACCTTCTCACCCCACATATTACAAGCCCTATTGCAATTTATGGGAATGATGTTAGTTTTGTCTCAGCTTGTTTCAATTCATACATCCAATTTCAAGTGTGAATATGTCTGCATAGTTCTTTGATATATGATCTGTTCTAGGAGGTAACATTAATCAAACTGAAGGTAACTCTCACCCTTTGATAAAAACCTTTGACAGCTAGGTATTTCCTTCCCAAAGCTGCACCCTAAGAAATAGGGCCAAGCATTTTGGTTACCACATTGCTGTTCCCAAGGCAGCAATGACCCTGAACAACAGTGATTAGCCAAAGCCATGATTTCACTCTTCCATGTCAAGCACCTCTCTAGAGAAATTTGAATGATGTAGTATTATGGAGTAAATTCAGTGGCACCAGAAAAATGGTGGATTTTGTATGCAGTCTCACTGCATGGAGGAGTGGGAGTAAAGGTAAAACAGAAGAGCAGATCATTTTTGCAGTCAGTGGGTAAGAAAAACAGATACAGATTAACAGAAAGAGCAAAGCAAATGGATGACAATGTCTGGTTTTACAGAGCAATCTATGCAGAAGGCTCTTGTCATAGCTACAGAATGAATTAATTCTCCCAAATGTGAAACAGCCTCTCACATTCAGGGGTTCACATTTCACAGCCTATATCAACTATGTTGATCTCTCAACTCCGCACTGGAAAAAGCATATTATACAGGCCACCTGGCCATTGTCCAAGGCTTTGCTTTTTGCATGGTGCCTCTGGAGCAGGCCAAATTTAAGAAAAACTTTACAGTGTCAAAAACTCCCCTCTGTAAAGCTGTAAAGTAGGTGTCACCTCACCTCTTCCCAGAGGGTGAGTCTGCCACCTCACCTGCCTACCTACTCAACATGGACCAATGGAAGGACATAATCCTCCTAAGGATGCAGCTGAGCAATTGGAAATGGCATTGCCATTCACTTTACAGTATTTGATGCATTTATAGAGCATGGTCCACTCAGTAAGAAAGAAATTATGTAGGGGTAAATCATGAGGCAGATAGCTTTGTGGGAATGAGTGTTTGATGCAAGACTCAGCAGCTATTGCTTTCATCCAAGAAAGCAGCTGTGTGAGGGAACTGGAGTACTTCCTCTGGACCACCATACTAATGATGCACAAATAACTGTGCCTGAGAAAGAAGCTGAAATTCTTGGTTGAAACCATGCCTCCATGAAGGGCTAAGTGTTCTTATGTAGAGCTACCAGAGCTGGCTCAAACTGAGGAGGCATTCTGCAGGGCACAACGCCATGAAAGAAGAGATACTGGAGTGGGCCTGACTGTTTTTCTTATGACCTCATTCCCTGGCTGAAGTGCTGCACGGATGGGGCTTATGCTCTTCTGAGTTACATATACATGTAACTCCAGTATCACTGTCAGGCTGAGCAGGTGAACCTGAACAGGTGAGTAAGAGATGCTTCACTGTGTGTGATATTTCTCTCTTGGTAAGGAATTCAATGGCGTAAGGAGAATTGGTGTATGGCTCCATGATCACAACCGTGAAGCAAGCTGAGGTGGAGGTTCAGAACACATTAGCTACCCTTGATTAGCAATAACAACTGAAATTCAGGCAAAGCAACTTCAGAGAAAGAGGATTAGAAATCAAAATGTTACTAGCATGGTTTGTCCTGCCCTGTACTGGAACCACATACTGTGTCTTTCGAAACCAAATCCAGATTTTAAGTCACAAGGACACAAACCATACTGGAAAGATTAACCATTTATGATAGTGTCAGCACAGAATGACAGCACTCACACTCAGCCCCCCAAGGGGAAAAGGGTTACCAAAGGTTGCTGGTGGCTGAGGATTTTAGAAAAACTTATCTATGCATATAACAATTTGATTTTAAATCTAAGTTTTGTCTCATTTCTGATGAAAGATGGTCTTAATTAGAACTGATCAGGAGATAGTACCTTTTCCTCTGAAAAATGCAGATGTCCAACAATTTTGGAACAGGGAAGCATTTTGATCTAAATGTTTACTGGGTTTAATGTTAACTCATTTCTTTGTTGTCAGATCATAGGCTGGACATTTTCTCACATCTTCTGGCAAGACCATTCAGCCACACTGCCATTTATGACCTGAATCAAAAGACTGAGTTCCTCAAAATTCTTTGACTCACTTCAAGCAGCCTCTGATCTTTCTGATTTTAAAGTGAGGGCTCTGCATCTTCAGTCCATGTAATTTTCCCACTGATATACTTTCCTGAAAAGGAGGTGCAAAAGACTATTAACTTAGGAAGGCACCAAGAGTTAAAGCCATGACACAGCATGGGCAGTATAAAAGACAGACCCGGGGTAGGGTAAATACATTTAAAACATGTGCTTTAAAGACTACTGTTATATCAATTTTTGTTGTAGCTTTGTGGGAAGTAAGCTGAAAATTGACCTTCAAAAATAACATAACTTTTTCATTTATTAATTTTCTTGTCTGAAAAATATGTGAATTTCCATCAGAGACCACAGATTTTTAAAGGTGCCTGAAAAACAGGGATGAAACAAGACCATGCAGAGAAGAATAATTCTAAGTTAAGGAGATTTGGATATACCAGACATTCCACTGCCCTGCAAAGTACAAGGCAACCATGCCCAGATGGCACCTTGTCTGACTGCTCAGCTGGCCCTCAACACCACAGGACTGGCAGAACTGGGAGCAGACAGTGGGCCAGCCTTGCAGATTCTGCAGTTCTGGATGCCCTGGGTCCAGAAAGGTGGAAACACTTGCTTTCATCCAATATACTTGTTTTTCAGTTCCCCACTTAGTCACCAGATCAACCAGGAAAGGACCTGACAGTCAAAACCCTTAATGACCTGGATTCAGACTCTCAGGCAACCAGCCAGCTATCCACTGGATGCCAGACAAAATTCACCCATCTTTACCAAAAAAAACCACTGTGCACTGAAAGCTTTCCACCTGTAGCAGTGAAAGCCTGCATGTGAAGAAAAACTGAGACAGAGCAACAGAAAGGGGTACAGGCTATTTCATCACTGGTGACCAAAGTTCATGACTGCCTCAGCTGCTTTCTGGAAGCCCATGGAAAGGGAAAGAAACTGAGCACTGCACTGGCTTTTGTTCTGGTTCTGACAAAAATTCTGGCCATACAAGTTGAATTTCTCTCTGTTGTCTCTAGAAGAATTATATTTTACTCTTTTGAGTGATAGCAAAATTAAGCCCACAAGGGTCAAGCCCACAAAATTCTGTCAGGTGGTATGATGCAATAGAAAAGCTTCCAGGTCCTACTAACCAGTAGAAGTCAGATTTGAAGAAAAAGTTAGATTTGGTTCTTGTTTATCCATTCTTCAAGGTGACCAACACTGCTAACCTCCTATCTTGTAAAAACTCCTTTCAAAATCAAACTTTTGGACACTGATACTCTACTTACTTATTGCAAGGATCAGCTCTCGTCTCTGTGCAAATCCAATAAGCCTCTCTGAGTCTTTTGAAACCACCACTGGAAAGCCATTGTAGTCAGTCTCTTTGATGAGTGTCTCGACATCCTCCACCGTCATGCTGTCCTGGGTCAGCACGGAGAGAGGAGCTTCGCCGCGCCTTGGTCTCATCACGTCAGTCGCCAGCGTTCGGTGGGTGAACTCATCCTTCACATCCAGGAAGGGGTAGCCATTCAGATGAATGTGAGCTTCATAGATCCCTTCTTTTCCAAAGGCGTCTGCCACCCACTTACTTGTGACAGCTGCAGCCATAAGAGGTACAATGTACTCCAGGCCTCCAGTTAGCTCAAACATGATCACCACCAGAGAGACCGTCATTCGAGTAACACCACCTGCCAACAAGGAAAAGACTCAAGTTTCTCTCAGTGCTGGTATACACACTAAGCAACTCATTTATATCTTTGAGCCTTACACTCAAAAATGCATGTAATTATTTATGCTGAGTACTCTGCCCTTATACTCTTAGGCTTGTTTCTCTGCAGAAAGGTATTTTTCACCTACTGCAATTTTCATCAAAAAGGTTGAGTGAACTTGCTCATGCCAAAGTTGCTAGCACTGAAAAGCAAACAATGAATGCTACAAGACAGAGATTTTAAACCAGAAAAGAAGCCAAAAAGTCAGCTTTAATGGATGCTTGAGAAAGTAAAATTGAACACTGCCATTAGCCCTCTAAAATGACTCCATGAATCAGTCAAGTGCCATGGCTGGGGCAGGTAAGAACGTGGAGAGGTGGCTTCACACCAGCCTATCTATTGCAGTCACACTGAAGAGAAAGCTGAGCTTTATCTTTGGGCACAACAGTGTTACAAAATCCTACCTTAGCACAGCTCAGGGCCACTGCAAAAGCTATATTATAGCTTAAACCCTTGTTTTGGATATCACTATAGTAATACAGTTTGAACTGAGTACAGCCTGGTTTGAGGCCATCCAGGCATGCAGCCATAAGGCAAGGTTGCAGCTGTATTTTTCAATCTAGTCTTTCCATATTAATGTCATAAGCAAGCTCCTTGCTCCTTCAGTTTACATTAAAGGATAAAAGTAATCACATAACTGAGGACAAGTGTATATGTATCTCTGAATTATTAGGTAACATTTCTTTGCCTCTGTTCAAAAGGTAAATGTAATAAATCTGCTATTTTTAGGTCTCAAAATACAGCCCCATTCTAGATGAGAAAAATCAGAAACAGGTCATTAAAAGATGCTTTTTATCTAGCAGCATACAGAAATATTAGATTTTTGATTACTTAACACTATGATCCAGATATGAATTTCGTCTGAGGAATGCCTTAAACTTCTGACTGTGAAAAGCTGAGAGCAAATACCAGAGTAAGGATCACTTAATACTTACTCCATGTCTCTTACTTTAGGCAAGATAAGTTTTGGTACAGAACAGCTTAAGTACAAGCTGTGACCATTCTACTGCATGTCTGTCTCACCATACTATTAAAAACCAGTGCACCTTAATTTGGACCTTTTAAAAGAGGAAGAAATTGCAGCCTCAACTTGAGTCCTGTGTACAGTTTCGGGCATCACAATATAACAAAAGACATTAAGCTGTTAGAAACCATCTAAAGGATGGCCATGAGGATGATGAAGTGTGGAGTGGCTGAGGTCACTTAGGCTGTTCAACCTGGAGGGCACTAAGGGGAGACCTCATTCTGGTCTACAACATTCTCACAAGGAGCAGCAGAGAGGCAGACACTGATCTCTTCACTCTACTAACCAGTGACAGGACCTGAGGAAATGGCATGAAGCTCAGTCAGGGAGGTTTAGGCTGGATATCAGGAAAAGGTTCTTCACCCAGAGGGTGGCTGGGCCATGGAACAGACTCCTCAGAGAAGTGGTCAAAGCACCAAGCCTGACAGAGTTCAAGAGTTATTTGGACAATTCTCTCGGGCCCATGGTGTGATTTTTGGGGTGTTCTGTGCATGGGCAGAATTTGGGCTTGATGATCCTGATTGGCCCCTTCCAACTCAGCACATTCTATGCCTTTATAATTCTATGCTGACTCACAGATCAAATGCAACATCAGAGCCAAATTTTTGTGCATTATTTATTCAATGAACATTAAGATAATTTATTGTAAAGAGGAAGTGCTTTACTTGTTTGGATAGTAAGATTCATCCCAGCTTTTTTTGATGTGTTTACACTGCTGTGGGTGTTCACATCCAAAGGGATGATCCAGATTGCCTTTATAACCTCTAGATAAAAACAGGTCTTTTTGAGGCTAAATTCATCTTTTCATTTGCCTGGTTTTAGATGTGTATTGCCAGATAGGACTGATCTTTCCCATACCTCATTTTTCTGTTTTGACTGTGAGGGGTATCAAGACAGTTAAGCTCAGGTGTTGATATCTATGTTACAGACATTAAATTTTCAAGCAAATCCCACCCTTCCTTCCTCTATATTGATTGCACAAATGATCCTGCTTTTCCAGTATGAGCATCCAAATCTAAAATTTTCCAGCTCTTCCTCAAGTGCATCTTTCACTTCAAACCCACCCAACTAACACATTAATCATGTGTTATGCCTCTCCACGATTTTTTCATCCGCTGATGACAATATCAATAATAGCAACAAAAGGAGATAGAATATGCAAGTACACAAGGGGAAAGATATGATCAGGTAAAAAAACACTCAGATGGTATGCTTGTAACATTCTTACTGCATCTGTGACTAGAAATTTGATGCATGAGGTATTATTCAATGATCTTGCTTTAATAGTTAACAGATCATTGCTGTTATATCCAATAAATTCTATTGATTGAGTGTAATCCAATATTGGCCTATGATCAAAATGAAAACCAAAATACAGCTCAGTTGACCATAGCATGACACACAGACAAAATAAGACCCAAACTTTTACCTCTGTGGAGCTTAAAATTTAGCAAAAGCTGGGATGTTTTCTTCCTGCACTGAGAGACAGCACAATCTAAACAAGTAAGTTGTTTTAGTTCAGTTACAGTGAATTTCATTACATCAAATGGAAAAAATGCAAGTAAAAATACTCCTGCTTGGAAACCTGCAGCCCAACTTCAATTTTTTCTTTTCTTTTCTCTGCTTTTTTGCAGATTACAAGGAGTAGGCATCAATGACTGCAAGCCTTTCTGTTGCTGGCCATCTGGCAGATCACTGGAGCAACCAGTAGAGGAAGCTGCCCATTCTTTAGCCCATCACATCTTGATTTCAACCTCTGTTGCACCCAGGAATGCCAACACAGCAGCTAACACCAACACAGGGCCCTTTGAACCCCCACTGATGTCCCCAAACATGAGGGCTGTCACACACGAACCAATGACCAGCAGAGACCGTACCCAAGCAAGCTGCTGCTCCCACCATAGCATAAAGCCCTGGTGTGACACAGTCTGCCCCAGGCCTGCACCAGTTCCTGAAGATGATCCAGTCATGATGGTGGTATGCCAGCTGCTCCACTCCAATCCCAACCATCCTGCCAGCCATGGCTCCAACAGCCATGCTGGGAATAAAAAGGCCTGAAGGGATCTGGAATGAAAAAGAGATACATGAGCACCTTGACAAAAATGACCAGTATCAAACAGTTTAAATTAACAGTAAGAGACCCAAGTTTCCATAGCCTCATGGCAGCCTACAGGGCTGATCCCCATGGTCAGACATAGTTTTCTGCAGTGACTGAGTTTATGTGGCTACATGTGTATTAATAGGTTTATAAAATGTTAGTGCATTTTTAAAATAAATTTTGAATCCTATCTGCTGCATCCCACTGAATTATGGAGATAAATGCTGTTTCTGAATAATAGTTTGCTTTTGAAGTCATGATGTTCTTGGATTTGCTTTATTGCTTTCTCAGCAGGAAGTCAGGAGATGCTGATGGTTCTGTCATAGCCTTGAGAATAAGCTTAACTGAGAATAACATCTTGATTTCACCCTCTATCAGATGGAGCACTTTATGGTTTTATTACTACTTTCAGGCTAAATCAGACCAGATTTTAAATTAAATATCAAATGAAGAATAAAAATTCAGAGAAAGGAGGCTGACTGCTCAGAGGTAACTAATTCTCCATCTCAGTTTACAATATATTTTCCAGGAAGCTCTGTGAATCATTACTTTGTTGTCTGCTATACAGACAAGTCACAAATCATTAAAAAAGAGCATTTAAATGAGAAGAGAGAGGAAAAAAATAGAATGAAAAATTAATTTGCCTTGGCTAAGTGCATTTCCTCTTAGATGTCAAGTGTACCAGCAAGTGGGAGATATATTTCCTGCTGGAGAAGACAATTCAGATCTGTAACAAGGGCTTGCATTGGGCTTTTGTTACAAGTTTTCAGAGAGGAACACTTATTATATCTTTTTAAGTCTGAAAATATACCTTGAGCTTCCTAGAGAACTTAACTAATCACCTCATCAGCACAGCCCAGAGGCATCTAGGGCTGAAAACAGCAGATACTAGAGCCCCCACCATATTGTGTTAACTTTGCTGGTGAACTTGGATTGAGTCTTCTAGACTTAGTGGGTCTGTTCTTTTACAGACTGGTTGGAAGTGTCAATTGCTTCTAACAAATTTTAAATATATAGGATAAATAAAGAATCACATTTCAAATATAGAACCAAAGTTTTTAATGACTAAGCATAACAATGACCTGTCAGCCATAAATCAGTTTCTAGAGTGAAAGGCTAAAAATGGATCCTCAGTTCAAGGGTAGTGGTTAAGGGAAATACAAGATACTTTAGTTTTGAGCATGGTATAAAATATAGTGTATAACTAAGAAAAACTTCTCATTGTCTGCAGCCATCAGATCCAGAAATAAATGCTCAGATAATGGGAGCTGTAGACAGACAGAACCTGGTTTTTATGTGCTCTATTAATCAGATATATAGAGCTCACCACAAACCGCTTGGTATATTTGGAAAGCTTGGATAAATTGTTCCTGGACCTTTCATCCCTCACTTATAAGGAGAAGAAGCTGTTGAAGGAAAAAGTTGCAAATCCAGAATATTCAAATGACACATCAGTTAGCCTGCTCATTCATTCCCCTTTTTTTCCCCAAGCTACAGCGTTTAAAAGATTCAAAAATAGACCTTTTCAGCCACTTTTATATTTCTGTGATGCTCTAAATGTGTAAAATAGTAAATTTAAAATTATTACTTCCTTGAGCATAGCTACCTTGAGGCACATAAGGACATTAATCCAACAAGACAAACAACAATGCAAATAGCCCATATCCATGAGAGAGCTAAATAACAGCTGCAGTGGGAATCATCTTGAAATTGCTTATTGGCAACAGCGGGTTTAAATTCCCATACAGATTTCTTTTTCACTTAACAAAACCACAGATGACTAGAAGGTGGGAAAGCAGGGCTCATCCCTGTGCTGCCACAGGGGCCCACAGGGCAAGGTGCTGGCAGGCAGGCGAGCCAGCAGCAGCTCAGTGACAGCCCCGTGGCTGGGTCAGGTCAGAGCAAGAGCGAGCACAGCTGCCCACAGCCACCCATCTGCTGGGGGCTAGGTTTGTTCCTTCTTTTACTCTAAAGAATTTTTTTCCCCCCTAAGTTGGTAGGAGGCCAAGTACTGGGTGTTTAAGGGTGCCTGACCAAAACGAAGAGCTGGCCGAAAGCACGGAGCGGGGGATAAGGAGAGACAGGACGACCGGCTGCTGCTTGCTACGGGAGGAGTTCACTGTCACCAGAAAAGTCCGGCCCTGGGAAGTCTACCATCATCTGCTCTCCGGCCCTGGAATTCTGAGCTCCTCCAGCTGCCCTGCTGGAGCCGGGCCGGCCCTGCCCCGCCCTCGCGGCTTCTCCAGCGCTGCTCTTTTTGCTACAGTGTGACCCTGCACCCCCCTGCCCTGCCGGCACATCCCGCTCCTGCCTGCCGGGAACATCCTGCCATTCCAGCCACTAGCCCGGGACTTTCCACCGTCCCAGCCTGGTATTCGGAGAATCCTGCAGGGGCGACGAAACCAAACTGCCCTGGGGGTTTGTGAAGCAAAGCCCTCAAGGTTCTTGGTACTGTTTTGTTATTAATGCTGTAGTTGTTGGTTTTGTTTGCTTTGTTATACATACTAGTAAAGATCTGCTATTACTATCCCCAAATCTTTGCCTGAAAGCCTCTAACTGCAAAGTTTATAATTGGAAATGGGGTGGGGGTGGTTTACATTCTGCATTCCAAGGGAAACTCCCGCTTTCCCTGGCAGATACCCATCTTCCCAAACCGAGACATCATCTGTGCCCTGTGCTCACGACAGCTCCTGCGCCCGTCCCCGATTTACCTTCATGCCGAAAGTGAATATCGTGATGACAATTTTGAACACCAAAGCCAAGGCCAGCTGCCACATGGCAGAGTAGACTCCAGGGCCAGCAGGCCTGTCGGGAATGTCATCCACCGGCCGGGTCATGTTTGGGTCATTGATGTAGTCACAGAGCTGTGAGGACTCCAGGGCTCCGCAGTCGTTGAAGAGCTCGGAGATGAGCTCGCTGGTGCTCCTGCGGGTGTAGGGGTTGGGGTAGGCAATGATGGCAGTGATGGCTGTTATCACAATGACCTCCAGCACTGGGTATTTCCCAAGCCTGGTTGTTTTTCGCCTCCTGCACCAGGCGATGTTGCATCGGATAAAGAGGGTCCCCCAAAGGCCCCCAAAGACACCGAGCAGGATGAAGGGGAAGAGCTCGGCCATGTACCAGGGGGTGTGGTACTCCACGTAGAACAGGACGAGTCGGCTGTTTCCAAAAGGATTGATGGACCTCAGTGTGAAGGCGGCCACCAGAGCAGCAAAAAATGACCTCCAGAGGGTTTTCAGAGGAAAGTAGTAGCTGACCTAAAACCAAGCAAAGACCATAAACAGTTCACTGAGTGTGACAGAGGGTGCTTCCTTTAACTACTGCCTGTTTCATTTGACTTTACTGCGAGCACTTGACCTCACCACAGACAGAATATGTTCACAAAGATGTCAGAAAAGGCAATTTCAGATTTCAGAAACGGAGTAGCAACTAGTTTAAAATTGATAAATATAAATCCAGAGTTGCTGTCTAGAGAGTATAAGAAATGCTTGACAGCTTGGTCCATGCATTAGCAAGCTGAAGGCTGGAGAAACCTCAGCAGAGGGATGTATCTCCATACTGAATCATCTGATTTGTTCCCAGAAAGCCAGAGCCCTTCTGCTACTCAAACTATGCTAAAATATCTGGCTATTTCTTATTACTGTAAATCATGGAATATTTTTGTTATAGAAGAAAAAATAAGCATATAAATATTTGAAAAATAATGAGTAATCCTAGAGAAAGGTATCAAATTGAAATATATTTACTGAAGCAAGTGAACTTCCAGGTCTCACCTCTTCCAGACTAAAAAGCACACCTCCGATTGGAGCCCCAAAGGCAACAGAAACTCCTGCAGCGGCTGCAGCTGAAAGTACCTGCAAAGCAAATGTTTATATACATGGCGTGAGTTGTTTGAAACCCCAAGTATCCAGACAGGGAAATTAGAAATTTATGATCCAACCTCACCTCTCTTCTCTTTCCTTCGTTCTTGCTGTACTTAGAGAAAAGGCTGCTGAAGAAGTTTCCACAGCAACAGGCCACATGGACTAATGGGCCCTCTTTCCCAAGGCTGAGGCCTGAAGACACCACCAGAACCAAGGTGACTGTTTTGATTAAAAGTGTCCATTTTCCCAGGTAGCCCCTAATAATGAACCCACTCAAGATGGTTTTTATCTGGAAAGCAGGAAGAACATGTAAAGATGAAGAACCCTGCTCTACCCTGAACTTTCAAATGGAGTTAAAACTCCAGCAGAGTTTAAAAGGTTGCAGACTGCTTGAAAAGAGACAGTGATGGGGAGAAAGAAACTGTAGGTAGGGCAGCTTTCCCACAGCAATATCTGAGCAGGGGTTAAGCAGACCACACTTTTACTGCTGTTACGGGTGGTCCCCATAAAAGGCAGTAAGGACCCTCACAGAGATCAATGGAAATATGAAACTCTTACATATCTCCTTAGCTTACAAGATCAGAGTTAAACTGGATTTGAGTTTAACAAAGCAGAAAAAAAGCAAATAAACAACAACAGGCTTTTTCCAGATAAAACACACCAAAAAAGTTCTAGATATTGGAATCACTGTGCCAAAAAAGCATGCACATATTATGAAATGAGAAAGTCCAAAAGATCATATTTCTACACATTTTGTCTTAATTTTGCTAGCGAGTGGCTCAGAAACAGCACAATGCATGTGCATGACATAAAGGCTGCAGGGTGGGATTTGGGTTTGGATTCAAGGCCTGGTAATGGGCTGGAGCTGAGCATCACCTCACACGAGGGATTTACCACTTGGAAACTGGCTTTATAGTTAACTATGAAAACTTTTTAAAACCACAAATATATCAAACACATAACAAAGACACACATGATTACTTTGAAACGTGGAAATTATTCAAATATTTAAAATTATTTGTGGTGAGGTTTTTTGAAACATTTGGATGCTTCTCTTAGAGATCAAGAACAAAAGTATGCCAAGATTTCTGAGCTTTGGGCTGTTGATTCTGTTTGCCAGAGTCCTAAATAATAATTCCACTGTTAAAAGTGCTGGTTCCACAGCACTTTTAACAAGACACTGCTCTGATTTTGAACACTTTTAATAACTCTTCTGGTTCAATTACAAGATCCTTCATTTAACAGTTTAAATATGGACTGAGGCTCAATACATAAAATACTGAAAATCAAGGAGATATTTTGGCTCCTATAATGTTGTCATGCTGGCACAACGTATATTACTCTGTCTTCAGGAACACAATTTGCAAAAGATATGCACCAGACACTTTTGAGGCATCCCAAATCATGGACATCTTCAGCAGTTTAGGAAACCTTAGCTTTGTAGCCCACCCTCCTCTTTTTATTTTGCTTTTATTCAGAGTCTAGCCTAGAAAATAACTGGTTTTGTAACTGGCCCAAGTAATTTCATCCTAGGAAAGTTCTCTATAATCTTCTAGAGAGTATGTCTCTTGGAGATGTTGGTTTTTAATTCACACTCTGGCAATGAACAAGTACATGCATTAACCTGTCACAGTTACATATGAACACTTTTTACTATGAAAAACTGAGATGATCACTATAAAAGAATAAAAAAGGAATGAAGGCAGATGAGATGGAAACACAATTTCCTTGTTGCTATGCTATCTCATAATACAGTTCTGGAATGGAAAAAGGCAGTAATTTGTTGTTGGGGTTTTTTTGAATAGTCATGCACGAAGAGAAACTCACCTCTGGAATTCCAGAGCCACAGGCATAAGGAGCAAACACTCTGACCAGAGAGACTGCCAGGAAAGCAAAACATAGAGCCCACATAATGTACAGAAAATAGTTTAGAATGTAAGCACTTGCACCCTAGAAAAATAACAGTAACAAATATCGTTAGACAAATGCAGATTGGCAAATTTCACACTTCTACTAGGGAACATGATGGCATGGAGCCTGGTTTTTCATTCATATGGTAAGTGCTGCTTTTCCTCAGAAAGAAAAATAACTTTATATACTCCAACAATTCTATTACTCATAGAAAGAAGCAGCATACTAATAAATACTTAACCCAGCCCATACAGTCTGTTTGCAAGGGACCCAAATACATTACACTGACCATCTTTCAAGCACCAAAAAATCTAACTAACCCACATAAAGTTTCAAAACATCAAACAAATACATCATAAGGGCAAAAGCAATAGGTAATGAAAAGGCACCTAATGAAGGAATCTGCAGTGTTCATCCCATGGTGGGGGACAAGGAATGAGATCCTGATATGTATTTTTCTGAGGGCTGGTATTCAAAGGTCAGTTCTCCATGTAGATGCTGATATTTTCAAACAACACCCCTGTACATATCAGTAGCCAGTTCAGTTCACAAACAGGAAGGGTAAAACCATAAATAAATCCTTTCTTTCTAGATAGTGCTGTCCATGATAGGGTTGAAAATAATTTAAAAACACTATAGCTTGGGAGAACCCACTCACATCTCAGTCATTTTTGCCCCAATATTTTAAAATCATTCCAGTCAGTAATAAGCCTATCTTCAAACTGAGTAATTTTACTTTTCTAGCAGAAAGGGAACGCTAATGATCATTAGAAATGATTGACTGTGCAGTGCCATAATGAAAGCATAGTCAATAGTGACCTTTAAGCTTCTACCTTTTTCCAATGGTCAAGTCAAAACTGTTGTTAAAATCTGTCTTGGAGTACTTCTGCCTCTTCACATGCATATTTTTTTAGATTGATTTCAAAAGCCCACCTACATAGACAAAAAAGAATCTACTCAGCAGCATCAAATCAATACAAGGAGTTTAAGCCTTCAAACAATATCCTGTAGCAACATGACACTACAGAATGAAAAACTGAGATGGATCTCAGCGCATGAATTGGTATGAATCTTTCACCTCTAAGTGAACTCTTCCTACCGGATGCAACCCCAGCTGCTCAAGAACATCAGGGCCCCTGTCTCTACTCTGCAGGACAGCAGCCTGGATATCAACATCATGATAAATCAAGTAGGAAAACAGGCATTAATCAATTGTATCAGTTAACAGAGCTGGCCAAGCCTGGTTTCCAGTCATAAAAAACTTAGAGATGAGAAGTCTCCCTGTTTTCAAATCTCCAAGGAGTCAACTTTTAACAGCATGGATGCTTGCTAGCTTCATTTTCCAGGTCTGTCCAAAGGAATATGCAGTAAGCATACCACTAATCTTTATCCTTACGGATGCATCTGGAAGAAGGGCAATTTGTTAAGGTGGTGCTTGCTGAAGTTAGCAGCTGGCTTTGCTGATCATAGCAGAATGCTGAAGCAATACAGTGTTATCCCCCAATGCCCTGAGACTAAGCAGTCATGGATCCCACACTTGCAGTGATTGACATCCGGCTGTAGTAACCGAGGACCTTTGTTGCTACAGCTGAAGACAGTCTCATGAATGTCTTCTCCTAGTGCTTTCAATTACTAACAGCTATGACAATATTTACTCTTCCTCTAGAGAAAACTCTGGATATCTTGCCTCAGGGCAAAATCCTCCTGTCAGTGTGAACCTGGAATATCTCCAAAGAAGGCCAACACCATTACAAAAATTTGGCCCTACTAGGCTGAGACAAAGCTGTAGTTTTGCTTCTAAATTCACTGGAGGAAAATTAACTTTTTTTCTTTTTACTTCTTCTTCTTTTGCATCTCAGAAATCATAAGAAAACTCTGTCAGCTCATTACTGCAGTCACACATACACCTACACTGCTGTGGCAGGACCCCACAAGAGTCCGTACGGCCAGTTCAATCTTATCCCTTGGGACATTTTTCATTTTTACATTTTCCAGATATCTGGCATTCTGCAGGTTCAACTGCAACAGTTTCTAATGATTAATAATATGAAAACCTTTGGGAAGTGAAGCAGCAGTAACTCAGTATAGAAAATGGTTCATTTCTCATCCATTACATGCCATTATTAAGGCTCTGAATCAGTGAAAGTCTTGAGCATGTACACTGGAGTCAGTCTGAAGCAGATCACCAGCAGAGCTGATCCTGCTACGACCTTTCCCATGATAGCTCAAAAGACTCACCCTGGAAGCAATAGTAATGAAGCAAGAAGGAAAAGTGAGCAAAATTTTGTATTTTGGTTTGCAAGACCAAAGCAATATTTCAGGTCTGGTGTCAGTCCAGTTTAGATACAAATGGAACACAGTGAAAACAACCCTCACAAACTCAGAGCACTGAAATAAACCACATCCCTCAGGATGCCCTCCAGTGTGTGATTACTCCAGAGGCCCAGAGCTCAACTCTGACTCAATATGGATCTCACAGTTTGCAGACTCCCTCCTATGGATGTTACAGCAGTGTGTGTCCTCAAGACTGACAGGTTCAAGGCTGCAAAACTGAGAAGTGGGTTCCAGGTTTAGAGGGGCTTCCTTGTCTTGCAGGTCTCAGCTTCATGACAGGAGATCCAGAAGCCCTGGGATAGGAATTTAGTCCATTGCCAGATCCAGTGTCATGATCCATGGAAGACATAGGGTCCTTTCCTCTACCCTGGACATCTGTGAGCCATCAAAAATGGGGTTCTCAGCTCTGGGGTTGGGACCAAACTAAATCTGCAGAACAGGGAAAGTCCAGATCACCAGTGACATCTGGTGACCTTTTGATCTGCCAGTGAACTTGAGGTTTTGAAACTTTCTCGCACCAAAAAACCCTCTTCACCTCCTCTTTGGAAGTAGTTCAAGAAGGGTGAAGGACAATTGGTCCACAAAACAGTGATGAGGGAAGAAAACACAGCTTGGTAGGTGTCTAATGGGCTGTTATGTTTTCCATAATAATTTATATCAAGCCTCTGCTTTGGGCTCATTTTATAGGAGCACTAAAATGGAAACATTTTTCAAGAGATGCCGTAGGAAACGTCACAATTCTCCATGAAAAGGTATGTACAGGGTTTATCACAGCCATAAATTGGCAAAACCACAAGGAAGAACTGATCTAAATCTCGGTCCTCAAAATGTCAAATTCAGTTGGTTATGATGAGAAAGAATCACAGCCATGTATTAAAAAAAGAAGGCATGTCTGACCAGAGTACCTTTAGGGAAACTGTTCCAAATACTTTTTGCCTGAATTGTGCTCCAACGCACACTTTTGTTTTATAGGGTTCTTATGTAAATGTCAGGCACAAAGTGAAAGAAAAAAAACAACAAAATTATTCTGAAATTCAGTCAAGTTCAGTGTATTTTGATACCTACTAAAATCCTCCACCTCTACAGAAACCATATAGCACAAAACTTGCCCATATTATAAGACTTTTCAACAGAAGCCTTTTGAACAAAACTGAATTTTTACTTTCCAAATTCACGTTTTTATTGGGCTTTCCTTGGGATTTCAGTGTAACATGAACAGACAGATATATTAATAATATTTACAGCCTCCATCAGATCCTCAGGAACCCACAGATCTTAGAGGCCAACTTGCTTTAGGAAAGCAACTAAAACTAAGCCAAGATGAACCTTTTCTTCTCTGTCCTACTGTGACAGTACATCAGGGGGTGAGAAGCCCAATTTGAACACAAAGTGAGTGAAGTTTCACAGTGCTCACCTGGCAGATACCTTTTCTAGAGGCCAAAGCACACAACAGTCGTGACTGCTGGTTTTGAGAAGCTGGAGAAAGCAATAAACTTTCTCAAGGATATGTGTCTTCCCTATATTCCAGCCAAAGTAACAGCATGTCAAACACATGCACGGGATTTCCAAATCCCCTAATAATTTTAACAGTTTCCTCTTTTCTCCCTTCCCACGTTTTTGTTGAGGTTTTTTGGTTTGGCTTGGTTTTTTTTGCATTTTTTGTTTGCTCGTTTGGTTGGTTTTTTGTTTGGTTGGGTTTTGGTGGGTTTTGTTTGTTTTTTGGTTGGTTGGGTTGGGTTTTTTTGTTTGTGGTTTGGTTTGGTTTGATTTTTTTCTCTTAAATTATGATATCAGCCCCATCTTGTAGCTTTATATCAGGGTAGTATTTCTTCACTGTCACAAAGACACAGCCACCCAAAACATCTGTTGATGAAGACCAGGGTAAACCCAGCAAACCTCTGGAAACGGGAAGCTCAGCACTGTGACTGGCAACCATGCTGAGAGATTTTATGTGGTGAGAATATTCAGGGACACTGAGCACCCCACTACTTCCATGGTAGTTCATTAGAACTGTAGAAAATTGAGCTATGGCTATGCACAGACACCCTCACCTGGTACTGCTTGTCCTGTAAAGCTAAAGCAGCCCTGAAGGGAACATGAATGACAAACTTGCCTGGCAATGAAGGTGTCCTCAAACACTGTCTGCAGCACCAGACAACCTCCACACTGGGGGAAGATCTGAGACAACCTCTCCAAATCACCCACCCACACATCATATTCAGTTTCTGTCAAATTCAAGTCAGAAATAAGGAGGAAGGGGGGATTTGAGACAATAATCCTGCCAAAGATTTTAGTTGTGAAGGGATCAATATTATTCAATACATTAAATACCTTAGGTTGAAAATTAAATATGGGTTTTGTATTTCTTTTAGAAGCATTATCTGCCAAATGGTATACAGAAAGGCTTCTTTTTATTGTTTTCAAAATGAAACTTTCAGCTGCTTTGCTTTGAAACAGCCTTCTTTGTATTTAAAATTACTACAATTATGAAAAAAGAAAAGTGTAAGGGAAAAAAAAAATCTTAAAATATAAGGTCCAGATCAGCTTTTCCCTTCCTGTCCAACACCCCTGCAAATCCTTCACTTTGGTCACCTGCAGGGAGCCCACTCTTTCCCCAGTTTTTGGTGCTAGCTAGGTCTCTTGATGTATCATAGAGAAAGTGATTGCAAGGGATAAACAAACAGTTCTTATGCAGCTCCCTTTATCAGAATACATAAAACCCCATCTGCAATCCCAAAAAATCCTCCTAAATGCATTTGTCAGTGCTCATTTTTGTTTTGTCCCATAAAATTATGTTTAAAAGGAAAAAAAGAAAATGCAGCTGAGGTCCCCTGGTAATTATGCTATGTGTGTTATGAAACGCTTTTAGTTTAATACTGATATAAAGAGAGTGCAATCTCACAGTTTTCCAGTTTCCAATGCACTGAAACCACATGACCTCCTTCAAGTTAAGCAGATATTGCTTGTGGAAATGTCTTTTTTTGCTGTGTGCTCGGTTCATTACTTTCTCTTTTAGAGAAACTCTCTGGAGGGAACATCAGCAAGTATGACAAAAGGGCATTGCCTGGCCTGCTGCAACTCCAAGCTAATCAGGCCTCCCATACCTCAGACTGGCTTACAAGGAGTTCAGACCATTTCTGCCACTGGGGACATTTGTCCCTGTCATCAAAGGTTGTTTCATTAGACGTCCAGCAGCACTGCTCGTGGCTGTACCAGAAGGCAGACAGGCAGACACCCTCTTTTAGGTCTGTCATCCAATCCACAGCTAAATCTATCACTCCAGCTAATGTACCTGGGAAAAGAAATGCAGAAAAAGAAATGCTGGCATTAAAAATAATCAAGTTGCAAGGATAATATATCTAATTTTAGTAACAGAATAATCCCATGATTTGGGTAAGCAGGCACAATGTAAGGCTGTGTTCTCAGCCTGGAGAAGGCTCCAAGGAGACCTTATAGCCACTTCCCAGTACCTAAAGGGGGCTCATAAGAAGGATGGGGTCAGACTTTCTATCAGGTTGCAGTAAGGCAGAGGCTAACAATTTTAAACTAGGAGAGGTTGAGTTAGACTAAGTATAAGGAAAAAGATTTTTACAATGAGGGTGGTGAAACACTGGAACAGGTTGCCCAGAGAGGTGGATGCCCCATTCCTTGAAACATTCAAGGTCAGGTTGGACAGGACTCTGAACACTTGAAGATGACCCTGCTCATGGCAGAGGTGTTGGACAGGATGGCCTTTAAGGCCCCTTCCAACCCAAACTATTTTCTGCATCAATAAATACAAGTACACCAAAGAACTGGGGGCAATAACAAGTTTTTCTGACCCTCAATGCTCTCTCATACGCTTTTATTTTAAACATTATCATTTTCATACTGACTGATGGCCAAATAGCGGAGATACAACCAATGTCAGGCCTGCAGCCTGTCCCAGGCAGGTCCCCATCTGGCTGAGATGGGGAGGATGTGGTGCAGGGTCTCTACAGACACACTTGGCCACGGGTCTCAAACCCTTCTGTGTATTTCAGGGGTAATGGAGGAGAAGAATATGTATGTTTATGTGCAACTTTACATGGCAACCTTTTAGAAGGATGATTTCATTACAGATATAACGTGGATGCCAAATTCTGACTTATGAACTTAACAGAATGGGGTTTTTGCTATGTGTGTACATGGACTAGCAATCTGGACGTGCAGAACAAAATTATCTTTCAAATCCTCCCTGTAGCACGACGCTCGTTTCGGTTTCTCCCCGCTAATTACACAGAGCTACAGTGACACCCGGTGGCCACCAGACACAGACACAGACAAACTTGCTGTGGCCAGACACACAAAAAAAGAAAATTTCTGCTTCTCTAGGTCATTTGCTCATCAGCGACAGCCACCTGCCCCAGCAGCAGCACCCTCAGAGCAGGGAGGCCCTCAGGAATGCAAGAGCAGCAGGAATGGGAGGCTGGCAGCAGCCAGAACACAGAGGCAGTCCTGTGTTCTGTCCCTATAGCCATACTTTCTGGGAAGAATTAAACCACCAGCTGATAAAAAAGTCATTTAGTGTTTTCCAGGTCCCTCTCATATACAGTGGAAAGCAGAAGTCATCACTACTTTTACAAATAGTCATTAATGAAATTTCAGGAGACTGCTAATTGATTTGAACAGAATTTATCAATGCGTATATCAATGTACTGGGGAAGAATACTTTGTAAATTGCAAACTGGTTTGGTTTTATGTTTCCAAAACTTATAGATTTGTGGCTCCTGCTAAGAATGCAATTATGTGAAGCAGGGGTAGGAGCTGCTCCCCTTTCCCCCAGCAGCTGGGGCACACAAATGGGTCCAAGAGCTAGTTTATTTCATCTGGAACTAAAGTTTTCTGATTTTCATTTCTGTAAAAGAGACAGGGAAAACCACATTTCAAATAATTCAAGAACTTTTTTTTACTTCAAAGACCAGAAAAATCCCACAGGTTCTTCTCCCACCCTTAAGAAGGATACTTGCCCCCACACTGACCAGCAGTGGTGCTCAGGGTAGCAGTGAAGAATTTCTGTTGTATAAAAATAATATAAAGAACTATACAGATATACCAGACAGGATGAACAGGGAAAAAAAAAAAACAAACTGCAGAAGGGAGTGATGATGTCTTTAACAATTATTTTCTTTCATGAAGATCTTGCCTTAATCTTGGTTATTCTTTCCCATTTTTCCCAAGTTTCTATGGAAACAATGAACCATACTGCTAGATGACGGTGACTCATTGCACTGCTGGCAACATCAGCATGCACAGCTTCCTGCCTTGCAGTGAGCTCTAATTCTCCTCCAATTTTATGGAAGTTCCAGAAACATGGAATTTTCATCTCTTGGACATGACCACCAAATGCTGTGCCTCTTGCACCTCTTGATGGATCTTCAACATTCTCTGTAACCTTCGAAGTTTGTATTACACTTAACCAGGCAGGTGCATGTTAATGCTACCTAGCAAAAGGTGCAAAAGAAGACAGGCTTTTGAATGTGTTTCCTCAGTAAAGTTAATAACCATACTGAAGAACAAACATTCAAATCTCTAATATAATAATCTCACAGGCACCTCAGCACCAGTAAGAAAATGTGCTTAATTATGCAGCTGATCTGTGATCTCTTTTGCCAAATTCTCAGGGATCCACATAAGGAGGAAAATGTTTTTTACTACATGCAATTTACTACACCAGCCTTCAACAGAAGAAAATAATGAGGCAGCCCAGGATAATAATGCAATAGCGAATGCTTCACCACCTATGTGACCAGAGATAGAAGTTTTTCAAGTTCTGAATTTTTGCAACTTTAAGAGAAATTAATGCAACTGCTAGACAGCTCAGCATCTCAAGATCAAGCTTTTAATTTCTTGTGCTTATTTTGGCTGCCAAGATTGTAACAGAGCATAAATTTACCTCCCTACTTCTCCCATCAAAGGAGATGAGTTTGTTCCCCCTTCCATGTAACCTGCCTGGAAGGAAAAATAATGAAGTACTCCAAAGCCAGACAATGCTGAACTTCATTTTAGACATTAGCCTTTTACCTCTCTCCTTCTCCTTTTGTTGATGATGGCAAAATTCTTCCTTTACAGTGCCCTAATGAAAATGCTAAAAATTTGCCTTGCAAAGATAGTTTTCCCCACGCACCTGTGTCAGAAAACAGGATAACCCAAGTGACGCAGCACAGAATTGCAAAGGGAATTATTGCACATCCAGCCTCAGCATCAGAGCATCTCAGCATTACTATAAAAAGCATATGCTTTCAGTTGGCCAGTAGCAATGGTTAGGCTGAGAAACATCCACTGCTCTGCAGGCAGGATGGGCCCAGCAAAAATTCAGAGTTCCTTAAAAACACATACATAAAATTTTGGCATCCGTATGTAAATTTTTAGGCTCACTCTCCACCCATTGCTTTATATGAGGAAAGCATGGAAACTCAGACAGGCCCAGGTAGTGTTCAATATCTTTTTCTAGATCATTGTGGGAACAGTCTTCATCTGATCTCTCCACCAAACAACATTTGTGGGTTTTACTGTTCCTTCCCTTTTCTCTGCAATTAGCAGGCTTTGGTTATCAAAGTCTCATTTCCAGGACCTCCCTGTCATTTGGCTGAGTCCTACACCATCATCTCCCTCCAGCCTGATGTCCAAGGTCCTGTGGGTGCTTGCCACAGACCAGAGGCACTGAGGGGCTCTGCTCAGGCTAATTTATGTGTGCACCCTCACACAGGAAGTTATGATGTGATTCCAATGGCTTCTGTTACATTCTCAATATACATTGGTGTATCTGTTACCCTGAAGTTGGCCCTGCTGTGAACAGGGAGCCAGAGCAGAACCTCTCCAGACATCCTTTTCCCACCTACAATTTTCTGGGACTAACAAAGGATGCAGGTTTGATGACAGTCCAGAAGTGACAAGATATATATATGTATGACATGATATAAGTATCATACTGCCAAATGGGATGGTCCTTTTCTTCCTGCCTCCATCAGCTATATTTTGTTTGCTTGTGGCTCTGTGGTGACCAACACTGCTGAGCCCACAAAACAACTGAAAACTAATCTGGCCAAAATCCATTTTTTCTAGCAAGCCAGAACAAATATTCACTCCCCCACTGCAGCTACACATGCACAGAGCAGCAGGGTCCAGTGGCAGATGCACTGGAGAACAAGAATTGCTCCTTTTGGCCTTGCTGGCTCATGTTGGCAGTAGAGATGCAGCCTTTGAGGTATTCCAAAATCTGAAAGATGAAGTTTACCAAATCAATGGGATTTAGGCTTCTACATCAGTTAAGCTCCTTTTAAACTCCTGGGCCTGGGTAAATGACCCAAGTGCTTTTGGAAACATGTGGAAGCCCGTGACAGCCTCCTCCAAGAGTCCCATCTTGCTGTCCTTCATGCCCAGCACAGGGACAGCAGAGGCAGAATGCTCCATGGCCTCTTGATGTCTTGACTGCTGCTACTGCCACTTTTCCCTTTCTCTCCCACTCCTTGCCATACTTTCTGCTTGCCTCTGGTAATGCCTGGACCCAGGTGCTCAAGGGTTCACCCAGTGTCCATCCACTGAGCCAGGCTATTCCCCTTGGAGCAGTAGTAGCTTCTGCCTGTTCAGCAGAGGAGAGACCATGGAGGAGCCAGGCTGGTCCATGGAATCCCATCTGATCATACAGATGCCCTTGTGGCACACTTTCTTCTCTGAGCAGCCAATATTTTAAGAAGAGAGGAAAACCACATGAAGTGCCTCTTGACTGCAGCACCATCTCCTCCCTCCTCAAACCTGCTAACATACCTGACTAATTTGGTTTGACTCTCTGAGGCAAAACCTGTTGCTCTGCACCCTTGTCATTGAAAAGGTTGCAAAAGCTACCAGATCTCAGCTGCAGCTTACCCTCAACTCCCATTGCCAAGCTGGGCATGTCAGTGTTAGGGCTGATCAGAGGACAGTGACTCTGGCTTTTAACAGCCTTGAGGATTTCAACAGGGGTTTCATTGCAAACTAGAACTGAATAAAAACTTCTGGGATGTTTTTACTAAAATGGGAACGTGTGCATGTTTACCATGTTCTTTGTATGAGGAGAGGATTACTGAGGTCACTAGAGCCCTCAAGGGCTTGCTCTAACTGTATTTGCAGGCAAAATTCTTCATCCCAGATGAGACCAACCCCGGCCTTCAGGCAAGACTCAGCAGCCCTGGTAGTACACAGTCTATCAGACTCTCTTCCCATCTCACTCTCCCAACCAAGTTTTTGTGGAAACAATTACATGTCTATGAAATTACATAATTTGCCAAACACTTCAGAAATATTTTCTCAAGAACTTTACCAGTACTTCTGAGGCTCCTAACAACTGTAATGAACATATTAACTTGACAGATGCTGAGCAGGAAATTCCCATCACCCCTTGGAAGCTGGGAAACTTCACATGGTGCTTTTACCAAGAAGCATGACATAGGAGCACCCTGACGTCACTGAAAAAGCATAAAAAATGGCATCTGTCTGAGCTGGGTCAGAGAAGTGCAGCTTTCCAAACAGGAAGATATGCTCAACTAAGGAAGACAGGAGAAATTGAGGAAATTAATGAATTTGCCATGTGAGTTTGAGCAGGCTGTTAAATATGTAATGTCTGTCTGGCCTGGAAGCAGATCTGAAACCAAGTCTGAAACTGTATTTTGCCTTCATACATACATGAAGAAGATAGCCCAGTGGAAATAGCAGTTTATAAAGCTCCCCTTTGAGTGTCCACAACCAATATTTTCCCCACATCATATTTTTCACTTGTGGAATTAAAGTGATGATGAGAAAAAAAATCCTAAAAATAAAATTGACTTCTGCAAAGCAAAGATTCAGAAAGACAAAGCAGCCCATCGAGTATGAAGCAGTCAAATACAGAGTTCCCAAAGCAATAGAAAAATCCCTCCACTGGTGAAAACATTTTTTTTCTAGGTCAGCACTCAAAAGGAGACTTTGCAAGTAGGTATTTTTGTATTTTTGTTTAGGATCGTAACTGCATGAATGCAAAGTTGTCTTTTTAGCTTAAAAACAAAAAAAAAAATTCAATGGAGAGACAAAGTACAAAGAGAAGCAGATGGTACTGCAGCGGCTTGGGTGAGATGTTTCAGGCATAGCTGTAGCACTAACACGTACATACCTGCCAGTAGTCCTATAAGAAGCATTACAACCCATCCTGACCAGGCATCCAGCAAACTCTTGATGAACTCCCATATGGATTCTTTACTTTTGCTTGTAATCTGAAATTGAACACATATATAGATTCAGGTTGACAGTTGTAGAGTACAAATTTTAAAATAATTAAACTCCTAGATGGTGCATACAATTTCTCTACTCTCTGCTTCCTTCAGTCCTAATAATTTATTCAGAGATGCTCAGCTGATTAAGTTGCAGCAGCCCTTTCATATTTACAAACTCAGGACATCCCATGTCCATATATTTAAAAGTTCTCCTCAAGTCATCCCACATCTATATGTTTAGAAGTTCTCCTCAAATCATGCAACAAGGAGGGAAGCAGTAACTTTGGAGAAATGCTTGTTTTTGTCACTACCAGGATGGCTGTGACCCAGAGATGCGACACCAAAGCCTGAGGCCGTCACCTTGCGATGGCGGTCGGTGTCGCGCGATTTCTCCCGCAGCCAGTCGATGGTATGGAAATCTTCATAAGTTCCAACATCAGGAAAAGGCTCATCCAGAAAATCCATCAGGTTGCCTGAACCATTCATGTCTCCTGCATTGACCATATTAGGATCTGTATGTAGAGGAAAAACAAGTTTGTCAATAAATTCAAGCAGCTTTGTCAGGCATTTCAGAACCAAGTTTTCTGAAATACCTCCAAAGTCAGGATGTCTAGACAGCATGAACAGCAGTCCTGAGGGGCACACACAAACTCCTCATATTTGCTTTTAAGAAAGCAGGGGGAGAAATATCCATCACATATCCTACTAAAGCACAAGAGGAAATAAAAGATACCTGTCCCCAAACTACAACAAACAGTTAGCATTTGATGGGAACTTGGATGAGGGCACGCAGGACTATGAGAATGTCTATTCCAGCAAGGTGGTCTGATCAGGGACTTTGGATCAAGATGGGCAACAGAGGAGAAACCTCAATCAAAATATACAAGAGGCATAAACCTGACAGAGCAAACACGAAGAACATGGGCAGAAACAAACCTCACCACCCATGGCAATTGGAGAGCTATTGTGTGCGTGCCTCTGGGATACAGGCTCAGCTACTGGCTGAATCTGCACATGAGAAAGTGGCAGCCAGGCACAGGAGGCCTCCAGCAGCTGGGCAGGGGGGTCCTAGGCTGGGACTGGAGAAGGCAGTTGTGCACTTCTACATCACTTAACAAAGTGTTGTTGTAAAGATGGTTAATCCCATCCATCCTAAAAGAGATGCCTGGGAAATGGAGTTTTCCAGAGAATACCTAGGGCTTTTAACCTGAAATGGTATGTCTAAAAAAATCTGTTATCATGGAGTTACTAGGGGAAAACATGAAAACACATAGGAATGGGGACATATACAGACTTTAGGGGTTGTATAAGAACAGATCCTGCCGAGCCTATCGCTCCTTGGCTGACACAAGGTAACTTTTGCTGATCACTGATGAGGCCAGCACAGCACCAATGACTGCCACCCACTTCATTCCATCAGGTGTAGAAATGGCAATTTCACAAAAATTTGGATCTTTGAAACTGTGAGGAAATTTCCCAACTCTGTAATTGGAACAGACAAAAATGTAGCAGATAAGCTTTTAGTGGACTGTCCATAAACCCTGATACTCTGCTCAGCCCTCTTTTCTTAGCATCTTTTTTCTTCCCCACTGCCCATTTTTAACTATTTTATTTGAAACCTCACCATGTAATTTTTTGCCTTAGTGGTGACTTTAGCAATGTAATAAGTGTGAGTACTCAGCTTTGTCTGTCTCTGCTCTCCACTGCACAGGATTTTTGAGTGACACAGACAATGTGCTGAGCACAAGCAGCTGAGAAAAGCATTATCTTACAGGCAACCAGCAGGTCACCATTATACCATTAATAGAAGCCCTTTCAAATGCGGAAATCAAGCAATCTCCAAGCACCATGGTGTGTTTGTCCAAAAGAGAATCACGTAAGTGAATCACAGCCTGGGGAAGGAAGCTCAATGCAGAGCAGGTGTCCTATGCAGGGCTGCAGAGCACAAATAAGCTGCCACAAAACTGGGGTGATTTAAAAAGCAGAAGTTTAGAGGAGTGACAATTGAGAGCAGCGATCCTTAGCCAAGCAGGTGAGAGAGAGCAAGCTCCCGTTTGCAGAGTGAAATGAGAAGCTGAAGGTGGGATGATGGGGATGACAACAGGAGCTGAAGCTGCAAGGGGACGCTGAGCTCAGTGTCTCCCAAGAGGACTGGAAATGGAAGCTGAAATGAGGTGAAAGGATTAGACCATGCTATTACTTTGTAACATTGTGATACTTTGCAGATCATTTGCTTCACCCTATTCTTCCCATGCAGCAAAGAAGGACCTGTAAAGAACATGCAGCTCAGACTGTATGCCTGCACAAAGCAGCACCCTCTGCTAAATAAACAAACTTCTGGAAACTCTTCTGGAAACTGAAAGCATTGGCAAGTTTTCCTTCATACCACAAGAAAATTACCCAACATACTAGTTATATCATGTAAAAAATAGCTTTTTAAGTATGTTGTCAATGCCCAGCACATGACAGTATTGTGATGGATAATACCAGGCCAGACCACAAGTATGTACGATAATTACCATCTCAGGCTGCATCTATCCCAAAAATACGTGCTACACAACATGTCCAAGGAGAGAGAAAATGTGCTAGAGACCACAGGGCCATGGAAGACTAAGAAAACAAACAAACTTTGAACTCAAGGTAGCGTACCAGTACCTGGAAATTGCAGTAAACTGGATGATTGCCAGCCTTAAAGTTCACTTCAGGTACTACGCTTTTGAAAGCAGAGATGTGATATGCGATTATGCAAAACACAATTTCAGTAAATAAAACCTAGCTACAGCACTTTAGAACAGGGTACTACAGAGTTCCCATCTTATATCCTATCACCAAGCACTGTAAGTATCCCTTTCTTTCTATTTATTTTACATTTATTTCTCTCACTTTACTTTGGCATCTGTAATAATTTACAAGGTTTATTTCAGGATGAGCTGACCTGCCCTCCAAGTGAAGCTTGCAGAGACTGGAGCAGAACTGGAGCCTTACACCAATCAGGCAGTTACAGATATTTTAATACACATAAATTAAGAACAAATTAACCTCATCCAAACATGAATTATAGCCAGGTTATACTGCAGCACTATACCCCAACGATGGCAAAAGCATGAACAGCCATGGTGCTGGTTGTCTCATCTAGCATGAGAAATCTGCATTATACTCAGGACACTAAAACCTAGACTATTTTCACAGCTGATGAGAGGAAATAAGTGATAATTTCTGTTTATTAATCACACAGGGATGTCAGAGGTAGGCATCTTCATCTGGGCTAATGAGTACAACACTACCAGTTCAAAAGAAAACATTGCAATACCATGACATGCAGAACTAGTTACAAATGCAGCTCCTCAGACCTGAGAATCTAAGAGCTTTGAATGCTCTGACAGATCTTATTGTATAAGCTGAAAGGTGTTGAGTCTTTCTGAGGCATTGTTTAACGTTTGTATTTTGTCCCTTTCTTGTTCCATGTCTTAGACATCCTTGCTGTCCTTTCCACTACTTTTGCAGATGCTGATGCAACATAATTTGTGTAAGGGCTGTTTCCTGCTCTAGTCCCCATATTCTTTTCCTAATAATTTCTGGCATTCCACCAGCTGTTCCTAGGGCAGACATCCAACACTAAGAAGTCTGCTGTGACTCCTGGAGAGACAGTGGCCAGGTTGAAGCCCATCATTCTGTAATCTCTTAGGGACATTTTCCCCTTTGCTTTGTTTTTTTATCCGCTTTGAATTTCATCAGCCATTTTATTCCCTACAATACAGTAGAGAGCCTTAACAGTGAACACTCATTTTTACAACAAGCTTACTGTATCTACAACTGAATGTGTGTCAATACTCTGCTTTAATAATTGCAAACAGGTTCTTTCTGGAAACTGTACTAGAAGCAAAGAAACCTGACTGAACCATGTATCTCTGAAACTCACAGGGTTCTGGTTAGCAGACTTCCCTGGATTTAAACCATGGCCAGACTACTGTGATCCTGTAGATGTAGCAAAGTCCTGGCAGGGACTGAATCACAAATCAAGGGAGGCCACAGTACTAGACTGACAACTGTGGCTCCTGACAGAGGTTTTCCTGGCTGCCACATAACCCTAAACATCTTCCAGAAATCTTAGGCCAGATCAATCTGATGGTCAGTCCCTGATCTCCCAGCTAGCCATGCTGGGTATACAGTATTCTGAAGTCAGGAGTCAGTTATCCTACAAATATCAGAGGAGCTGCATGAGACCAAGCTGGAAATAAGAGTCTAAATATCAGCCTGTGAAGCTTTATGACTGTAGGAAACCAGATAATTTTTAAGCACATAAGGAAAGCAAAGAAAAGATTCATGCAAACAAATTACAGAAGCCAGGGTGCAAACACAGGGAGCTGCTGACGGGCCAGAACAGACCAACAAGCACAGCTGATACTACATAAACACAAGATCTCATTACATTTACTCACTTTTTATTATTTTCTAAGAAAACAAAAGGTAGTAGCATTATCATATTTACGGTCACATTTTTTCTGCAAGTCTCACAGTGAGTAAACTCATCACTTGACTTCAATCAGCTTGGAGCTAAGTTTTATAGAAGAGCGATAAATCACATTTACAGTGAAAATGCTGACAAACTCTCAGATTTAGAGCACTGTCATAGCACATGCAGATGTAAAGCCACAGCTAGAAGAGCTCTATCAGTGAACTGACATTCTAGGTAGTATGCTGACTGACTGGATATGAAATGTATTTGACATGGCAAGCACAGACCAAAACATCCCATGGTTCAAAGAGGCTGAAAAGTATACTGATGGAAAACAACTAGTTGAACAAGCATCAAAGGAAAAGTCTTGGCCCTGGCCTATTGCTCCTAGACATGCTAGTTCCATGCTATGTTCTCCTCATCCTGTTTTCTGCTTTAATTGGATACATTGCACTGAGGCAGGCAGTATGATTTTTAATGCAATTCCAACAAGTTTCAAGTTACTTTAAACAGATCACAGTTACTGAATTACTTCAACACTTCAAATGTTTCTAGCAGACAAACGTTCACCTACATGCTTTGCTGTTTTCCTTGAAGTGCTATGTGACACATGACAGGATGCAGGCAGCAAAGAATACCTCCCTTCTGCTGTGGCAAAAGGAATAAGTGAACTTGGCAAGAGGCTGGGAGAAGAAAGCAGAAGCCTAAATGCCAATTGCAAGTTTCTCAGTTTACATTTGGAGTGCGTTTTTCAGGGTGCCCAAAGCATCACCTGTTCATCTCTTATAAATGTGTCATGCATTAGCCAACACACCAAAGAAGACCACGGTGTGTCTTAGGGCTTTTCTGTGCTCTAGTACCAACACAATGACTGTGATAAAACAGAGGAGATCCTATTCCAGACACAAAGCTTTTGAATCATGACTCCATCAGAGCTGAGCCCACCACTGATCTAAATCGTTGGTCAGATGAGCTGTGCTCATGTGGTGTGACATGACAGCAGTTACTGCAAAAATGGAGTGTAGGGGCTGTGAAAATCCGTGGGATTTATTCTCTATAGTAGTCAGTAATGAACAAGGCAATTTTATTGGCAATCCTCACAAGACCCCTTTGCACTGGCAGATGGTTTGTCACTCTGTGCCCCCAATACTTATATTGACTGTTCCAAGGACCAAGCGTGGTGCCCCAGTCTCATGGCCTTTATCTGCTCAGGATGATCTGTTAGGCAAAAGCGCCTCCTCCCCAGAGCTGCGTGCTCTGCCAGCATCCATCCAACCCCATTCCCAAGGAATTTAGACCCGGTTACAGAAATAGACACAGAGCACTCTCCTCACAGGGCCTGAATCCAGGCAAACAGGCCAGTGCTGCCAGCAGAGTGAGCTGAATGACCGAATCATGGAATGGTTTGGGTTAGAAGGATCAGTGTTCAGAAAGAGCCCCACGAGGGTAAGGCTGAGGGAGAAAGCTCCTAGAGCCAAGCATGGTTACACCACAGGTCTTCAGCATCACCTGGCCAGGGAAAATGGGCCTGGCAGCTGAGGAGGCAGCGAGCAAGATTATTAACAGGGTCACCATGAACGACATAAATGAAAAGCACCCGGAGATGATTAGGGGTGTATGTCTTTTGGGGAGGGGTCAGAGACTGAGGTCTGCTTAGCCTAGAAGAGATCAAGGAAGGCCAAAGTGGTGTGGATGTAATTCCCCTTCCACCACCTGCCATGCAGAAGATGATTCACAAGATGATTTAGAAATGGCGATGTAGGATATAGAAGACAGGTAAAGAATTATTAAACATTCTTTAGTAAGATGCTGTTGAGAAGTAAGATGCTGTTGGGTGGTGATTTTGCAAGGAAGAAGTCTTCAGCAAAAGCAAGCAGGCTAAATCCCCAGCAAGTTAAATGGGCGATTTTCTATAGGTTGAAAAATATTTACAGGCAATTTAAGATTATTCAATTTAGAAGCTTCAGACTGAATGGGCCAAACAAGTTATTGACCTGCTGTCTTATTGATGAAGTTTATAAAAAGGTGTTAAAATGGCCTTGAATCAGAGTAATCAAGTTCAGACTCCTGGAAAAAGCAGAAAATACTGAATCCAGTTACAGCTCTTTTTTGAAAATATAATATGGGAAAAAAAATTCCCTATAAATTGAGAAAATACAGAGGAAAGACAAAATTGGCAAATGCCTTTCCTACAATTCAAGGACTAATTGCACAGCCTACAAATACAATTAAATATCCCTGCAAACCCTCAGTCTCTCACCACACTAGCACAGGCAGCCTGCAGTATCAGAAACAGCACTGTAGAATATTGCAGCATTTTATTGTATGGCCCCACCACCATGTATTATGGAGTTTCCAGCTATGATAGTGTGGTCAAGTTAAATACAGTCACATCTTTGATGTGCAGGTTTACCCTGAATAACCTCTGTGGAAAAAATTATGAAGCCACAGCAGAGCTCAAAAAACACAGGGCACCAGATCACAGGGGAGAGAGCCTTGGAGAGACAGGAAAAGCAGGAGGGAACCTTTGGAATAAATGGCAGAAAACTGAGGCACTCCTCTGACCAAACCACAGCCTTCAGCTGCCCCTCCTCAGCCACCACACATGCTCATGGGGTGAGCACAGAGAACAGAGCTGGCCAGGAGCACAGGCAAAGGGAGGCACGGGGTGACATGGACAGGAGCTGATACCCACCAACAGGGCTTCCCACCCTTCCATCACAGCCAGACTCCCTCTTCTCCCTTTCTCCTCCTGAGAGGTATTCTCTTCCTCTGAGGGGTAAGCCACACCCCAACATCCCACTCCCTGCTCCTTCCCACGATGACTCTTCCTTTAAAAAACAATTTCTTTGGGTATGAATGATCATGTGCTTGCTCACCCTTCAAGGTTTCTTGGAAAGTCTGAGCAAAGTTAGTTAAGCTGCTCGACTATGTCAGAAAGGCAAGGGGGGAAAAAAAGTCCCAGCTCTTTCCCTGCAAGCTCCAAATGGAATTTTTCCCAAAACTGGCTTTGTATAAAAAAAATGTTAAACTCGCATCTCTGTTTCCAGTGAGTCTTAAAGGTCCTCCAATAAATTTACTTGTTAGTACAGATGTTGAAGCTGTGGAAAAAGCAGGAGGGAAGCATCACTGCCTCTGAAACCTTCATCTGCAGTTTTGAAACTGAGCTGAAACATCTCTATTAAAGGATGCTCCTCTGCCAACAGCAAGTAAGTTTGAGCAGATAAGCCTCATGAACTGTATCAACTCCACACCCCCTCACTTCTTGAAGGAAACGAGATTTGATTAGGTTAAACTCTGGATCCCTTCAACTTCTGGGTAACAAACTACTTTTCAGGAGACAGGACACCCTGGAAACCAGCCCTGAGAGTGTAGGAGAATGTGTAGCTTCTGTTCTTGGTTTCCCTCAAGCCCTTTTCTTCACAAAAAAAGAGGGGGAATTTCCCTTCTGAAGCCATGGTTTTTACTGCCATGGAGCTCTAAGCGACATCTGAACAGTCAGGGGTGCTACAGGCTTTTCCTCCTCGTGCCAGACACAGTTGAGCTTTGCAGCACCAGATTTCATGTTTCAGTGCTGCTCTTTGCCTCTTCATTCAGAAGATTTTAAGATTAAGGGGGAAAAACAGGTTTGGAATTGCAAAAAGAAAAAGCCAATGAGTTCAGGAAGAGCAGAGAGCGCTGTCAGAAGTGCCCTGCTGTACAGTTACTTCTAAACAGCTCTTTCCTGAAATGGGATGTTCAATGGCATTCCATGTACCTCTCGCTGAAAACCTTTTTGAGCCTTCAGCTTGAAATAAAGCTGATAAACCCACACTGGAAAAGCCACTAATCTGTTCTCCCATGTCACTTCTCGTGATTTGAGCAGAGGTTGTGAGTAATTTTCACACTGGAGGGTAATGTTTTTTCTGTTCACAAGGCACTGGCTTTTACTGCTGCATTCGATGCTGATGGGCTGCCCAGCTACAGACAAGTTATTTCATCCCCCTGAGAGGAAGCTTCTGCAAGATGGAGAAACCCTTTCCTTGGGGTGATGCTTAAGAGCAAAACGTTCAAAATGCTTTAGCAATAGCAGCCTAGTGTAACCCTGCCAGAGTCTCTCTTTTGACATTAATAATTGTCTGTGAATTTTTAGCTCTGCCAGGTTAGAGATGAAGAAAGCTGAAAGAAAGCAACACCTGGTGTCTGTGTGTGTGTGTATGTATGCACACACAAAAAATGAATTAAGACACTTCCTCTACAACCTCTCACTGAAAGGAAAAATTAACACACACACCCCTGTTGGGTGCCCTGGAAGCTGCAGCATGATGGCAAAAGCAACCAGGAAAAGGACTGGTACCTCTGGGTACCACACCATACTGAGGGTTGAGCACCATGCTGAGCTAGGAGCTCTTCAGGCCTGAGAGAGGCTGAACAGAACACAACACAACACCAGCCTCCAACACAAGCAAGATGGCTCTGAACTGTGG
This sequence comes from Cyanoderma ruficeps, assembly GCA_008694505.1. Classification (NCBI taxonomy): domain Eukaryota; kingdom Metazoa; phylum Chordata; class Aves; order Passeriformes; family Timaliidae; genus Cyanoderma; species Cyanoderma ruficeps. The sequence goes on along the minus strand of VZDJ01007754.1, from coordinate 31,901,099 downwards.
AGGACTGGGGGTTGGGAGCATTCCCTTTTCCCCTGCTATAGCACCTGGCTACAATCATAATCCTGCTCACTTTGCCCTCCAGCACAGCAAACAACAACTTCACGATGAAGCAGTTCCCAGCCCCAGGAGATTCTCAGGGGAGGCTGTTTGGTTCAGGCAGATAGGAAGTTCTCTAACTCAGGATCATTATCCTCTATCTTCTCCTCTGGTCCCTGTTTAAAAGCTACCAGCCAGTACCTTTGGAAAGGCACAACGTTTGTAAGGTAAGCCCCTATGGGCACAGGGGCTGTTTCAGTCATGTGCTGGAGCCCTGGCAGGGCATCCCAGTGCTGCCAGGGAGAGCCTCTTTCCAGCTGGGGATGTCCCCGGAGTCCCCCTTTTAAGCACTTAAGTCCTTAATCTCCAATGGCCCCCAGCACACAAGGCTGGTGCCCTGTCTTCTTGCACAGAAGATGTCTGACTCACTTTGAGAGACCAGGAGAAGCCCTGCCCAGCACATATTTCCACAGGGCACTTCCATATGATCCGGAGTACAGGGGAAAACCCTCACACTTGTAGAACGTTTGCATGGGCCAAGAGCCAAGTCTCAGTGAGCCTGGTGGGCAAGAGCACAGCTCGGCTCACAGCCAGTGCTGGAGAGAACTGAGCCAGCCCTGACTCCAGAGGGAATCAAGGATCAGAAACCCAGCATTGGCACCGACAGGAGGCAATTTCCTCCCCACCCCCATCACCTCATGCAGCAACAGGTTTGTATTTCTATCACGCTAGAGGCTCAGTCTTGAAAAAACAGGAGAGGTTCTGTTGGAGAAAAATAAAATTGAAAATTATTTTTCTTTTCAGTTTGGAACAATTATTGTCTTCTTGTACTTCAATAATTCATTATGTACTTTCCCCCACACACACACTTTATTTTCTGATCCTGACACAACTGCATACCTGATCACTGGAAACCAGAATTCACCCCTCACTAGGATGTACAATCTACTTCACCATAGGAGATCCAAAATATCCCTCCTTAATGTGTGGGTGAGCACACATTGATTCTAGGGGTGCCAAATTTTCACATTTTTCCAACGGTGGGAAAAAAATTATTTGAACAAAGAACAGGATTTGGAAGAAAAAAAACAAAAACCTTCCTGTAGACCAGGAGTAAAAAAATCACCTGACTCTCTGCCTGATGAAGCTGCAGCTGAGTCATTCTCTGTTCTCTGGCAAAGGCACAGAATTATTTGTCACAATTGTTTAAAAAATCTGTAATTTTCTTTTCTGACTAGTATAAGCTCAAAATTAATTTAGTTTCTCACACTGTAACATTTGTATAAGAATAAAGTTTTAAAAAATTTAAGAATGTTAAAACCCTAAAATATATTTTAAAAGCCATACAGAAAAAAAAGCCCCACAGGAGAGTCACCATTTTTTTCCTTTACAGATAGATATTCATGTATTTGTACAGAGCATGTAATTAAACATCCACACCAGGAAAACAGATTCTGGACTTTGCTTCCACAAATATTAAGTCCAAAAGCACAGTTTGCTGTGAATTTTTCAGCTTTTTGGTGATCAGCATTTTGCAAGGGAGCAAAAATCCGCTTGTCATCTCCTATGTTCCTTTTGAAAAGGATTTTCCATGTTTATATAGGACAAGGAAAAAACGACCTTTTACTACAGCAAATTATGCAGGAAACCTGTCGGACTAGGTGCTTTGAAACTACATGAGCAAAAAATTAACAATAAAGGAAAAGCTTCTTTCCCCAAACACATCTCTTAACCCCTCAAGCAAGTTAATCCCCGTTCCTTTATAAGCTTAGACACAACAGCAACTTCCTTTAAGCATCCAGGGAAAAAAAAAAAAAAGGGCAGGGGATGCAAGCAAAACACTATTGCTGCTCTCTTTGCATGACTGAATGATGATGGCTGCTCACATAAATACAGAATTCCGCAGACACCCGAAGGAGCCATTGGAAAGTACAGGGAACAAAGGGCCTTCTTTAGCTATTAAGCTCCATCTGGCAGCATTTCTACCGGAGATGTCAGCCGGGAGATCAGCACAGAGCCAGCGGGCAGCCTCTGCACCTGCAAACCCTCTGCTTGCAGAGAAAATGTGCCGCTTTATTTTCCAGCAGAAACTCAGCCCGCCGGAGCTGCAGCTCCACAACCGCAGCACAAGAGCAACTGGCAAATGATTTTTTTTCTGAAGAATTATGTTGCTTACCTGCAATGCAACATCATTTAGCCCAATCCCAATGATTTTAATAGCATCCTTCCTTGGGCGGTATGGCTGCACCAGCAGTGATGTCATGGGGAGGAAGCAGTAACAATCATGTGACTGCATCCTCCGTCTATAGGATATCTGATCGGGGAGACGCACCAGCCTGCAATCCTGCGGGATTAAACTGCAAGCCTCTTTACCCTGCCCTGCCTGTTCCGTCACCATTGGAACACACGCTGCTTTCTTCCCTCCCTAACCTGAGCTAATCAATCGTTCCGTGCATTCTTTTTGCAATAGCAACAACATTCCCATTTTTCACGAGGTAAAAGCATAGGAAGTATGCTGGGTGAACGCCAGCAAGTATTCCTGGTGACTCTGCAGACCAAGTTGCTGCTCTGGGAAATTTGTCATCACAGCAGCTTGGAAATGAGACAAACTGCAATTTCACCAGCCCATGAACTTTCCTGGCACTGCATTTCAAGCTCATCCAAATTGACTTCCCTCCATCTTCTGTGTCATATTCATGCTCTGCAAGCCTCCTTCCAAGGTTTCATCCTTTTTATGTTCGCTTCTTAATTCTCTCTGCCATCCATCCACCCACTTCTGCCTTTTCTTCAATGCAACTTTCACTGCTAGAAAGATCTTCTCCAATATACCAGCCTACTTTTCCTTTCCAAAACGTCTGCTTAAGCTTTCCCAAATATTGAAAAGCTAGAACTTCCAAAAATATTTTTTAAAAGGCAATTAGCCTAACTTTCACATTTTGGCCAACAGTGTACAGCATCTCAACTGTAATCTTGTTGGGTTTTTGGTTGGTTGGTTGGGGTTTTTTTTGGGGGGGGGG
>VZDJ01007754.1:31678082-31898035 GCA_008694505.1 Cyanoderma ruficeps | reverse complement strand
GTTTGTTTTGTTGGGGTTTTTGTTTTGGTGTTGGTTTTGTTTTGGTTTTATTTGAGGGGCAAAGGGAGTGTTTAAGACTGTTATCATACTCAGAAAAGTATTACACTTCTACAAGAAGGTAAGAATTGCCCAAGTTCTGACTGTACAGATTTTGTACAAGCCAGTAGGGCTGTACTCTGCAAGGCAGAGGTTGGAACTGCTCTTTCTGAAGACCCTGTACATGTTTGTACACATGCAGGGTGTTGTATTTCAGGAAATTCACCTTACTGCTCACCTTTCTGGATTTGAATAGTGTGCAGACTGGTTTTACTCCTACAGCTAACCAGGCAGGGGCTTTGTATTTCCATGCAGAGAGAGGGAGGTCTTGCACAAGCCCCCATGGAAATACCCACAGGTGACTGCATGCACATAAGGCACTTCCACTCACTTCAAAGTCAAAGGAATTCAGTTCTGGAAGACCTTTTTGTCCCAGTGTACTTGAGCAGTAATTTACGGATGTGCCATGTATTTTTGACAGGGACTCCCCATGCAGAAACCACACATTAGATTTTACTGAGAAATTTGAACACTTAGCTTGCTTCACCTGAAATTTCCACACCATTCTGGAACAAGAATCACGCTTAGAGAAGAGGTTTGATTATGGCCTTCACACACAGCACTGCAGATCATAATCCTCTACCACTCATAGATCAGTTACAGCCCCAGGCCTTCATAACCATGTCAGTAAAATGTGGAAAAGTGATACAAGTGCCAGCTTCCTGCCAGGCTCTATTCTTTGTGCCCACTAAAATCAGTATTAATAGGCCAATTGAATTTGTGAAGGAAGCTAAACAGTGAGCACTTGATTTATTTTCTTGATAATACAACTGCAATTTCCTTCAATCAGTTTATGAGAGGAAAACATGGAAAACAGGAAGTAGCATTTACTTGGTGAAATATCTACACCTGGGAACTTTTATGCCAAAGACACACTCTTGAACACAAACACTGTACCCTAGACACAGAATAGTAATTTTGTACACTTAACAAATGAGTGTTAGGGTCTCAATCCTACATTTTTTTCCTGGACAGACTTTCCTAAATTAATTTCCTGATTTTATTTTGTCCATTACCAGCTGATCTCATTAAATCTCCTACTGAAAGTACATTTTCAGTTGGATGGTCAAAATGTAGACAAACTAAAGAGACAAAATACCCGACTCTCTATTGAAAATACAATAGATATGTGTGCTCAAATATAAGAGATTTTCAGAAATTTTAAGGAACCAGAACCAGCCCCTAAGAAGCTTTGAAATCCAAGAATATGGACATTTTCCAAGTGTAAGCAAATGATTTAACTGGCACTTACAGATTCCAAAACCAAATCAATTTTACTCCTTGGTATTTTCTTCCAATGCTACTCTGTCAATTGAGTGATCTCAGAGAAAAAATATATTCTTCACATGATGTTTTGGACAAGGCTGTTCTTGCTTTTGTTAGCTTGCAGTTTCTCAAGTCTCTGTAAATGCTTCTTCGTCTCAAAGACATATACCACTATAATTATAACGGAGGTGGGGCTCAAAACAAGCTGAGATGGGCCCTCTTCCCTAAAAATTCAAACTTCAGTTTTACATCCACTGAAAGCAAAAGACATAGTTCATCTAACAAGTTTTAAAAAATATATTCTTTTTATACTGAACTTACCTTTAAGTCCTGCAAAGTGCTTAAAAGAACTGCAGCAAGAAATACAAATAAGACTTCATTTTTACAAGAGAAAACCCAGCCCAACGTACCCATTATAGCTTCTGTTGTTGCTCCTGACGGCAGCGAGACAGGGATGGTTGCTGTTCCAAATGCCTATTTCTAGCAGACTGTTTAAAAATAACCTAAACTCTGTCATACCCTTGATGCCTTGCAAATACTGGAGAGACAGGAGTCACATGTCCTTGCTATGATTTTGCCTGCGCTCCTGCAGCTTAGGGTTGCAGAGGGAAACTGAGAAATGGCAGTTCTGTAATCATGCAGATTTAATGTTTCCTTTGTGAAAGCAGCAGTAAACACCAGCCTAAAAAAGTCAACCAGTATTCTTTTGAGTGGTTTCCACCTTGGAATTAGTCATAAGTAGGATATTACAGAACTAATCATGTTGACTTGCTTTTAATATTAATTTAGAAAGATCAAATGTTTGATGAGAAAAAGGCAGTTCAATGTGTTTTAAGTGAAGCTACCCAAGAATTCTGGGAATATTCAACTACAAGCTTCTGATACGGCTGTCAACTTATCATGAGTGATAAGCACTTGGAAGAACATATCTGCCATTCCTTACACTCTGCATCTCTTTCAGGACTAAAGTATAACCCCTCCAGATCTTCAGTTTTCCAGACTTTCTTACCTTTGCTTAAAAATTCATTACATTAACCTAAATAACAGCATTATCCAAAAATACTATTTTTTTTGTTAAATCACCAGTAATGTGGCAAATATAAAAGATTCAAGAAATATCTTTGACATACAAGAAAACCCTTTTTTCTGTTTATGGCAAATTATTTTATTTTATAGAAGAAATACTTTCAAATAATACAAAAATGACACAATCATACAGAACTGTGACAAAAACAAGAGAGATGAATACTGAATATGATAACTCATTACCACATCAAGACAGAACTCATTATAGCAGTCACAATCACAGACTCACAAGATACACTGACGACATCTCACAGCGGTCACAAGTTAAAAACCCTCTGACATTGCTCCTTGGTTATAGTCACAGAATAATTTAGGATGGAAAAAAGGTCCCTACCCTAATCCCTGCTCAAAGCAGGCCTAATGTGACCAGGATGCTCTGGGCTATGTCCAGTTAAATCCTCATCCACACTATGGACATAGTGCTCCACCTCTCTGGGCAACCCCTTCCAGTACCTGACCAGCCCCACAGGAACATGGTGTTATCTATTCTTAATACACAGCCAACACTTCTGGTGTCATTGCATGGTAACTTTGGATAAACTCTACTGTGAAACATCCTCCCCTGAAAATGAAAAAAAAAATTCTGACTAACTGGTCTTTTAAAGTAATGAGCACTGAAAAGCTTGGTGGCCCTAGACTTTTACCCAAACACTACAAATTTCTCACATGATTTGGTTTTTATCTGCATCATTTTTGAATAAGTCTAGTTGTGCCCAAGGAACCCAATATACACCCACCAAAACAAGCAAAACAGGCTTCAGGATGAATAGCACAATAAATGCTAAATATACTTCAATTTCATATATATTCCTATATGGTCACAACACTTGATGCCTGTAATGACTATAGGCCATATTAGGAAACAGGAAATACTACCTTAAATGTCTGTGTTAATTAACATTTATGCTTACTATTTTTTCCCCGTTACTCTTTGCCTCAGAGTGGATAAGTAAAAGTAATTAATTTTCTTTTCCAAGCTTTCCTGACCTTTGACAAGCTAATAGAGTCTAAGTTCTTGAAACTCCCAAAGAAAACTTACTCACAGAATATTTGAAAATATTCTGATAGGTCTGTTAGGTTTTTGGCCCTTGTTTTGATTTCCTGACGTAGAAAAATCTGTAACCAATTTGATCTTTAATTAAGAGACAACATGGGGGATATTCCAGTAATTTGCAAAGTCAGTCTTGTGTTGGGCACCTCTCTTTACTGGTAATGTATAATTAGAAAAATATGAGAAACTCTATTATAATAGCTTAGTAAAGAAGTATTTTTACATACTTGCAGGATGCAAGGACACAAAACTGGCATTCTCGGGAATTTAGGGTGACAGTCTTTCATTAAAATGGATGGTTACAAATAAAATGATTTCTTACCAGATTTTAGCTGGTCCAACTAGCAATCAAGTGAGCTGTACCTCCCAGAATTATACACCTTCCTCCTGGAAAGTGTCACTGTTCAACAGAACTTGCTTGCAATAACCACAAAGCACATCCTTTAGGATGAACATGTGTTTAAGCACCCTTACTTAAAGTAGCTGCTTTCTGAAATCAGAACACATGTGCTTTTCTGAATCAGATGAGAATCTGAAGAACTGTAGAAACTACTGTAATAGTCCATTGGCAGGCTTTCCACACAGCTAGCTCACATTGCTCCTTTATTCCCTTTTCATTAAACAGCAAAACAAAGACCTGTCACCCTTTTCCTTCCCCCGTTTAAACTGACGATCTAGTTAAGAATATAAAGATACTTTAGACACAACAGAAATGAAAACAGTCTTATTAGTGCACAGTAAGAACATGCAAATGAATTCTGCAACGTTGAACAGCACTTCTAATTAGTGTTAAACACATTGCAGGAGATAATATTTTGCTATAACACAGACAGTGCTAAAGAATACAATGTACATAATAAGCTACAGATAATAAAGCTGAAAAAAGTGACAATTTTAGAACATAGTATTTTCATTTCAGGTATCAGAAACAAAACCAGCTCAATGGTTCCATTCTACTGCATGACAAATACTGAGGAACAAAATTTCAGTCTTAAAATACATCTTAAAGTAGGTATTTTCCTTCAAGGAAAAAAGGCACTATAAATAAATTACACTACAGTGAATTTGCCTGAACTCACTTTGTTTCTGTCTTCCAGCCTTTAAGTCAAATAAAACAGCATAAAAACTGTACACGCTCTTAACAGGATAGTCGATCTTTTATAAAATAAGTTGTCTTCAGAGATGTCAGTTTCACAACAAGGAAAAACCAAGCCTTGTTGCGGTCGCTATTATAAAATATATATGTATATATATTTATATATATGTTTTTGTTTATGTTTAGTTTTTAACTTTTTTTTATTTTTTACAAAACGTGTATATTAGCTTTTGCACAATTTTTTTTAAAGAAACTTGTCTAATCTAAGAACTTCATTAAAATAAAAGCGATAAATACTTCATGTTTACAATGCAACATGTCATACATCATCAGCTGGCAGAGGAGGTATGTTAATCCTTGGTCTTGTAAAAAAAGCTATCTTCTCTCTGTGATCAAAACAAGAGAAAAAAGAAGTAAATAAAATTATGCCTACATTCCCCTTTCCTCCCCACAAGAACATGGTTTCTTTACTCTGGTTAATGGTTAGGATTTGTTATTTATGTACTGACCTGGTCTGTATTTCAACAGAACAAATTTCCAAAACTACTAAACCTCACTACATACTTCCGGCAACATTCCATTGAACAGAATTACTATTTTTGAAAACCTAGGTGGAAGCTTTATACAAGTCACTGAACTTTAGTCATAGTTAATCATAAAAAGGTTTCACAGAAAAAGTTCTGCAATGCAAAGTTCACCCTTGTACGTTTTGCAAATAGAGTCTACAAAAAGAAGGGGAAAAAAAGATGGCAACTCTGGAAACACGGTCCAAAGAAAAGGCTTCTTGAAAGAAAATTCCAATATTACTGAGTAATTTCTAGGGAGAGTGTGTTACTAGTAATTTATATGTATTACATTGAACAGACTATTTAAGCCCACAGGCTTGCACTGAAGAACTGACACATCATTTGGACTTCACAGCAACTAGGCTAAGTTTGAACAATCATTTAAGCCTTTTTTTTCCCTTAATGTCATGTATGCTAGAATTGTAAAACTGCAATTTTACCTTAGCTTTGGCTCTTTGCAGAACAAAGCATTCAAAGAGAACTCATGTCCAAATCCAGATACACTTTAAAATTACTGGTTAATTACTTCTGATTAAAATCAAAAGACACACAAAATTTAAGCTAAATGTTTCAGAAAGCTTTAACTTGACTAATGAACTGTTGCTGTACTGTTTCAATATACATTACCACTTACCTAAAAGTCTGCACCTGAATAGGTTCTTTCTGATTTTGCCCACGCAACTGGTATATTTCTTTTGATGCTTTCTTTAGCATCTTCTCAGCTGCTTGCTCTTGGTGATGTTCAAATTTGGTCTGTCTGGTCTGAAAACAAGAACATAATGCCTAAAATGGGCATGTGAGTAAATAAAACACAAGAATATTCACAGTAAAAGAATGGATTTTCTTCTCCCCTCACCACAGCCAAACCACACTCATACATACATTGGCTGAAATAGCTGATCATCTAAGAACTATAAATGTGAAAGACTGAGTTGTTTCATTTATTAATGCTCTTCAAAAAGACATGTAATAAATTAACAAAATTTACTGCACATAGACCTGTCAAACAAGATCTTACTATAAATATAGGCTCATTTTTTGTCTCTGATAATCCAATGACAATTTTGTCTGTTGTGCAGTTTTGCCATCTTTTTCTACAACTTCTTTCTCAAAGAGCAGGGGGGGGAAAAAAATCACATACTTAGGAAACATTCCAAATACTTGTAAAAGAATAAATATCATATCACCAGAATTTCTTTTAATACCAGAGGAAAGAAAATTATTACAGTTCCAATAACAAGTATCTAAACAAAAACAAATGAACAACAAATGAACAAAAATCCAGAACAAAACAAAAAGTGCCACTGGCCAACAGTGCCATTCTCCAAAAAATTGTCCTCAAATTAATACACAGATTGGTAATAATCAAATGTAATAATTTCTATAGTGCTAACTTCAGGAATATAGAAGAAACACACACTGTTTGAGATTCCATACCAACAGCTCTTTAGACATCTTATCAAAATGAGGACGTTTTGAAACGAGAAGTTTCTGATCAAACTGAGTGCTTATGTCATATGACCATACCTGCCTTTCCGCTTCCTTCAACAAGTTTCGGAATCTCTCATCCCGAAGGACCCAGTGGGGTAAATCTGTCTGCCCTCTGAGCTGGGCATCTTCCAGACGCTGTCTCAGCTCTCTTAAAACACATATCTCCTCATTCAGCTGTCTCTGTCGAGTTCTGGATGCCTGGAGATCCAGCTCCAGGTCTAAGGATGTCCTTGCCATAAGTTCAGCCAAAGATGATCTGCAGGACTGTTGAGTTATAAGGATTCAAACAAAATGCACAATATTACTCTCAACATAGTTTACTGGTCTGTCTTTAGCTCTATAGGCCATACATTTGCTGTACTTACTTCACACACACAGCCTTTTCCACGTGCAGTTTAGGAGATTATTTACATCCCCCAGAAAAACCGAGATAATGGTGTGGTACAGAGTACCCTTACAGCTAAGTTTTTCAATTAATACTTTATACTACTTCCTTTTACAGTTTCCTTTCAACTTACAGATATTTACCTAATGAAGTTTATGGATTAAAATTCCATGTTATGATGATAATAAAAGAGATGCAATAAGAAAAAAATCAGTGACATCATGACATCAGAAAAATACTGTACTGAGCAAGACTCCTCTTAAATGGCTTCATTTAGTACTGGTTTTAAGATACATTCTGAATCAAAACAGGAGGCATGGCTGTCCAGCTGCCTACACCAGCAAGGCATTAACTTCTGCTGACCAGACTATATTTTATGTTATTTCTATACGCAACATTAATGCCGCATCTTCCCTTCTCTGCCTATTTGTTTGACAGCGTGAGGGGTGGCACAGGGGCAAAAGGAGAGCTTAATCTATTCATTCCTGAACACTTGGGTCTCAAATACTATTATTTGTTAGGCTGTATGGGAGGGGAGATCCATGTCTTAATGTCACATTCACACACACGTCTCTGAACCTGCACCCTGCATCATAAACTAGATTTGAAAGATTTATTAAACTTTACATCCAAATCAATATAAATTCAGTCTCCATTAGACTAATTTTCATCTGACACACTTTTTTCCTGCCTTTAAAATTGTTCACAACTTTATTTAACTTCTTTATGTCTATCTTTTAGCTTAAAAAGTCCAAAACAAACCCAAAACATGCACCCCACCCCAATTACATTGCAGAAGTTTTGTACATTTCCTAAAAGGATCAGAATGTACCTGTAGACATCTAAAGCTCTCAAGTATAAAAGTACCATTGTTCTAGCAACTTAATGGAAGGTAAAGACCATTTTCCTAGGCATACCTGCTTATACCGTAGAGTGCGCCTCTCCAAGGTATTCCGGACAAAAGGGGACTTCCTTGGCAGGGTTGAACTGTCACTGTCACTGCGATACAGCTGATTAGAAAAGACATTGAAAATAAAGATTGCTTGCAAGATCATCTTTATTAAGAAATTCGGGATTTTTTTTTTGCCTTTGAGATTTCTTTTTTAAAAGACACTGAAACTATCTTGTTTTAAGCAACCCATTTTTTTCAGTCATTTATGAACATTTATATATAATAGTACTCATATGGTAGTTACAATAATTCAAGAAAACTTACAAACCATCATACTACTAAATATTCAAGACAACCTAACCTAAAAAAAGAGGGAGGGAGGACTCAAAAGCAACAATATTTAATCCTAAAACATTTACCGTCATGGGTGTAAACAATACAATCTTCCACTTTTCCCCCATATCTTATTTTATGTAAGTGCAGGTTAAACGAGCACAGAATTTAAAAATTGTTTCCTGAATTTTCAAACTCAAGCTCTCAGAAGGTTATGAAAGAGAACAATCAAAGCTGTGATAATATTCCACCAAAACTGCAAAACCAATACCCATGCATTGATCTGCAATACTGTGAGCCAACTGCTTGTAAGTCTTTGAATGCAGCAAACAATAAAGGCGACCTTAAAAACTGCTGTGCTGGTCCTCAATTACTTGCACCAGTGCACCCAGGAATCCTATGTCCACAGTAACAGGCACCTTATTTCTGATATTCATGACAGCAAAGTTGTATGAATATTTCTGCAATAATCCTAAGATTAAGCATGAAAAAGTATCCTTTTTCAAAATGTTATGTATGTGAAAATTAAACACGGCTTCTAAGTTAACTGCTTATACACCTCATTAGACAGCACTGTAAAATCAACCACCCTCACCTAACATCTAAGGTTGCCAGAGATAATAGCTTAATATCTAATTTGTCATCGATTCTTAAATTTCAAATTAAATCCATCCAGTTAAAAACTCGTAAAAAGAGTCAGGGAAGCCCTTCCCCACTGCATTGTTTAAATTCAATTAGTGATTAATCATTAGTATTAAAAAGTAATATATGTTTCTTATAAATTCAATGAAAACTTATAAAGAAATTATCAAAAATGTATAATATACTTGTGTGTGGAAGCCCCTTCGCCCTCCTCCTTTTCAAGCTTTACTCACTCTGCAAACATATTGACTTCGTGCTCCAGGCGAAAAGGTCTGGGAACGAACAATTGTGCTACTGCGAACAAAAGCAGAACCCCGTGGCCTGCGGCTGGTTCTCTCTTTTGGAAGAATAGCAACTTCTTCAGGAAACAGATCCTCAGTGTTAGTTTCCTTATCCACCTAAAAGTTCAACAAAGGAATTTTTTTTAATTTCTTCCTTATTTTCTTTCTCCTAGCAAAGACAATCAGACATTTCAACAATATCAAAAGAAAACAACTTGCCCTAATAGCTAGATTCAAATTTTAATGAGCCCTGAGAGGATGTATCACCTAACTTTTGTAAAAGTTTTAAAACTAGGTCATTCAAAATTGTGAGATTACCTTTCAGAAGGCTTTGCTGGAGCAGTAACAACTATGAGATGCAGTTGTATCACAGCTGCAGAGCACAAGGACTGCATTCAGGATTGGCAACTGGACATTACCCAAACTACCACCTGATCTCCAGCCTCAACAGAAGAAAACTGAGTCACCTTTCAACAAGCACTGTGACTCGGAAGCAAGTAACCACCTTAATGCTAGAGGAACTTAAATGAAGACAAGGAAGAAAAAAGGAACTGAAAGACTGTTCACATAATTATACAAGAACACTAAAATATTCAGAAAACATAGGCTCCTCTAGCAAAGCTTCCAAACTTTTAGAAAACTCACTCCTCAAAAAGAGGTGTGATCTTCCCTAAAGGCAACATAAACAGCTTATGTTCCTCTGCTTCAGCGGAAGTCTGTTGATTTCAGCTTGTCAGGGATTGTTTTCAGTGTCTCAGATCTTGACTACAAAAGATTTTAAATACATCAGTTTCAGCACAATTATTCCATGTTATTGTAACACTGAAATAGTAACACAAGTCCTAAAATTTCTTTCTTCACAATTCCTTTCAAAGTTCTTACAGAAATAAGAGGACTGGAATTTGATCACGATCTTTTCTGTTACAATTTCAGGTAAATGCAGAAATTTATACAAATGCCTATTTATAGATTAGATAAAGGCCACAGTAAAAATAGTTTGCCTTTTGATAAAAGAACCAAATTCTGTTTAGAAGTAAGTAGTAAGAAAACAAAAAACCCCAGCTCTAAAGAGTGAACTTCTACCACCCAATAGCCATACAGCTGTCACAAAGTCAGTGCTCATACAGGGTTGCCACTGTCATTGCTGATTCTTTTCTCTCCTGGCCAGTTCAGACTCAAACTCCAGGCACAGCCGTAGCTCACTGTGCCAGGCAGGGTGGCAGTTTTTGTGCTGCAGTCTTCTCTCATTACCTTTAGTGGTGGAGGCTGCATTTTTCCAGAACTGTACTGGCCTGCTTGAGTTGCAAACATGTGTCCAGCTAATGGATCCCCACAAAACGGCTCTGGATAAGGAGGACTAGTCTGGGTGCAATTACTACATCCACTATCAACAGATTCTGCTTGCCAACTCCTAAAGTCAGAACAACACAATAATTTCACAGGTGTTAAAAAACCCCATGCAATTATGCATTACATTTACATATTACATTATCTAAGCCAGTTTATAATTTTAGAGTATCATTTCTCCAATAAAAATACGGTATTTTCAACAGGAGAATATAGCACACTTGCATTTCTGCAAATGCAAATAAGCAAACACATTTCAATGAAAAAAATTCACCTTCCTTAATTTTCTTAAAGTATGTGTTCTGGTCTTTATAATAATACTAAGAAAGCAATAACAAAAAGAACAATGTAACTCATGTAACAAACCAGGAGTATCATTAGGAATTAAACTGCAACCCTAACCCTAACAACGTCCCTTGTCACCACTAAATTTACTTTTTCTTAATACAAGGCTGTTACAAACTCTAATTACAGTTGCCTCCCAAGCAAAGTTTCTGTTTAATATAATGTTTTCCCACTCCCTAAATTCAACCAGCTATTCAAATAAGGTTTCCTCCTGTTTGCATGACATAACAGAATTTTATACATGTAGCACTAACAGGAAACAAATCTCAGAATAAAGACCTACTGTTTTTCCTGCTTTATTTCAGACTATACCCATAGTGTAAATATCTTTGAGGAAGTATTAGTTATTATCTGTTTGAAGAGGTATTTAAACCATTTTTACCTTTCTGATATGGCTTCTGCCTGATCTTCCTTTCTTTCCATCTCCAAGATTTCCTCCTCTGTGTACTCCAGTTTCACTCTCTCTTCTGCCAGCTCTCTCTCAACTGCTTCTAGCTGGGCAGTGGTCCTAGCTAACAGGGCTGTCACTGCATCCTGGAAGGTAAATTAAACCTTGATTAAAACTGTTTGAACAAACCAATGTACTTAATGTGTATTATTCAGAGAAGAAATAAAAACAAAGCCATCATATGTTTCTTAAAAAACAAAACAAAAAAATAAACCACAACCAAAAAAATCTGCATCTTCAATCTTAACAATCAAAAGTGTGTAGTGTTCAACTTCTCACAGAAACTGGGCATACTTTACTTGACTGTAGAACATCATCCAGGAGGTTAGGTCAAAAGAGACCTTTGGAGGTCACCTAGTCTGATGTGCTGCACAAAGCAAGCCTGGCATCATAGCCAAATCAGACTGTCCAGGGCCCAATCAAGGGCTGAAAACACCTCCAAGGATGGAAATTGCACAGCTTTTCTTGACAACCTCTCCATGTGCAGTGGCAGAAACTTTTTAGTTTTAGCTGGACTGGAAACATGCATGCAAACATATACATGGTACTATTTCAAGCATTTCCCCAGACATGATCTAGTTTTCAACTAGTCTTCTAAAATCTAGCTCTTGCCCCAAGAGTTAAATTAAGTTATCACTTCCTGTGATGACTCAAAAACCTGCACCCAAGGTAAGACAATTACCCTGCCGGTAAATAAAAATAAACAAATAAAATAAACAAATCACTTTTCTAGAGCCATACTGTTTTAACTGTAATTACATTTCCAGAAGACTGAGGAATACTGTCTTCACATTGGTTTTTGGTCTTTGCTCTCTGGGGCTCTGAGCCAGTGAAGATCTGAACAGGGTACCAGTGAAGCTGCATCTCACCAGAACTCTCTGCATCTGTCAGGTTTATCTGAGCAATGCCCTGCAAAAAACAAAAAGCATTGACCATAATAAGATACACATACTCTGCAGGATAGACACCTTCTCATTTAAAGAGTATTTTACTTACAGTGTAAAACTCACACTTCACCAAATACTACTGTCTCTTACAAAGAAACAGTTTTGTTCTGTTGTGTTACAATGTCTAAGATTCTGAATTTCTTGCCTCTTCTTTACTAACAGGAATAATTGGAGTAGATAGTAATTTTTTTAAAGTTGAAGAATAATTTTTTATGACTGATTATGACTGATATAGGTACAACTGACACCTGATAGCAATCAATATTTTAGTTTTAAAACCTTCCCAACTACTTTCTATATTTGCTTAAACTAATATCACTTTAATAGCATTATTTTCATCGGAGGGGATTCTGAGATAACTGTGTTCTGATACCCTTCCATTCTCTGACTCTCAGAGGTGTCTTTCAAATGGAAATAAAAATGTTGTGTAAACCAATTCTTTTACTGCCTATTTATATCATAAGGTAGTCAAATGGGCTATAAAGCCATTTTTCTACTTTCCAGGCCATCCTTGCATCTCCCAAATTCAGGAAAAAATAGTTTTAATGGAGGCTTCCCACTAAAAGTATCTCAAACTTTGAAGTAGCCCTACTCCATAAGAGAGAGCTCATGTAAGAAATTTCTCAGTTGGTGTTCACTCAAATGATAACAGCTATGAACAAATCCATGGTGCCTATTTTATTTATTTGGTTTTTTTCAAACAGTTCACTAGCAGGACCTACCAATCGTTTTATAACAGTCAGACTTTAAGTACTCCTTTTTGTTTCTCTGGCTATCTCTGCAACCTGTTCATTTCCATGCTAATGAGCCACATGCCAAGAACATTTTCTTTTGTATCACTGGAAAAGTCCTGTAAAAATGGCTTTCATCTCTCACAAATTAAATAACTGCATACAATGATTCTAACAAAAAGCCAGTAGGAAATGTAGACAGAATCTGTATTCAACTTCAAGCAGGTAAAGAAACAGTTAATTAGAAAACAATAATTTAAAAAAAATCATTGCATTGTTTTTCCAAGACAAACGTTCCCCGGGGCTCTGTTTAGACAGGTGCATTGAGGACAATGGAGAAAAGTTTTTGAGACTAACAAAATAATGTGACGTGGGGGTACAGCATGTTATTCAGAAAATCATTTCATGTCAGTATATCAGTGGCTACAGAAATGCCTTTGCTTTTTTTCTGTATAACATAGATGTCTTCTAATTATCTACTTGCTCTGATGCAGTGGAAGACATAAATGTGTATCAAATACTCACACTTTTGCATCACAACTGGAAAATGTTTAAGACACACTGAGTTTTAGTGCAGGAGTAGAAAGTAAAACTGTTTTTCCTGCCAGCAATATTGCAAGAAGCATAGGCTAGCTCTTAAGACACCTGATACTGCCCTATACACTGCATTTATTAGGCAGCAAAGCAAGTCTGCCAAAGAAGCAGCCTCTACAAAGGGAATCAGTAATTCCTGAGTGCTGAATGCTGGTGAGTAGAAAATCACCATCAAACTCAGTTAAGAATTATCATTACTGAAAGGACTAATTAATATTTCATGTCCACCTCAAGATTTGGAGCTTACTCAAAAGGATGAAGAAACCAAGGTGAGTCACCAAGAGGTACATCACATGCCTGCTCTGATGAATTTGTTAACAGCTTGGATGGCAGAACAGTAAAAGTATTTATGAATATCTCTGTAATGTCTGACAGATATCTCTTTATGAGAAAACAATCAGGACTTAAAAATCATGCTAAAAATAGGACAGATGTTCTGAAATTAAAACAAAAAAAATGCAAAAAAAATTCCACTCAAGAAGAAATCAAATCAATTAAGACACCGGGAATAATTGGTCAGGGCTGTGAAAGACAAGAAACCGGGAGTGAAGCAGCAGTGCCAGGTGATTGCAAGAAAGGCATTCACACTTCTTTTATGTTTTCACATGAACTATATATGCTAATCATGGAAAATAACAATTCCCTTATCTCAACATTGACAAGGCCACCAGGGAAGAAATAAGCCGACTGAAGACAGAAAAAGATCTTTCAGCCATGCAAGGCATAAGAGTAAGAGGTTGAGGAAAAGGAAAGACCATCCCTACAAGTGTTGTATATTTATTTCTTTATAACCGAACTATTTCCCTGATTTTTTTTTAACTCCCTGTTAGGTACAAGTATTTATATAAATTAGGATAAACTCCAGTCTGCCTTTTGGTTAGAAAAATATTACACTGGCATAACCTAATTGAAAAGAAATCAGTCATCAAGAATTTGAGAAATATATGCATTATTAAATAGATGGGGAAAACTGTAATCTCAGTGGAAGGCATCTTGAAATACAGAGGTCTTGTTGACAGGCACCATCACAGCAGTTCCAAAGAGAGGGAACAGGTAGCAAATGATTTCTCGATTTGAGAAAATGCTCATTCTCAAATTACAGCTGAACAATGATCATAATGTTTAAACACTCCAATGCACCTATCTTAAGAAACTGGCACTGTTTTTTTACTTTTGAGTAGCACTGTTAAATTACCTTAAACTATGTTACCAATTACTGTTGACAAAGATACTTCTGACATAACCAAATTAAGACCATGAAAGAGAAAAAAATCCCTACCAAGACAGCCTGAAGACCTTTTTTTTTTTTTTGGCAACTCAATAACAGCAGGTAGAATAATAGCACCCTAAACTTAGATGCACTTGCTTCAATAAAAAGATACTTTACACTTAAATAGCTATTTAGCTTCCCAGAGGAACAGGATATACCAGCATAAAGCATTTTACACCATATACACACAATATATCCAGCCTGTTCTTGAGATGCTTTCTCTTTAATTACATTGTAGACAAAACTTCCTACCACAGACAAGACCTGGGATACATGTCTATCAACATTAAGACCCCTGTTTATATGAAATGTTACTTAGATTTAAAGGTGGATTAGCAAACACACATTCTTGACCAGATCTGCTCAAATAAACACCTCTTATCCACAGCCCAGCATGACACTGACATGCCTACACCTCTTAACTTGTTTCATAGGCTTCAAATTTTTTTCACTTACCCATTCAAACCCCCCACTGGAAAGACAGCCCACTCACTTCAAAATAGCCAGGACATCAGCCCCAGGGCAGATTTAGTTATGCTTATCTGTATTTGACAGTAGCTAAATGAAGCTAACATTTAACACACCTGAAGTTAGCACATGATATCTCAATCAGTTTAAAGAAAAAGGTTGAGGTAACAGAACTGTTCCAGGGCCCCTATTATCCTGCAACAAAATTAAGACTGATGTACTAGTAGCCTTCTTCATCCCATGTTATATAGTAGCAAGGGGTCTGTATTTGTCTGCGGGAACATATTTGAAAGATACAGATTCCTCACACAAGCATTAGTATCATGCAGAAACCAAAATCTTTAGCAAACTGTAATGTCAAAGCTGTCAGATGAAGTCTTTTTTAAAATCTCACCTCTTTATTTACAGAGCTATACTTATATATGTGAACAAATGGACACATTGAAATGTAATTCTATCAGAAGTTCTTATGGAAAAATTAGGTCTTTACATTCTCTTTTTAATGTTAAAAAATAATTCCTTAGGTAACTTTAGTTTCTCATACCACATGGTTTTTAAGAAACAACCACTTACCAATAGTTCTTCTTGTTGCTGATGATCAACTGAACAGATATACAGCTGCAGTGATTTTAATTTCAAAACACTTGAGTGCACCGGGATTCGGAACACTTCATTAAATATTAACGGAGTTTGGAATTCCAAAGCTCTTGAGCAGTAAGTGGTTGGTGTGCCTGACTCAAGCGGTGGCAAATAAACTCTCACATGACTGGGAACAGCAAAACAGACAAATAGCACAATTTAGACAAAGCAAGCCATTTTGCATTTCTCAAAATCAAGCTAAGCAAAAATATCCGTGTAACTTCTACATTAAGAATCTGCCTTGAGATCTCCTCATCACCAGAATTTACTCTGCATTCTAACACAGACAATCTGCAAAGCTGATCTCAAAATGCTGTATTTTTTCAACTGAAACTTTTTTTTTTTAACTTGGTGCTTAAGCAGAGGCACCAAGTGGCACTTGAGCTACTCTGAAGTATCTAAGGCATCTAAAATGAGTTAGCACTTTTAACAGGATCTATGGGAGTGCTACGGAGAGCCTCCCTCTGAGCAGCAGCAGCTGAAGGCCAGGTGCTATGCTATGCTATTTCAAATGGAAACACATGCCTATGTTTAGGCAATTGAGTTGTCGCATCAGTATCACTGATCCATTTCTTCCTTCCACTCAATAAGCAGCCTTTTTCCCTCCTTAAGAAATGTAGATGGCAAAAGAAATCTACAGTCACTGCATCTATCTACAGTCTCAAAAGACAAATTTAAATATGTGGTACCGTATCATTTAAGACTCCAAGCCAAAAACAAAATCAACAACCATTTTCATCTGACAGCATAAGCAGCAGAGCTACTTAGAGAATTGTTTCCATGTTCTCCCTGTCCTGACTGCTTGCCAAGCCCCTGCAATATCCTATTCCTTTCCTCATGCCAGCAAAGAGTTTCATGGAACTGTGTTGTGACCCAGATTAGAAAATTTATCTGGGTTAAAAAAGCTAACCCAGCTAAAAACCCACAAAGGCTTCAGGATTAAAAGAACCCGCTCCAGCTCAGAGGTTTACTCCAGTTCACTACATGGCTGCAGGAACTCATGCCATCACCTGCTCACACTGGCAGGCAAATAAATGGTTAGAGGACAACTGGAAGAGCTCCTTATGGTGGAACTACAGCATACTGGACTGTGGAGCACCAGTTGAACAGATCTGGTGCTGTAAAAAGGCAGAGATCCAGCTCCTCTGCTCACTGGCTGCTTCAGGCTAAACGCTCCCTCTGCTGCTGCAGCACCTGATTCAATCAATGTACAGTTGCACAGAGCTGTTATTAAACTTGATAAAAGCTTCTTCTGCTTTCTGGTAATAGAAACCTACTTTTTGACTAGACTAATGAATTCACCCTGCAGCAATGCAATTTCTTGAATCCAGCAAAGGTAGGGTTGAGAAGGATGAAGAACAGAGGCATTTTGAGTCATTTAGATGCCTGGTTGCCTTGACAACAATGTCCAACAAAACCTCAGGACTAATCTTTTTTGGTGACTCTCTTTTACTATCTTCTTCAGATGATGCCTATTTCTTCTGATGATGATAAGGTAACATGGCTGAGTAATACACAATACTCACATTTTTCCCTATCATGTGCCCTCACACTCACACTGAAAAACACTAATGTACTGGCCTACATGAAGAATTTCCACGGCAGTTTTGCAGAGTTAGCATGGTGAAGTTCTCAACAAAGAACAATTCATTCAGAGAGATGCATTTCAATTTAACACTTCCAACCACATGACTCGTTTTACAACATAATATTGTTATCATACCTCCATTTTCCAGTTTTCAAACAACCTCTCCCAGGGATAAAGATCAACAATTTTTACATGCTGAATTTCTTTAAAATATGCTAAGATACATATCTCTAGATAAAACAGTGTTTTATGAAAACACTGATTATTTAAGAAACATTTATTAGAATAAACTAAGCTATGTTCTGTATGTGATACAACATTTGAAAAAGTAGCACAAGCTGTCAGAAGTTAAAAAATTCAATATTTTGTATTGATTCACAGCTAGTACTTGTGTAATATTATCTTCTTCTTTCATGGATACTCAAGGAGAGCTGTACAAGCCACAAAAGTCTGCAGATCCTTTGTTGTTGTTTGCATGTTTTCTGGTGTGGTTTTCTTTCTTAAAGATAAAAGGCAAGGTATATCTCTTACTGATTAATATAGATGCTGCCATAGAAATTGAGAAAAATACACTAAGTTTACTGTGGAATGTCACTAATATTTTTGAACAAACTTTTCTCTGCATAATAAACATGAAAGAACACAGAGACTACACTTGTTACTTGAACACTGTGATATAAGTTCTATAAAAGAATTACTTTGTGACCATAAAATTAACACTTTCCTCATGGAAATTAAGACATATCATCTTCCCCAGAAACGGCTTAATTTTGAATGAAACCAAATAAATCTATGGTACTTGTAATTGCAGCAGGAAACAAGCAATGATCAGAGTCTGGGTGAAATTTAAGCTTACATTTTGCAGTTTTCTTTAACAACCAGACTAGTAAAGTTCTTCAGCTGTAATACATGGACTAGCAGACATTCGCTTCCACTGTCATGCCTGGAAAATAAATTTTCTGTGTTAGTCACCAATCACTGATACTTTGCTTAAGAAATAAAGATGAAGACTAAAAAGATTTAAAAAATGTTAAAGTACATTTTGTTAAACAAATATCTTGCACAAATCAGTTCCAATCAAAAGCATTAGCTACAGTAACAAAGTTAATAGAACTAAGTGAATTAAACATTATTTAGCTTGAAAATAACAACTGGCCTTCCTATGCCACCTGAAACCAAACAGGTTTTATCAAATACATTCCTTACTTTAAAAAGTTCACCATATGCATTTCTGCGTGTGCATGTGTAACAACATATCACTTACATCAGACAAATCCATCTGCATTATTTTCATGGGCTATTGAAAACAAATTTAAAAATTCTACTCCTTGACATCAGCATGAGTTATGAAATGCCAATAACAAACCTGGATGATATTTTAAAAACTTCCAATCTTCTTGAATTAGTTTCCAAGAGGCAGACAGGATTCTGAAGGGCTAAGATACGATATCCTGTCTTGCATGATAATCATTTGCCCTTCCCCAGGCTACTCCCACTATTAACAATAGCATGCCATAGGCACAGGATTTCAAAGATGTATTGTACAGCTGGGACTGTCCCATTTGTGTCTCTTCACCTGTGATTTTCCCAAGGTAATCCTCCTTTATCTGGCATAAAAAGATCTCACTTACAGAGACATATCCCTATACCCATACCCACATTAATGGCCCAATGAAAATAAATGCTACTGAAAGAAGTAATGAAGGCCCTTTCATCAGTCAGCATTGAAAGGACACTGAATGAACTTTGGTTAAGGCACATCCCCAACACAAAGTGGCACGTGACTGACTAATCTGTACATCCACTGAACTTCGACTGTCAGTTCAGAAACTTCTTAAAAATATCCATCGTGATTCAGTTTATTAAAAAGTTAAAAATCATAAGCAAGAAAAGTAGTGAGCAATTCCTGTAGAGTTGATAGGGAGAAAGAGGAGTAATTACTCACAGAAATCCAACATGTATTTGTGGTTCTTCATTGCTGGCAGCATCACCATAAACAGGCTCTTCCAGATCTTCATTCCTGCAGGAACAGAAAGTACTGTAAACTACATAGTGACCTAAGCTGCTAAATGATAACTAACATTTATTCTGTGATTTGTGGATATAAGCATTTATTTAGGAATACAGGAGGGTCTGGCAATGTAGAAGAAATTGAGACATCTTTATAAAAGCATACAGTAGCAGTAACTCACAATTGTAAAAATTTAGGGTTTAGAATTATTCCTTCAAGATATTTAGGTTAATATTTATTTTGTCTTCCATTTCTCTTTAGCATCCGCAAATCTAATCTGTTTCCCAGTTACTGCTTCCTGTGTTAAAACAATTGTTTTACGTAACATGTCTTTCTACATCCTTCAATCACTTGGTGAACCTCTACAAATTTTTACAATTTTGGCAGTTTGTATGTTTCTTCCTTGCTTTTATCACATGATACTCAGAACTGTAAGTCACACTCTGTATAATTTTATTTTGTTATAGATGGTTGAAATCAAATTACTGATTTATGACTAACAGGATGAGAAAACTATCTTTCAAGGGAGATACAACGTTAAAATGTCAGAGACAATAAAGCAAAAAGGACTTGGCACCTGAAGATGACACTGAACTGCATGTTAAAAGCTTCTTTCATTTAAAACATGCAATCTAGTAGTTTTATGTTACTAGTAACCAGCCATTTTGAAAGCCTACACATAAATTCAAAACTAATTCTTTTGGATCGTGTGGCAGAAGGAATATTTCCAGCCTACTATGCATTTATACACCTGACCTTTTGCTTAAAGCTTCAAACACGCCACTGTCACTAGCCAGTGAATGATCTGAGAGACATGCTGAAACTCGCCTGGCTCTCCTCTCCGATCTTCTACCGCTGTCTCCTCGCAGAGTTACAGCTGCCATGGAGAAAAAAAAGAAAGAAACATCAGCTCAAGGCAACTTCTTCAAAATTAAACAAGAAACATGTATTGTATCAAAGCTAGCAGCAAAAGCGCACAAATGCAAGTCACTGATTTTTCCTCAAACTTAAACGCCTAGAATAGGCCTGACCGGAGATTTTCTGTGGGAGAATTAAGGAAGGAAATTTGTAGCTAACTGCTCTGTGACAAGACTAAGTATAAACCAATTGCATTGTTACTAAATGTTTTTCTGGTAGAGCAATTCCTTCCTAAAGGAAGACTTACATTAATTCACATATGTACACATGATATCCTAAGCTTTTCAGATTTACCTACTGAAT
Organism: Cyanoderma ruficeps; assembly: GCA_008694505.1. Lineage (NCBI taxonomy): Eukaryota > Metazoa > Chordata > Aves > Passeriformes > Timaliidae > Cyanoderma > Cyanoderma ruficeps. The sequence continues at coordinate 31,877,241 of VZDJ01007754.1, read as the reverse complement.
ATACAATAGGTTGAAAACAAACACAGAGCCTAATTCTTTTTTAAAGTTATCTGATAACACAATGTGAGGTTTTGTTCTCATTTGTTTCCTAATACAAAGTCTCAAAGCATACTGTTTATACCATCATATAATAGCAGCTTTTATTTACAGTCTGAGAGGCATTATCAAAAAGAACCAGTGTTTTCCAGCTCACTCAGACCACTGTTGTTTTTTTTTCAAATTCTGGGTGAATTACTTTGAAAACTGACTGGGGGAAGGAGGAAGCAATATTCAACCTCCTTTACCACTCTTCCCCGAATCACCAGCCACACAATAAATAGCAACTCAGCAATCACTTTCATGTTGTAAATGTACCAACAAAATTATGTTATACACTGGGTTTTGCACAAGGAAGTAGGTATAGCAGCTACCAACCCTTTAAAGTACGTGCACAAGCAGTAATGTTCAAGAACTGCATAGGAAAGGCTTCAACACTTCAACAATAGCTCCTAACTTGAGGCTGTTTTCCTTTGAGTCCTAGAGAAAACCACTAAACAGACTTGTGAAGTGCAGCTTCTTCACTGTGCAGGGAAGAACTTTCACCTTCTTTTGCTTAAGGTTCAGTGACTGTCCTCAAAGCAGGAAAGCAATGGCAAAGAGATGGCACTTCCAAAGTGGGGAAAGCATTTTATTTGCTTCTGCTCATGCTTACAAACTTAATACAGCATGGAAGCATTGACAGTTTCAGCAGAGTGACAGTAGCACAATGCATGGGAGACAAGCACCAGCTGGCATTTACAGCTTACAGCCCCAACCAGGGATGAAGCATGTCTTACTCCAAGTAACAACTCGTTAAGTACCTCTGTTGCAGATTGTCATAAGGCATCCAGATTTATTTCTGACATCTATTCAGTAAGTTTTCTTCCGCAAAATACCAGCCACAGCCTGCAAAACCCAGCTGAGGTACTGTGACCCCCCCGCCCTGCACAGCACCCACCTCACCTCCTACCCAAGCACCACCAGGACAGCACATCAGGACAGGAGAACTTGATAAAAATTTTCCAGATCAACACAACCATGCTGCTGCTATCAACAGAAGGCTCTGGCTAAGGCCAGCTTTAACCCACTGTGAAACTGGCAGAGAAGGTGCACCAAGCCCAGCAGGTTCTGCACCAGCCCAAGACACATTCCTGTTACCAGGCCATTAACAACAGCACAATGTTACCAATGATGTTACAAAAATCACCCAGCGCTATTAGGAGCTAAAATTCCTATATATCAGCGAGCCAGTTCTCTGTCCTTTGGATTCGTAAGTGGCCCTATGCACCTCTCCTCCAAATTCAGTGAAGGATTTAGTCAGCTTTAGGTATGCAGGAAATTTATTTATTTGCTGGCTAGTGCAGCTCCATCTGTGCTAGCCTCTGCACCCAGAGAAAGAACCACCATTCCTCCCCATCTCCAGTTACAGCATCTCACCCTTCTTGTAAATCACACATTGTGCAGTGCTACTCATGACATCCTCACAATGAGAGCCAAGTTCAAGTGAGCACACAGAAAGCAAAAAACTGTATTTCAACCATGCTCTCCTCTGTATCACAAAAGTGTTGGTTTTGAACATTGTTTTGATTGGGTTTTTTTGTTTGCTTGGTCGGTTTGCTTTTTCCTTCTTTTCTCTTTTTTAAGGACTTTTGACTTTGTAAGCCTACCTCACTGTCTAGTATTTATGGAGAATTAAAATTAGCAATCTATAGAGACATCTATGTATTAAAGTTTCTCAAAAATTTTACATCACTGGAAAGAGGCTGAACTTCACTAAAGTGTATAATCTTTTTAAAAAGCACTTCTATAATTTTTGTACTAATTTCAACAAGTTCACTGGAACAACTTCTTTTTGTAAATAAGCCCTTGGCTCATCCCCTATGTGAACACTGTATAAACATACGATCAGATGAAAGATCTTGTGGGCTCTGTCCTTGGGAGGCTCATGTTCCCAGTTTGGCTGGAGGGAAAAGCTTGTCTCAAACAGAAATATAATAAAATTAAAAACTGACACATTACAGCAATGTTGTAACTTGACAATTATTTTCTCACTGCCTGCAGGCCATGAAATCATTCGATAACCTCTGAACAATCACAGCAAATTTGGGAGAGAGGCAAACCCCAGAAAATACTTTTGACTGTGGGGGGGGGAGGGGGGGGCGGGTGTAAATCAGCAGGAAAAATTGGTCATGATCAAAGACACACCAAATTTTGGTTTAAGAAAAAAGTTTAGTGCAGACTTTGCAATGCTGGAAGGAATTGTTTAAAATTAGGTTTCTAAGACAGACCATTACCTTGCATTTTCTTATTTAAATAACAAAATCAGTAAACAATATACATGATTTTCCAGAACTACGGGGTGCCAAAGCTTGATAAATATAAGACAGCCCTGAATGAAAGAACATTCCCATTGTCAATAGTTGAAAAAGTGAAATTTTGCTGCCCAAAGTTTCATTTGCTAAAAAAATTACATAAATAAATCCAAAGCATATTTCACAAGCTTAGGTGACTACAAATACTGCATGTCAGCTCAAAATGCACTAATAAAAGAGTAGAACACACTCATGAAAACTAACCAGGGACAAAACCAGACTTTACCTACCATAACACTGTCAGGCATTACTATTACATAATAACACTGAAGGTCAAAGAATGCTTTCCCCAGGAGTTTAACTACAGCTGTGAATGTGTTGTTTAGTTGACATAGTGAAAAAACTAAATATGCTGTAACGATTAAACAGGTACAGCAAAATGTCAAGCAAAACCAAATGCAGCAGAATCTCCTGTTTCTTCTCATGCAATTCCAAAAAAAACACCCCGAAACAAAACAACCCATCCCAAAACAAAACAACCAACACATCACACAGAAAAACACACAATAAGAAATTTCAGGTTCACTTACAGTGAATTTTTCTGTTGTGCCGCATGAGAAACAAGACAAAAAGCATACAGTGATAAATCATCCTTTAGGTCTCTGACAATATTTTATAAACGAGATTATTTAGGCATTAATAGAAATTTAGCATTTGAAAGATTTGGTATCTAGAAGAGATAGTGAAGATATTCAAGCCCAATATTTTATTAACGTTTCCTCCCACTCCCATCTTTATAAATAATGAATTTAACTTTTCAAGCATATTCTCTCCATTCACACATGAAAACTTATTTCACAGTGTGACCCTGTGACAGATGCAGAACAATAAAACAGCAGACCAGCAACTGAACATCGAAATTACAGTTCCTGAAGAACGCCTTGCTCAAGTGCTGCATCAGTGCAAAGTTCATGTAGTTTATTAAGTGTTAAGCCTCCCAGCCCCCCTTATTTGGAAATTACCAAAATTACCCCGTGCTTTGCCTAGTGAGGGACCAGAAAAGGTTTGCCAGAACCAAGACCTCCTGTTTTTGCAGCTCAGCATTCTGCTGCCAGACCAATGGGTGGCAGCAGCAGGGCACACTGCCTGGTACCTCGGAGAAACCCCAAATCCCCAGCATCTGCGAGCTCCCAGCTCTGGCACACAAACTGCATGCTCCATCCAATTCTTCCAGGAAAAGAGTACAAAACCAAAATACTTTCAAAACTTCCAGCTGATACTTACAAACAACTGCATTTCAATTTCAAACCATCAGCTAGTGAGTGTGAAACTCGAAGTAGGCAAAAATCAGAAATGTGAAAATTTTTTAAGTAATTGTTTTCCAAATGTAAATATTAAAAATAAAAAAGTCTCAAAAGAAGGCAACCTGGCTACCTTTTAACCATACATTCTTTCTCTCTCAAAAAGCAACACAAAGTACTCTTGTACATAGAGAAAATCTGTAACCTCTTGACTAGGAGCTGGACACCCCAGCACTGACAGCAGGTTAAGCACAGAGATTTTCAGACAAATGTGAAATGTATAGAAACACAGTAGAGAATTGACAGAAGGAAAATCAAAGCAGGAAGCTGCCCTTCATCCTGTATTGCTGCCTAGGCCCTCACACTAGGCCTTCACTTCTAGGAAACACATACAAGCTATGAGCAAACTACTTAGGTATTTTCACTTACCACAATAGGTGAAGACATGCTGTGGTCTGATTTGAGGTTTAAAGAAAGCCTCTTCACAGCACTAATTTAAGCACAAGTTTTCATGCCGGTCTCTGGAATTCTGTTTATTTTAGTCTGAAAGCTACAGTATGGGCACTAGAAATGTTTACAGCTAGTAAAAGTAAATTATGCTGCAGTATCTTCTGGCAGCACTAGCTGCATTAAGGAAAGTAGGTGAGTCTAGACTCAAATGCTTTTGAACAATACAGACTTTTTAGCACTGTGGCAATGTTTTCTTTATTTATATACCATCAATGTTCCTTTGTATTATCACCTAACAAATAAGATTTTGGCATGATAATATGATCCATTCTCTGGTTATTGTTCATATTATTCCTGACATCATGAGTCCTAAATGCAACATTCTACACAATGCTACCACAGAATTCTGGATACAGAAATGGGATGGAATTCACAAAACTTAATATTAAACTAAACTCTAAAAGGCTTTCTCTACTAGTATGGTTTTATTAAAAAAAGGAGCAAGCCAACACACAAACATGTTATCATGATTATATTTTTTCATATTAAGAGCAGTTCTTCATTTGGCTGGTCAAAACAGGAAAATAAATTTGTCATGCTCCTGTATGCTCAGGCTTTTAATTTTGTTTCTTTTTTCCAAAGTTTTCTGTTTCCTCTTTTGATTTCTCTAATTTATGTTTCTCAACTGCAGTGCTTCAGAAGCTTCTGCCAAGGCAAGCTAAAGCAAGTCCATCAATTTGACAGTCCAGAGGGAAAGGAAAACTCAACAGTGTGTGTGTGTGCTGTGCTGACTGCACCCATCACCCCCCTGTGATCAGAGCACACGCAGGAGCTCAGAAATAACCAGCCAAGCAGATACACAACATCTCACACATCCCCTACAAAAGATGCTGCTTTGCTGATGAAGCACCTACTCATGTGTGCACTCTGCACTCATGACAGCCACACCACTGTGGCTTCTCCACCATCACAGAACTTGGACAAGGGAACCTGAGCTGGAGTAATTACAAATTCAGCATGTAGTCAGCCAGGTTTCAAGCACCGTCAGAAGCATCACCTCATGTTTTGTTGTTTGGGGTTTTCTTTGTAGGGGATAGTTGTTGGTTATCTCCAGTCTCACCTGCGTTTGTGTTGCTTTCCATTACCAGAAAAAGGCAACATCAGCACAGCTGGGGGCCTCAGAAGTAATTAACCCATGCTTTTTCTTACTGATACTTTACTCATTTTTGCTAGGTCCTTGATAGGCTACGCTCCAATGAAAGCCTATATTCCGTTCACTTTCTTCCTGTCAACTCACTGCTGTTTTAAGATCAATTCCCAAGGATTTCTCTAACCTTTCACCTCTTTTCACTCCAAACTAGAGCTTGGGTTTGGGGGATTTTCCTGTGTTTTGGTCAGGCTTTTAACAGCTAAACACCTACCATGCAATTTTTTACCTGATGGTAGTAATATAAGCCTAACTCAGCAACAATCTCTACTACGCTGGCACGCTTAGGTCTGTGTAACATTTTCTAAGACAATGTGACAAAACAATAATATCCATAAACTCACCTCCGCTGGTTTGGACAGCAGTCAGGTGTGGTCCCATTTCTCGCAGCCCTTCATTGTCCAGAGGGTAAGCGGACGTCTGCGATGAGCTCGTGCCTTGTGCATCATCGTCACCCAAGGCTGTGGTCTGAGCCCTGAGCATTTCCAGGGCTCCTATGCCTGCCATCTCCTCAAAACCTTCTGACATCTGAGCCAAGGGAGAATCTCGTGATGCAGAGAGAAACGGGGTGTCCAGAGGCGAGCTGGGAGGGGACAACGATGACAAGGAGGACCGTGATGACAGGGATGCCAGGGACTGCGGGGTATCCAGAGATCTCCGCTGCTTATTGAAATTGGAGTGTCCAATGGGATCAGCATAGGGCACATCCTTTGTGAGAGACTCGAAGGGAATGATGTCAAAGCGCAAATGCTGCCCGTAGTCTGTAACGCTGTCCGATTTGTCGTACTGGGGAAGGCCATAGATGTCCGTGAAGCTGACTGAGCTGAGGGAGCCTCTGCTGGAGGCCAAGGATCCTCGACTGGAGGCCAGGGACCCCCTGCTGCTGCCAGAGGACATGGTGAGGGTGCTAGCTGACAGACTACGGCATGGAAAGAAAGAGAAAACACAAAAATGCCCTTTCAAATATAGTAAGAACCACCAATGCAGACATTAAAAGACTAATCCAGATTACACAAGCAATTTTACATGTATTCAGTATGGTGACATAAAAAGATGATTTGGCATTTTAAAGTCTAGCTCACGTCTCTTGCCCTGGTCTCAAGCACAGCCCTGACTGGAACAGAACATGTGACAGCCAGATCAGGGTCAAGTGCCTGAAGACAACAGCCTGAAGACAACAGGATGAACCTACTCTTTCTTCCAACATGTAAACAGCTGTGATTTGGCAGAAAAGAGGCCAGAGCAGACTCTGGCACAGAAAACTCAATGTAAAGCCAGGAAGAATAGATTACCATGTCCAGCTCAAATTTACATTAATGACTGGTCATAAACAATCCAGGGAGAAGAAGTGCAAAAGGATTTGCAAAGTCCTAACAAACTGCTGGGTAAGCCTCACTCTCAAACGCTTTTCCTATGCAAAATAAAAAGACTTTAGGATGAATCCTATTCCACTTCCTCTTACCATTCTCAGTTAAGGGGGAGAAGAATATTAGTGCCCGAGAGAGATGAAGTGAGACAGGAACTCAGCAGGAACTGAGCTTTTGATGCTGGTGGTGTTAAACTAAGGAATCCTGAAGAGCTGCATCTCAAAAGGCACCTCTGAGTGTGAATATGCAAAACATTTTGGACTTAGGTGTGGGTCTTAACACATTCTTGCATTTAAATAGCAAATTTTTGTCATCTTACCAGGGATCAAAACCTCCTACTTTTGAAGGTATCAGAATATTAAGAACACACAGAACTTAAAAGAATGCTATCTGCCCATAGTAAAACTGTAACAATATTACAACACATTTTAAGAACTTATCTCCTTTTCAGAAATTAAGGTAACATAAAATTCCCAGATACACTAAATAACATAGCACAAAATAGCCATCACTAATACTATTTATAAAACTCCATCTAAATCATCACATTTCACAGAGCAAAGTGTATAAATGTAGGGAAAAATTAATTTACTTGGCATACATACACAGAAGTATAAAAAGATAAACGTCATACATTATTAATGTTCTTCTCTGCTGTAGTTACTTCAAAACCTGCTGGTTTTACATAATTTACCTTTTTAACTGGGAGTGTAAATATGAGGTTAAACGTGTAGCTTCTTCTAGTTGCATAAGCAAACAATTTCTCTTCTCCTGTAACAGTATCCTGTAATTAAACACATACTATTACTATTTTCTTCATCACAGTAGCGTTCAAGAAGCACTACGAGCTTCCCAAAGGTGGAAAAACATCAATGCATTGAAGTTCGGAATATTAAAAAAAGTTGCAATGTTTAATGAAAAGTTTTAATTTATGCTGTGACTCCAGAAGAATTGCCAGAAAAGAAAAGTAACTGAAGCACAATATAAGAGTCATGATACTGAAAATACATTACAGCTACTAGCAAAGTCATAAAAAGTCCTAGGTAAAAATATCAAACTCTACAAAGTTATCTTTTTCCTCTTTCATCAACCTGATTCTGCTATTAAAACACTATGCCCTTCTACCTTGTCACAAAAAAAAAAAAATTCCAAGACAATTAATGTAAAATTTCAAAGCTGAAAATTTTTGAAGGACTTCTGTTAAGCATAACCACCAACATCAAATTTAAACTTCTTCAAGCAGGCAATACAGCATCTTGACTACTACGTTACAAGAAAAATCTCATGCTGCAACTTATTTTTTGCCCATCCTAATAACAAGCAGCTGAAATACTCAGTACTACTGCCACAACACATATGGAATGTAACTTTAATGCCCTCAATCTCATACAGCTATAAGATATCTTAAATTCCGTATTCTGAGATTATTAGAATTTCAAATAATAGATTTGATCTACTATCTACTCTTTTTCTGGATCTAGAATTATATTCCTGGTGTTTTGTTTTTCCTTGCCCAACCACTGAATTTCAAGATAATATCAGGGTACCATTCTGGTTTGTGTTGTACACTTTGTATGTCCAGGAAAGTTACAGCTTCAGCCCTACATCACAAGGTGGCTTGAAATGGGGATTCTGACAGTTTAGAGAAAGGAGATCAAAGTTATTAGACTGCCTCAGATCCTCCTCAGCTGCAAAGACAGCTGTTAGAATTCAACATGCTAATGAACAGGATTTAAAAATCAACAGAAAAGGAGTTCTAGTGGATAAAACAGCAGGCACTCAGGCTTTTCTTCTGCCATTGTGCACCCCAGGCCAGGTTAAGTAGTGGCACAAGGAAGGCTGCAGCTCAGTTGTGAACTTACACCATACAGGCACTGCATGCAGAAACCAGAAGAAAAGGACAAATGGACACAAGAAACTTAACTGATTCAAAAGCTTGCACGGGAAAGCAGAAATATTCACACCATCTACTGTAAGAAACAAACTTAGGAACCTACACTCCACAGTGATCAATGCTGCAGAGTTGGTACCTGTGCTAAAAGGTAAGAAATGCCTCCAACTAAGGCTGTCAGCCAATCTTAACAAAAACAACACTAAAAAACAACGAACGCCCCCACCTCTGTCATACAGATTTTAAGTTCATTTTGATCTGCACACAACTCAGTGCCTTTAAAACTCAGTAACAGAAAAGAAGTCTTAATTATTTAAGAAAGAAATACCTTTGTATTTCACAATTAGAACAAAGTGGAAATGCAAAAGCAGAATTAGCAATATTTTTGGTTATTTCTGAGTCTAAAACAAACAAAAAATCAGGGCTACTAATGGTTGAGCTTTCCTCCAATTTGTTATACAAAAATAGAGTGCCCATCAGTATTATTCTAACTTCTGCTCAACTTTCTGCTAGCATTTGAAATATCAAGCACCACAGAGGAATGTTGGTTTCCACAGCATGAGCTCCACGGAAAAATAGCTTGGCCTTCTTGCCAACACAGTATGCACTACCTAACATGAGAGCCCAAAAACAACAAATGAAACTTACTACACGACAGAGTAAAGTGAACTCCCTTTTCTGTCAGTTTAAGCTGGAAAGCCAATGTAACGATATGGTAAAAGCTGCAAAATATATTACACTGACCTGTAGGCTGGCTGTGAATTTTCTGTTTATTACCTGAATTTACTGTCTGAAGTAAGCATTTTCAAAGAAACTGAAGTTGTCAAAATCTGTACATGGAAAGCACTTTCAAATATTTTTAAAGTGTCTTAATTGTGTAAATATTAACCTTTACACAGATCACATTAAAGCTGGTTCTTGTAGATTTTCCTGAAGTGTCAAAGCTGAGGTTTTACCACTATTTACAAGAAGCAAGAACAAGTAGTTTCTTGCTTTCACTGGAAGCAGTCTATAGTAAAAAGAGATTAAGAGGTTTTATCCTTTTCTCTGGCTACAGGAAAAATTAGGCAACTTTGAAATAAATACTGTGCTTCCACTAATATGGTTTTGGGTTGTTTATTTTACACATAACTTGATTTTTAAGTTTTCAAGAATGATTTTGCTTACTATATTCTCTGAATGTCAGAATTGGGATGTGTTCCCACTGCTGAGATTGCAAATGAAAAGAAAATATTGTATATAAAAAGCGGCAAACACATAATCATTTAACTTTCCTGTTATAAGGCAGAAACTAAATATAGCAAAGGATCTTTGTTCTGATGCTTTTAGAGATGACTGCTACTCCATTGCAAAGAACAGAAAAATCTTTCACTATCCAGGTACTGTTACTCAGGTCTCTATTATCAGACAGTATAACTCAGACCTGTACTAAGCATCTTTTGAGATTCTACTTAGATTTCTTCTTCCTATTCAGAATTTTTAGGTGAATGAAAGGAAAACTAACTAGTCAACATCCCTGCAACTCTGCTTCAGAAAAATTCAAGGCAGAATTAAATAGTGACACAGAAGCAGTCTTCTACTTTTCTGAAACTAAATTTCTCTAGTAACTTACTTTTTCCTGAAACAATGAAATTCCCTACTCTCCCTTTTGAAGCTACCTATATAGATCTCACAATAGAGAAGTAAACATTTCAAGTTCCCAAACCTTTCAGTGGCTCCATGAGCAGACGTTGCTCGAGCTCGCTGAATTTCATCCTCCAAGCGTCTTTTTTCTTCCTCCAAACGTGCAATGTCCTCTGGCGATCGTCTCTGCTGACTGATGAGCTGCAGCTCCTGAAGAAGAGCCTCCTTCTCTTTGATGAGCTGAAGACGGTCCCTGTCTGCTTCAGCCATCCCTGGCCAGGATTCATTATCTAGCAAGGCCAGCTGCTGTTGTATATTTGAAACTCTTTAAAAGAGGTGAAATATATTTCAAAATGCAGAAGAAAAAGACAAGAGTAAAAATATCAAAACATGAAGCCTGTTGACGCTTGTGCCTTTTTTCTTCTAAATATCAAACCAAGAAAATTTAGAGGGATTTGGGAGGATTATTTGTTTCTGGGTTTTGGGGTGGCATGTTTTTGGAGGGTTTTGTTTGGTTGATTGGTTTTAGTGTTTTTAAAAATTGTTTTGTGTATTTTCAAAACAGTACACAACTACAAGTATTCCTACATGTGGAGATGTGCGAGAACTACAGTGCTTTTATCTACTGTATAGGCAATATCTGTCTTCACAGCTTTCTCATTTAGTAATAAATCAATTAATATTTTAGAGCTCAAGTTTACTGCCTGTAGAGCTGATGGAGCTGAACATTTTTTCATTCCTTATTCTTCTACAATCAGATCTAAAAAACTGGGATTTCAAAAGCGCACTAAGAATTTGAAGAAGCTGAAGGTGAGACATTTAACTAGTGACAACAGGTCCTTACAATCATGTCCCACCTTGTAGAGGAATGGTTCAAGGGGCCAAAAATATTAGGCTACCCTAAATGACAACAAAATTTTAATGCTGCTATTAAAACAGAATCATAAGTCTGGAAAAAAGATTTACTGGTTACAAAATATAACTGGTTTTAGATGAATCTATCATAAAAATATGCAATTAAGCTAACCTGTTTTTTTTTTCCTGTAGTATGCTTTATAGTTAAAAGTAGTTTCTTATATTTCAATATGCAGTAACATTACATGAAACATGAGTTTTAGGAATGATTCCACAGCCGACATTCTAAGAAAATGTTCTTTTAAAAACAAATTTTGAACTCTTATCAATATTACCAAGAGCACTAAAGCTAGACGTTTCCCAAATGTTTCTTTAGGCATAAGAGGGACAACACTTATTGCTAAGTCTTGCAATGACAGTTTAGACATTTTAGAATGTATCAGTTAAAATTATAACTAAGAGAAAATTTAGCTTTCTGATTTTTGAACATTTGAAATTCAAGAACTGTACAACATTTAAGCAGTTTACACCTCAGTTTCATCTTCAGTTTGAAATGGTAGCATTCAAACAAAGATCAGTTCCTCTAAAAGATTACTGCCCTTTAAATAAATAGATAAATAGACAAATAGACAAATAGACAAATAGACAAATAGACAAATAGACAAATAGACAAATAGACAAATAGACAAATAAATAAATAAATAAATAAATAAATTCGCTTTCAAGCTGGCCATAAAAGTGGGATATAGTTCACTGGTTTCATTAAAATAATCTTTCTCAAAAATATCAGGTAAGAAAGAAAATTAATAACAAAAAAGCAAGGTAAAGGCACATAACACACAAACAAAAGAGTCACAGGAGATAACGTGATTATGAATAAAAGGCACAAACATGACAAAGGCAACGTTTCCCCCATCTGCAAACAAAACTTCATGCAATAAGGTTTATCTCCTACTGACATCTGGGAAGTATTTGGCCATCTTATTATCAGAGGAAGGAATAAACTATCAATATAAGTCATTTTGCAGTGACTCCATCCATATATGAATAAGAATTTCACTGTCATTTTCCCCCTTACACCTTAGATTTCATTTCATCAAGTAAAGAAATTGGGTATTATATCACATTTTTGTCTAAAGCAAAATACTTCACCAAGCCCTTCAATACCATTTCCTCCTCCTTGCCTTAATAACCAACTTCCTGCCAATAGCTACTGAAAGCACCACTGTGGATTGATACATACAGTCTACATATTTCACGCTTCAGCTATTGTGCATGAATTCCAGATGCAGCTTCCTGAAGAACACCTCGCTCCACTGACCAAATGTCAGGGCCAGGAAGAGCGAGCAGGGGCAGGATTCCTTCTCTCCCCTAACCAGGCTGCTCTGCTGTTAAAGATTCATAAACACTCCTGAAACACATACAGCTTGATTTTCAGGTGTTCAGTGCCAAATGAAACAAATAGGGACTCAAGATCAGAATCTTTGTATGCTTTACTGAAGCATACAAATCTTTCAACAGAATCACAGAATTCCAGTACAATTGAGTTATCACAGCTTGGCAAGCGAGGATGAATCAGATGAGCCTGGACTATTTGATTGTGTTCATATGCTTTTACACAGGTGTGGACTAAAGAAGATGAGATTCAGCTGAAGTCTCTGTGTTTCTTCATAAGACAGCTGAAGGACTGACCCTTTACTTCATTTTAACAGTCTCAATTGGTCTGCTAGTTATTTTACAGTGCAGGGTGAGCTTGTTAAGAAGCAGACCACAGGAGCAAATGAACAGTAATGAAAGCAACAAGGAAGAGAGAAGTATAATCAGGAAAGAGATCCCCCTCTTTCAGTGCTAGCAAATCAGTGATTCCACTTGGTCTGTGAAGTAAAACACCACCTTCACCAAATACAAGAGGTTTTAATTTAGACTCTTGAGCTTGCTGAGAGCACGTAACTTCCTTTGTGTATGACATTCCAGCTTAAAGTTTGTTTTTTCCTTTCAATTTCTGTTATGGTGATGCTTTGAAAGTAGGAAGTCCTCATACAATAACTTAATTATACTGTTATTAAAGGGGGAAAAGTACTGCTGTGGACAAGGTTTGTATCACTTAAGAGTTCCAAAATCTGATTAGGTATTTACTTTGATTCCCTCGACACTCTTAGTTAGCTCATCTTGTTTCTACAGTTTTCCCTTTACACAAAGAAAAAGCAAGCACAAAGTACTATATAATGCAGGACTCAGCTGAAGCATCAAAAAGCCCGTTTTCTGCAACCTCTATTTCCCGCACATGAACTGAAGTTTTGGGGCAATTTTGTTGCTTGCTCTCCACTGGGGAATCCCTCTGTATGGTAAGTTGTTCCAAGAAGCTGCCAGTGACAAACTTTTTTAATATTTATCTCCTTGGCTAGAAGACACCCTTAAAGCTTTTGTGGTCCCATTCACTCAAAAATTATGAAAAAGATCTGAGTAGTCATGTTTAGTTATGCCCAGAACTTAGTAAAAAGGTCCTCTTAAGTATGTTCTGTAATTGCAATCTGTCTCCTCAGACACCACCTTTTCTTCCAATCACAATAAATACATAATAATCACAATAAATACATAAATAAATTTTCACTATGCTTGCCTATATGCCAGACTTTATGCCCAGCCATTCTCACTGCTGCTGTGTTAGAAGAAAATGGCTGTTGTCAAACTCAGGGCATATATTAACCTGCCTTAAAACATCCACTTAGATAATATAATAGATTGACATAGATTGCAGACTAAAGTGGGGGAAAAAAATTTAGGATCCTCTATGAAACCTCTGTTTCTCAAACACATTTTTCCTTCCTAATGAGCATATTTAAGATACTATTTTTTAACTGTAGTCACTGCAAGAGAGTGCTTTTATCTGGCTTAATGCCAGATACTGAGGTCCCTACTGATCCAGCAATTTAACATATTCCTGTGGAATAAACTGTTAATTTTGAGCCATCAACATTCCAGGCATTTTGCCCATTCCCATCCTTGCATAGCAAGTGTTGAGGAGCTTGCATTCCTCACTGGAGTAGGTGGTATCAAATGACCCTAGGTAGGCAGGCCAACTTGCTGCTTAATTCAGTATTTAAAAATTTCGAATGGAGATGAACATAACAGCTCCTGTTAAGAGAGGGGCACAGATGGGATGACAAAGGTTTAACCTGGTGATGATCTTGAGCAAACACTGAACTGAAATGGCACACTTGCCCTGAAATGACCATACAAAGGTATCCAGAATGATGTCTCACTCACAATAATGCAGACACGGCATGAGGATGGAGATCAGCAGAGTCAGTAGTTTACTATACAAACTACATCATGGGGGGAAAAAGACATGTATTTCCAAAATTTAATTAGACATAATTTAATTATATTTAGTAGCATGTCTGAATCATTATAGCTCTACACAGCTCCCTCTACCCCTGACAAAACAGGGCAATCCTTCTGTCAATGAAAATATCTGGGGAACCTTAAAGATTTTGTTAATGGCCAGAAAATCACTTTCAAGGGCGATATCCGAATCCAGCACTAATGAAGTTATATTGCTGAGCTCAAGTGGATATTTATTAGAGCATAAAAAGTGAGTAAAAATCACTTATTGTTAGGTGAGTGAGTCACAAATACAATTGTTAGACACAAATACCACGTTAGATTCTTACTCAGACTATGAACATGATAGGTGTCTTGGGAAGGGAAATACTCTGAACCAATTCAAAGGTATTAACTCACACACTCAAAATGGACAAATTATGGGTATCGTACAGCCGGCACTTGTTCTTCAAACTTAACATGGTTTGAATTTTAAAAGGAGAGAAAAAAAGGAAACCAAACAATACTCCTCTACATTTGTTACCTCTGGTATGGGAAGACCAGTGGGGATAAAATAAAGAAAATATTCCAGTTTCAATCTGAAAGAGAATAGTTGCTAAGATCACATAAATCAGCCCTTACTTTTCTTTTCCCTAGGTTTATAATCAGATCCAGTTGTCTGACACTTCAGGTAACAGGGAATATCTCCCACACACAATACCCAAAGAAGGTGGCTGTGGGACTGAGGACACAAAATGAAGGGTGTAAGGACTTGTCAATCTCTGGCATTTACTAACCCTCTTGAGTGTGGATTATGATTTATATCCAAAGAGGGGAACGCTAGAGAAAGACGAAGAAAGAAACGGAAAGAACAAGAAGCTGGGGAACTCAGCCAAATGCTCACAGAATTTCTCCACTGTGTCTATTTTGGCTGTTCCTGCAAGTATGTGCCACTGTGGCTTTGGCAGACAACACGAGTATGCTCTGTAGAATACCCAGCCTTCCTGACAACCCAATTCATTCAGTAACAACAGGGTCTTCAGTTGGCTTAAGAAACTCATGAAACCATTAGAGCCCACTGGCATTTTGCAGATTTTAGGAAAATTGGAAAAATCTGCTCAAAGCAAGTTTTCCCAAATGCACAGGTGAAATAGTACAAAACTTTAAAGAATTTTTAAAGAAGTTCAAAAGCATACCTTAGCTCCCTTTATAACCCAACAAAAATGTTTTATGTTTAAAAAACAACACTGAGCGATTTAGATTTGGCTAAGCCAGGTATTTATGTGATATCAAACAAATTACTTCATCCTTAAATCAGATTTTCAGATTAGTTCAGCAGAATAAAGAATAGAAATCCACTGAACTTCACTAGAGATTAGGTAATTAAACCTTGAAACCTGCCTATACAAGATAAATTTTAAAAGGAAAACACTTGACTGTGCTACTGTGTTAGTACTGGAATGTTGCTATCAATATCCAATCAACATGTACTTTTGTCACTATAAGCACAAACTGCACTGGCACACTTCTGCTTATGCTAGTGATTTTAAAGGCCCAACTGAAATTTAATTTTAGAAATGAGACAAGTTTGCAACGAACTATACTGAACAGAAAGAAGTAACATCCTTAAAGACAAATATAGAAATATTAAGCATCTCTGAGGAGGAGGTTTTTTCAAGGCTAAAATAAATCTCCTGACATCCACGGCATGCCTCTATGAAATGAGTGGAAAAATAACATCTTTGAATTCAAATTTACAGAAGATACAAATAAATACTACCCAAACTAGGTAAGCTGGTTGAAGATGTTTGAATGTATTACTTCATTAAAGTTAGCTACCATCAGACTGGACTATTAAAAAAAAAAAACCAAAAAAACCTCACAGCTAAAACTTTTGTCACTTCTTATTGGAGGGATTGTTTTTCATCTACTGATTAACTGGATATGAGGCACTACAGCAATGACATTTCATGAATATTTGCTAATATACTTCATGTAGTCATTCTACTGAACTGCACAACTTAAGAGTTATCAAAGAAAAACAATTTGCTTTTGATTTCTTGTGCTATGAAGCACTATATTCAGAAAAGTGCTTGAGGGGTACACTTTCCAGTGTGCAAATGCTTTCATGAGAGGTGGTCTCACTGAAATAGCAACTGAAACTAAAAACAGTATTTATCCAGGCAGCTTGGGGCTGTCTGTTCAAAAAGACCGCCCTCCCTCTCCCCTGCTTCTCTGGAGGGCCACACTGGCAGATCTGAGAGGAGAAATTTCATGGAAATAAGGTACAGTTTATTTAGAAATAATGAGGGAGGGGGAAGAGTGCAGAGCGGAAGAAAAGTGATTGAGCCTCCCTCCTTTCAGCACCATTAGTGAGTTAAAAAGTAGAATTTATAAAACTCCTCCAAGAGCCTGGATTAGGAACAGGGGAGAGGATCTCTTCCCCAGTGTGCTGGAAATGTCAGAACCCACAGTGCACAACATCTTAAATACCCATGGGAAAAATTAAATTGCAAATCATCCAACTTCCTTCCAGTGGGAAAGTGATGAGGGGAAAAAAGCTATGTGAATGTCTTAATTTATGCAAAGGCCAAACCATTCAGCAGTCAGAGAGATTTTTGAAGGAGGAATTAAAATGAAGCTATCCTTTATAAGGGAGGAGGGATATTTTGGGAGTGCAAGCCAAGTCTTCTGCAATCACTGGGTTTCATCTCCTGAATTCCTCAAGACAGTTCATTCAAAAATCCCAGCACTGTGTTTCCTTGGTTAGACTCCATATACGGAGAACATATTTTAATTTTTAAAGATTTTTTACTATATCTGGCAAATATTTTGCTGATATATGGCTAGATTCATAGGAGCAACTAAAATGCAACGCTCTCTCCTTCAGTTTGTGGGACTCTTTTCCTGCTTTCCTTTCAGGGAAAAGACCTACTTTTCTCCTACAGTGCATTTTAAGTCTCCCATTAAAAGTCTGTCTGCTGTACTTATTTGCTGTATGTTTCCACACCCGCTTGACAAGCAAGCAGTCACAATGTACTGCCTTACAGTTGTGACATACTGTAGCATTTTAATTTTCTACTTTGTAGATTTAATCCATCGCAGCACATTCCATCACCCACACTGTGCAGGAACAGTAGATATTTCACCAGCCAAGGGAGAACGAACACAAAGATATTTAGTAGAGACAAAAGCCCTACAGAAATGCCAGCAAGCTAAGGGGAAGGAATGCATGATAAATGAAGAATGCAACCACAGAGATAACTGGTAGGGGCAATGAGCTTTGTGCAGTTCCACTCAAAAGCTGAAAGCTGATTACTTCCGTACAACATACTGGGCAGAATAAGGCTACTCTTTTAGAGCAACTAACATGCTTTTGCTAAATAACAGACCATTGTCAGAGCTGCTATCCTGGGAAAGCAAAACTACTCTTACTGCAATCACCATTCTCTAGTTGGAAGGTTAGTTACCCAGATTTTCTACACTTAATTAAGATCAAACACCAGCTCACTTCTGATGTTCAGAAATACAGCATTCCATGCAGAAACAAATGTTCGGCATTTCCAGCTGAGAAACGCTTTGCTACTAAAAAAAATTTAACCCATAAAAACTCAATGTCTCTTCACCCCCTCCAAAAAAACACCACTCCATTATTTCCCTGTAATAAACAAACAAGAAGAGAATTGTTTTGAAAAACTCAGAAAAACTATGTCAGAAAGCTGAACTAAAAGCATTATAATACAATCTTCACAGCATCAGTGGCTCTGTTAAACTGAACAGTATAAAACTAATTTCTATCATTCTCCTTTCAGCAACTCTTAAGTTGCTCAATTATCAGCGGCCTATTAAATGCTAAGTTAGCCTGTGAGCAAACAAGACACTGACACGTTTTTGTTTTGTTTTTTTCCCAATTATTTAACCTTTACTAGGTAATAATCACTGGTATTTACATGCAGCATGTACAATACAGACTTCCATTCAAGTTACAAATCCTTAAGATTTAGCTGTGTTCACCTAACTTGTACCAAGGTAATTTTTTGAAGCCAGTATTGTGTCCAAATGTGAGTAAATTTTCCAAGAACAACTAAATGGTGTACTGCCTATAAACTTTCAATTCCTGCGAAAACATGTGACAGCATTACAAATT
Organism: Cyanoderma ruficeps; assembly: GCA_008694505.1. Lineage (NCBI taxonomy): Eukaryota > Metazoa > Chordata > Aves > Passeriformes > Timaliidae > Cyanoderma > Cyanoderma ruficeps. The sequence continues at coordinate 31,858,746 of VZDJ01007754.1, read as the reverse complement.
GCCCCAAAGAAAAAGTCACCATGATATGAAAAAAAAAGGGAAAAGAATTGAACTTATTTTTCTAACTTTTGTTCTGAGAGATGTAAAAAACTGGTAGAATAGAAGACATTGAAAAGAAAAAGAAACCAAATATTTATACAAATTTTAAAACTACGGTTTTTAAAGTTTACTATATTAAACCTTTAAAATGTCAGTCAAATTCAGTAACAGAATATTCTACCAGCACAAATCAAAATAATTGTAAGTGCATTAATTTACTGAGTTCAAGTAATCACCTCTATCCACACTATTGTCCTGAACATGATGCAAATAATTTGAAAACCATGAGGTTCAATGAGGACCTGCTAAAATATTTAAGTAGATACTTCTACATACCCATGAAAAGTAGTAAATCTTCTACAAACCCATGAAAAACACTGCAAGACTGGCCTCCACAAGAGAAATATTTACATTAAGCATTTAGACTGAAGGACTTAGTGAAGTATCAATCTATTTCAAGTAATACTTTTTATAATTTTTATCAGACCTTTTTCCAATTTCAACATTTATTTTATGTACCATTTTGTTCAGCTCTGAACATCTTCATTTATCTCACATGAAGTTCTGCATGCTTTCTTCTTTATGGCTTCAGTATACTGAACTTAAGACACAGGTATGCAAAGTTTTGGGTATCCTGACAGACCAGACTGATAAGTGTAAGTTTAAAGATTTGTTTATATCTAGGTTTGAGAAAGAGAGTGAAAAAAATGTAAAACAGTTTAATTGAACCACTACAATTTTGTGTTTATACAAGTATAGAACACGGCTGACATTTAGCTTTATCTCTGCAAACAAATATAATAATCTTATGATAAAGTCTTATATTTACCTAAACTTTCATTATCTGTGAACTACTTAATAGAGAGCAAATTAATCTTCCCCAAGACATTTCAGCTAGGAGGCTGTTCCAGTTCTACTTTGAGAACTTTAATCATAAAAGTAAATATAAAACGCAATAGATTTATCTTTTATTACCTTTTCTTGGCCTCTTCATATTGCCAGTTCAGCCTTACTTTGTCTACAAGCCTTGTTTTGTCATCAAACCCAAACTTGCAGAGTTGAAGAGTAAGGAGAGGAGGAAAAAGAAAGGAAGCGACAAGTTAAAAACACTCTCATCAAAATGAGAAAGGGATAAATTAGTCTTCTTTACTGGACTCATTAAAGAAACATCTATGCTTTAAGTAATAACATTGTAAAAAATCAATTTTATGCCTTAGAAATGCAAAACTAATTTATTGCTAAAAGCAGAGAAGTTAAATAAGCCCTTTCAATAAATTATTAACCTGGAAATCAAAGATTAAGAAAACTGAATTACTGATAAATGGTCAAAGCTTTTCAACTCTATCGAAGTCTAAAAGACAGAGTGTTTAAATTGAAATATTTTGCTACATGATACAGCCATTTTTTGAATTTTATTAGAAGCAATTCAGATTACATTCCCTGTACTGCGATGTTACCCAGCACTTACAACATCCATACATTTTAAACATTAGTACAAAAAAACCACATGATCCTTGAAGCAGCTGTAGAATGTACATTTATGTCGCAACTCCTACTGCATAGTGTTTCTACAGCAATTTCTATTTTAGGGCATTAGCACTTCCCTCCTCAGACATTTGTGTATGGCACAAGAGTTAAAACCTAAGCTCCTATACAAGTGTATTGCTGTGCCTCCAGAGTTCTCCTCTAGCTGCTGCTTTTTCTGCCTCCATCATCCCATGGGGAAAAACTCCACCTCTTTTCTACTCACATGGCACTAACAACAGTTCCACAAAAAGATTCAGATAATCATGTATTTTTGTTTCCCTTACAAAAAGCCTAAACCTCATAAACATAGTTTCCACAGTGTACTTGTCTTGGATTATGTACTATGAATGGGAAAATGCTCCTGTGTTCCTGCTGGTAATTTGTTTCAGAATTTAATAATCTCATCCACCACCCATCTGAAAAATGACACCCCAAAGGCACCATCTGTCTAACACCCTGAAAGACAGCCTAGCATTAGCTCAGTTTTCTCAGACTCTTGAAGAGTCTATCTTCTCAAAAACAAGACTTCCTGTTCAGTAAGGACCCTCTGGAGACATCCAATCTGACAACTAGCCAGAAGTAAAGGAAGATTATAATAGATGAGAAACGGAATGATAAAAACAAGAACTAGATGATTTTTTACTAAATGTAAAGTAACATCTAAACTACCATATTAACAAACTGCAAACAACCTGCCTTCTTGCTCTGCTGTCAGTCCTCCACAGAGGCATATGTTTTATTACTGATTAACAAGTGGGTTGCCATAGTACTAGTGCAAGCTGAATTTTTTCTTACTATTATTTAGAGTACACAATTTCATTCAGATAGAATTATTTCCAAGGAATGCCATTATATTCTTGTCAAATGTCATATTTAAAGGCATATTTAAGCACAAAGGTATAATGGACTACTTTGGAAGTTTTGTTGATTAAGAAAAATACTTTGAGAATAACAAATACTTTCCTTGTCTTAGACAGAGGAAAAGAGCAGAGATCAACTACACATCTTCAATGTATATGAACAACAAATAGGAGCATGATAAAAACAAGATGTAAAAAAAACCCCACAGCTACCACTACTACCACCACAATGCTAACATCTCATGTAAAATCATGTCTCTACTACAACTTCCAGCTGGCTAAAGAATTTTCTTCCTTCCTGCTTCATTACAAGTATCAGTAATTCGGAGCTGGGAATATGAAAAGTAGAGGTCCATGGACACCTAGTCAAGGCCTGTTACTCCAAGATGAACCTGCAGTCACCAAAGTGGTAATGCAAGAAGTGCTCTGCTGGGCTGGCCCAGTCCAGGAGCTGATTTTACCTGTCACTGCCCACGAACATGTCCCCGCATCCCTCTGCCACACTCAAGCAGCAGAACCACCAAGCCCACAGCTTGCACACAGTGGAAAAAACAAGCAAATGCAACTCCCTCACCACCAGTACTGCTTTGGAGTTTTCCTTGTGCTTCAGCCAACACCTCTTAAATTCAAAGAGCAAATAACTGTATCACTATAGTTCAAAAGCAGCTAATTTTGTACAGCAAATGTTTCACACAGGAACACTCACATACCTCTCCAGTGATGTCAGTCTGAGAACAAGCATCACAGTGTTGTTGAGGTAAACAGGAGTCACTGAGTGAACTGGAATTGTGTTGGAGATCCTGCAGGGAATCTGTAATACAACAGCTATTCCTGAATCCGTCTGTTAATTTGGCCAGGCTCTAAAGGAGAAGACATATTTAAAAATATTAGAAAAAATTGTTTTCATAATATTTTTTAATAACAGAAAATCAATTTAAAAATTGTTTTACAAGACTAGTAGCTTGCCTATACAGAGCTATTCACAGAAAGTAAAATTCATTGTTGTGTTACTAGCATGCAAAAGGTCTGCTTTGGAATAAACCTCTCCTTTTAAAAGATGTATATAACAGTAAAGAGACTTTATATTATTTGTTTCAGATCTATCAATGTTCTATCTTCTGCATGGCTTGCAGATCTTTAAATCTAGCAGCTGTCAACTTCACATTAGCTGATAAAGAAGACAAATGTGATTCACCTGTCCTTTTGCCATCTTCTGCACAGGTTACATTCCTTACTGTTATCTCATCCAACTTGACGAATTCCTTGTATTGACTGCACTTTTATGACAGCTGATATCATCCCTGTGCTCTCTCACCCAGGGTTCACATAGTTAAGAGATATTTTACACTTTGGGTTAAGCAAGAGACATCACTGAAATGTCTAGACAATGACACAAACTTTTTTTTTTTCAGAGTAAAGCAGAAACACCAGTCTTTGAGGGGAAAGGGGAATACAACAGAATCACACAAAAAATAACTTTTTGACAATATAAGCTTGGTTGACAGGCTCTTAAAAAGCCTTTAAAAGAACAAAATTGTTAGTTAATTGCTTTTATTTTTCTCATTGTTCATTCTCTCTTGTTCAAAAATTACAGATAATGTAGTATTAGTAACAAGATCACCATGCCGGCTGTCATTTATTACAGAGATCCTAAGCATTACTTATCGAACAAAAATTAAACACATTCTGTCCTCTCCCCACAGGACAAAGGACAATCTAAAAATGTGGTGAAAAAAACTATCAGAAATTTGATGATCTGTAGTAATTTATAAATCATAACATAATCAAAAAAATTGGTTCTAAAAATACATATAAAAAACTTTCTAAAACTGCTTATTCTAGTGTTTGAACTACAGAATCAGGGACAACCTTGAAGCACTGGACAGGGAAAAGGCTGGTCCTCAGGAATTTCAGTGGCTCTGACTACCGGTGATTGGCAGCAAGTCGAGGTTACTGTCCATATCAAATTATCAGAACATTTCTCAGTCTTCAAAGTGTAGTTTTAAAAGGATAACACAGCAATGCTGCTTTTTCTTACACCAAATTCAATTAGTAGCGCCAAGAAATGAACCTGTGTAACAGCAACTGTTTGCTACTGACAACAAGAGTAAGGTGGTGCTGAAGATGAAGGCATCCGATTTTGGAGGCCAGGAAGCACCCAGGATTACAGAACTGCAGCAGGCCTGAAACCAGCCATAAAAAGCAGCTTTTTCTGATGGCCTCCATTTCCATGGTACATGGTCTATCCCTTTGCTCTCCATATACCAGCCCCTTCCCCAGGCCAGCCTCCACTAGAGACGAAAAAGAGGGAGAACAGGCAGCCTGGTACAGGATAAGTGAACAAGTGGGCTCCCCAGCCACAAGAGTGAGGCCTGTGCTCCTCCCTGACAGCCCCTCAAATCACACACTCTCCTTGCGATTAGGGAATGGCAAGGAGAGACACAGGTACACACCACGTATCAGACAGCTGATGCTGCTCCCTCTGCCTGCTCTCTACAGGTCTGAGAGGGGCTGGGACTCCACAAGCAGCATTGGCAAGGAGAGAGCACAGTGCAGAGCAATGCCAGATGCGCTGGAAGTGGGACATGGTTACCACCACTTGCCACCAGTAGCTTAAGTCGTCTTGGGTCCACCAAAAAAGCCAATTCTTCTGCCACCTCCCAACTGAACTGAGCCATTTTAGTATGAAGGACAAACAACATATTTTCTTCTCAGCTCTGAAATACCAATTCAATTTCAAGTTACATTGCCAAGAGATCCCTAGCTAATCCTAGCTTTATCCTTGCGACTTGTTGCGAAAGGAACTGCTCCACAACATGGGAAAAAAACCCGCAACTTTTACTTTATGAAAACTGTAGACTTCTGTCTAACTCTCTTCATCAAAACTCACTGGAAATCATCCAGTCCTGTCAAGACTCCTGCTTATGGAGGATCAAGGTTTGTAACACGGAAATAATAACTTCAGATCATAGCCTCTTCCCAGTAAAGCATAGCTAGTTGCAGCAACAAAAACTCAGGATTCAGAAAGCCTGAGGTTTCTCCTAGTAAGTTATGTTCCATCTGCCTTCTTTGGCTAACACATATTATTTTACAAGTATGTGCAATACCACAGATCCTGATGCCAGAACTTAAATCTGAATTTCTGCCTGTATTTCAGCTGCTTTATTAATTCCTTTATTAACTGATGCCCTCTGGCATTCTCCCTGGCAGGTAATGAAGGGCTACTTGGCTATTGCCAAGGCTTCCTATCCAGGCACAGTGGCTGAATCCTGGCCCCTACTTGAAAATGAGACAGCATTTGACAGGTGGCAATCACCAAGCAGCCCCATCCTAATTTACATCTACATGCACAGATGACTACGCCCTAGGGCAAGCATTAATGCATTAAGGTCTTCTAGTTGGATGAGTGAAAACAGGCACCAGCAACCCTAACACGGAAAATGATGACCCAAGTTAGCACATTTTTAGACAGAAACAATTTATAATTGTCATTATAAACAGTAGGAGTAATTTCCTTCCCAGCTACGTGGAGGAATCCATCTTTCATCTCAAATTTAAGCATTGTTTATGGCAATCCCACAGAAACTGCCAAAGATGCCTACTATTAATGTGAAGTTCTAGGCACACTAGCCCAGACTTACGCAAAAAGAGAGAAATGAGCACTGTCATTTCACCATTATCTGCTGCCATCTGATTTGAGAGCACTTTGCACAATTTCAGTGCACTTCCTATCTAACCTAATTAGTCAATTTAACTGGTAACAAAGAGAAAAGAAAAAAGAAGAAATAAAAACCCCACAAAAACCAAAGGACAGCAACAATTTAAAAGCGTATGCACGCTGAACAGAAACAAAGTTATGAAAGACATAGGGGAGGAGAGATAAACTCACTGCTTTCAGGAACCTAACCACACACCTTTATTATTCAACCTTATATAAGAAGTCTGCCCACTTTTTTAGAGCAGTACCACTGCATATTTTGCTTTACATGTAATCACAGCATCCAATTTAAATCTGACCACCCTCTCCCACACAACTAAACCAATTATCATACTTCTACAACAGCTACAATTTTCCAAGCACCTACACAACACTGAGTCATTTCTACTATGTTTAGTTCTGTTGCTTACACTGGCCAGATTTAAATTCAAAAGTAGTAAGAAATGGTCTGTTTCCTTTCTCTGAAATAAAACCCCGTATTTTTTACACTATATTTCTAACTCCTCTATTAACAAATTTCAAAATGAAAAAGATTTCCTAAGAAAGTTTGTATGCACAACAATAGCTTTAAAATGTAGTGTTTTCAAAGAAAATACAATTCCAATATTAATAGGAAAATAAAAATTGAATTCTGAATTATTTAGGAAGATATTTAAAATAGATTTGTAATTATTTGACAAAGCTAACTAAATCCATTACAATAATCTTCAAACAGTTATTAAAAGGCATAGCACTTTGGTGACACCAAAAGTAATTTTTTTTGTCAAAATTGAAAAAGAGAGCTGGATATTTTTGCAAAGCACAGTAAGCTGGCAAAAACACACCATTTGTACAACTGTAGACCTTGTAAATTATGGCATTTAATTCTGTACAGCCATTGTAACAAACCATGAAGAAATGTCTTGCATGCTACACTTGTGTGGAACAACTGTTTTCTACATTCTCCTGGACTACACATAGTCTAATGTTTATTACTGAATTCCATTACAAACATTTGTCATTAATTAAAAAAAATACCTGCTACACTCATATTTCCTGTATATATACAAAGAGCCATGAAGAAGGATAAACACTTTTCATTTTTGCTTCTGTCTTGTGCAATTCTATATTCTGGTCTTGCCAGCACTGCCCAATCCTTGATCCTAGAGTTCTAACTCCCGCAACACTACTTAAAGAAACTGCAACCATATTTAAAGCTGGTTTGTCAAATATGATTTTCAAAGCATCTCAATGCTTACAGCTGGATTTACTGTCACTGAGGACTGAAAATGTAAGGAAAAGAGGTAAAAAAATCCATTGGGGAAGTAAAAACAAGGCCAGTAGTTAAAATGCTCCAGGATCTCAGACATCAGTCCTTATATTGGTTAGTTTCCTAAAATGTGTGTTATTGCATCCATGAAGAACTGCCTTTCCAATCACTTCTTGCTAGCCAGGCATGTGGAAGACTGAGAATCACTTCAAAACTTGGCCAGCCCAAAATAACAAATATGTTAAAAATTGCCAAGGCAGAAACTTTTCATAGTGACTTCAGTGTTCTGTCTACTTGAACAAGGATTTGCAGCCCATCAGATGATCTTTGTGTAATGCATTGGAGACTTAGTAACTGCATAACTATGGAAATTCATTATATGTAGATTATAAACTTCCCATATCATTTAACAACTAAAAAGAAAAAAAAAACCCTGAAAAACACTATTGCAAAGAAAACTGAAGGAAAATATTTGCATGGCAATGTTAATTTAGTATGGTCCCACAAGTTTAGATTACAAAAATGCCTTTTCCCAAACAAATATGTGAAGACTGGATGAAGAGAACTGTCCTTCACCTCTCTGTATCTGCAGCACATATAAGCAAATCCATAGAGAAGTCCCTGTGGTGGCAGAGGCTCATTGTTCTTTGCTCAAGCTCCTATCACATTAAAAACACAGACACGCAACTGAGAGCTTGAGACAGGGCACAGAATCCATTCAAAAGTTAGACCACTACTCAGGTATGTATCTCCCCTCAATCCTCATGTTCTAATCCATCAGTTTCAAGCTTGTGTATACATTTTATTTATTCATACTCTTTGAGGGGTTTGTGAGAACACTTTGAAACTAACGTGAGCCTTGATATACCCCCAAACTTGACAGTCTGGGGCAAAAAGTGTCACAGTGACAGAGATCCAGTTTGGTGAAATACATATAAAGGGAAAAACATGGTTGACATGAGGATAAACATTTTAGCACATGAACTCTCAATCCTACTTCATTATAGGTAATACAAAGACACATAAAACAAAATGATAAACAAATACCGTAAATCACAAGGGCTTTTTCTTAATACAGTGTCATTACTACATAGAAGCCATCAACATAGCAACAGTAGAAAGCTATATTCAATGAAAACACTGAGCTAAATGAAACTTAGTTAACTATATTACTTAAGACAAAAATATGAAATACATATGAAGTCTTATGCTCACAGTAGACAATGACTACTTACCTTTTCTGAACTGCTTGCTATTGGTAATTATCAAACAGAAAAATCAGTTTAGGCCATCACACTTCCTTATCTAAAATTCTTAAACCCAATGCAATCCCAAGCAAGAAAACAGAGGTAGGTTACTACTATTTAGTAGTTCAGTAGCATATTTTTTACCTGCATAAGGTCCTGCCTTTCTTTTTCACCTGTGCATATAGCTTTCTTTATGGTTCGAAGTTCACTCATTATAGCTTGTGCTTCATCCAGTCTGTAATTTGTATGAGCATTTGACATCTTACGATCAATCCTGTTGAAAATATTATGACAAATTCAGGAATTTTCACATCATTAGAAAGCACACAGACTTTTTAAGTCCTCTTGTTTACTCATGTACCACTTCATTTCCAGGAATAAAAATGATACTTTACTTGGAATTAACACAGCACTCAATGCCAAGTCCACTCTAAAGACAAAACAAAGCAATTATCTACCCAGGTTCACAAGAATCAACAAATTTCCCGGGTTTAATATCCCAATGCAGAGGTTACTTATGAGTAAGTAAAAAGTAACCTGAACCTAAAACTAGCCTAGATGGTTATAACTCAAAAGGTAAAAATGAGCAGTCTAGCTGTCTTATTTTCCAAGCAGGATCACACATTGCAGTATCATTTCCAGGGCTTCTATTTGATCCTGCTTTAGAACTTTCTAACAAAAGCATTTCATTTTCTCAGGTAGGAATTTTTAAGGCCTAAAACTTTATTGCAAATGCTTTCCTGCCATTATAGGCCTCTTTGGATATCTTTTCCATAAGATAAGATGTTATCATTCTGCACTGAAAAACGTCATACGCGAACATCCCAGATTTTAAATCTTTAAGCAAGAAGTAAGAACACAAATCATGACCTAAGACTGAAATAATACTAATGTTTCCATCTTGACATACTAAAATCTCTCAAGTGGAACATCCACTGGCTGAGTTTTCAACCTTTTCTTCAACATTTCGCAATAGAAAAGGACAACATATCACGATGCAGAACACTAGTCCAGTATATCATCTTGATGATTTCCCTTGATTTATAGATAAAGAGTAAAACAAGAGACTACAGTGAACTTATTAAAAGAACTATTTGGTCTTAGATTTACAACAAATGGCTATGGGGTTTTAACAGGCTATTTACAGCAATTATTGGAAATCATGTAAAGTCCCATTAAAATTGGAAAACTTTATGGGAAAATTTTCCTGTTAATCTAGCATAAAAAAAAACGTAGAGAGAGAAGAGGTGGTAAGTGTAAAAGTCATTAGGCTAATGCTAAGAATAAATAGCTTCAGGAAAAGGTATGTCAGGTTAACAGAATTAAAGATAAAAACACACATTGTTCATCACAAAGGACATCAATCTATAAAAAGACATAGTAGGAGAGGGTATGCTACATATGCAGAAGAATACCCAAACTCTATTTAAAATATTGAGACTAACTAACAAGTTTCAAGGTATTTTATCAAACTAAGAGTGTCAAGAACAGTCTCTCAGCATGTTCTGCCAGTTAAAATACAAGCAGTGTAATTCTTACATCTGATTACTTGCTTTGAAATTAAAACATAAAAATGAAAAATCAAAAGGGATAAATGAAAATCTTGTGGTTTTATTGTATAGTTCACAATATTTAGGAGAAAAACTTTTTGATTTCTACAGTTTTAATTTGGTTTTTTTTCTCTGACAGTACTGCTTTTGGAGGCAACACAAAGTAAGTCTGAACCTCAAGATTTTTCTTTGAATACAAATTTCCCCAAGTTATATTAGAAAACATACAATCTTTTATGAATACTGGTTCAAGAACCAGAAAGGACTTAAATGTCATGTGTATTAAAGCAGGGGGTTTGTTTGTTTCTGTTTTCAAATGTTTCCTTGAGTCTTCACTAATTTTTAGTTAAAATCCTAAGCAGATAAAATCATGCAAAACAACTAATCCAATTCACTAAAAGTCACATGAAGAAGATAAGTCATTTTTATGTGAAGGTAACTGTAATGTTAAGAACTACATTCAAATATTAGACACGAAAATGCCTTCTTACACAACTGCTCACTATACTGTTTGCCAGGACTAAGGTGGCATTTCAGGAAAAGGAAATTATTTAATTTCAACCAGATTTCTGTCCAGTTATCCACATATTCATGTTCCTGGACGCCACTTTGGAGCCCAGCTTATGAATTGATATTTGTTTAAGGAAAGAATCAGAGAAGTTCCTACTGCCAAAAATATTTAGGCTTAAATCAGTATTGCTGTCAACCCAAACTGACTAAAGTAGCTTACAAAATTACCTGTTATTTATTGTCTGTTAATTCTTTTCCTTTTTTCCATAAAGATCTATTTATGAAAGCCATAGAGTTAACAGAGTTTTCCATTTTATTAATGGAAAAAAGCATGATACAAATATAGATCAGACCTTTGTATTAACAGCAAGAATATTCAACTAATATGTGCGACTGTAAGAACACAAAGATGTTTCTAGGATACACAGACTATTAATATGCTTGTCATTGTTTTAGTCCTATAGGGTAAATTCCGTGTTTCCTCATTTTCCTCCACCTCCACCTGTACTTGAGCAAAAATCTAATTTAAAGTTTTTGTCAGATCTCCTAAGCTCTAAATTAATCTGTAGCTACAAACTGTTCAGCCAGTCCTGGATTCCCTGTCACTCCCAACTTCTCACAGCATTCACTCTGCTCTCCTGGCCAACTGGCCAAGTTTTCATTTCCTTTGTTGTTAAACGCCTTCTTCCTCCAAAATTCCTGCCGGGGAGCAGTAGGGTCACTGAAAACACAGGGGAGAAGGAACTGCTCCTCCTTCTCAGTCCCTGCTGTCAGGCCAGAGGAAGGAATTTGTTCCAGAAAAGGCTCATATTTAACGCTGTAAGTTTGGACTGTGACAGGATCAGATGCACCTTGGGGCAAAGGCACTGGCAGAGGCCGAGGTGCACCATCCTGCAGGGTGGGGATCTGTGCAGGCTTTGAACAGTGAGCTCTATTAAGTCTCCACTGGGCAAACACAAACCCATGTCCAAAGTTTTATCACACACAACATTGCCAAATCTAGATGAAAGTGTAGAAAGTACAACCCCGATAAAAAGCTGCAGCTCTACGAACACTGGAATTCTGACAGTATTGAAGTTGTAGAGGTATTGAAATCCCCCTCAGTCGTGTCTCCACTCATAAACCCCCACTTCTAAAGTAATTTTGTGGTTTCTTCTTTTCATTCTCCTCAAAGATGGTTAAGCCATTTTACTAAAATTATAAAGAACAGAAAACAAAACACAGTCCAAGGCAGACACTGTACATGGAAAATGTCAGTGTAAGAGATTTGCATTTAACAAAGGCATTTGAATCAGACAGCAACATAAAATGATGGAAATACTGAGCAACCCAATTGCCCTCTCCATAAAAGCTGTACAAAAAAGAGGCTGCAGAGAGAGTCACCTGGCAGTAAGTTCCAATATCTGCACATGATGCCGTTTTGGTATGACTTTCAAAGCAAATATTCAGCCAGATGTAAAGCCCAAAGTTTAATGGCTCCTAATGTTGTTCTTGGCTAACACTTGAAATAAAGTGATGTACATGCTTTTAACAAACCTGAACAGGATGCATGCCATTTGCAGTTTGGCAGTTACTTGAAGATTTGACTTAGCACAAGAAGGAAGAAGAATGACGCCAATCAAAAATTTAGAAAACGTAACAGAAGTGGGAAATCTCTGGAATGTAATAAACTTTAAAGGGGATGGGGAAGCAGAGTAGGGGGGAACAGAGCAAAAACCCCAGCATTTTTGTTTTAAAGAAGGAGCAATGAATTTCTTTTTAGACAATATACTTACTTTGAGGATATGGAAAAACTAAACTACTTCAGCTTTGGTACTTGATTTGAGTGACCCTTCTCTCCGAACAAATACAGGAGGTAGGGGAGAGGTTGCACAGGGACAGCCTAGAGCACAGTTAGGCTTTCAGGCTAATTTGTCTACTGATTACACAAGGAGGCAAAAGAAGCTTCTCTCTTCAGTTGTTAGTGTTAAGTACTCTCCAAATTGGCTCACTTCCTCCTAGAAGCAAAATACTCCAAAAAAAAGTGCATGTATTTCACCAGAAGGGCAAATAAAAAAACCACTTAAAAGCATGAAACAAAAACAAAACCACAAGTCTCTTTCAAAAGTGAAGAAGTCACTGCAGCTCAGCTCCAGGTAACACACAGGCAAAAGGTTTTTCCCCAGCAAGCAACAAGTGTCACCCAGTGCATCAACAGGACAGAGGGCGACCGTAGGAACAGCAGCAATGAGCAGCACTGAAGTTCTCATGAGTTCTCATGCCTGAACTTTTAAACCACGAGATCAGAGTGACCACTGACTGATCAGATATGCTTTAAAATAATTCCTCTCTTGAATGTCTCTCCTATAACCCCATCCTGAAACATGGGCAACTTGACTTGGGCTACAATCCAAGACTAACATTTGTATTCTTAATCATTTGCAGACTTTACTTTTCAAAAAGTTGCACTACTTTGCGGGACTATCTTAAATTAATTATACTAATTAAAACAATCTTGAGTTTCAAATGGCCTTCAAATACTTTCATTATCCTAGTCAAGTGGTTAGTCCTTTAATAAAATAATTGAACCTATACCCTTAAAATAACCCAATAACCAGGAGAAGGAAAACAAATTTAAAAAGCAGAAAAGGCATAGCAATTCTTACTCAAAATATGATTAAGAATCACAAGACAAAACTGCTTTTGTTCTGTTACTGTTTACATATCTAGGCCACCATACCAAGATGTTGACTATATTTAAAATATTACTTAGCATATTGAAACTGCAAATACTTGGAGTGCTTTATTTTACTAATTTTCAGTTAATATCATGCATTACCAATTCCTCCAACTACCTCTAAATGCTTCAAGGAAAATACATTTGTGCCTGAAAATGATTACATTGTATCTGCCAATTAAGAATTTTGGTATTTTGGTTGAACAAGTTTTCTTCTATGAAGCTTTCTAAATGCACTATAAAACAAAAGAGCATTGTTTAAAAAAAATAGAAAATTTTGTTATTATAAAAAACAAACACATCAAAAGTATTAAGTACACAGGTTACTCCTTTTTTAGAAGTTAAATCTGAGCATATTCCTTTAATTTGTTTTGTTATCGTAGTACCAATCGAAAATGGAAAATAACAACCCTAATTCCTCCAGGATCCTGGGAATTTCATCCGAATTTCATCAGAAGTGAAAGCCCATGCTCTGTAGCACCAATGCAATAAATCCAAAGCTCTGAAATATTTCTGCAGCTGCTGCATTTATGTTGCAAAATGCATTAGACATACAACAGTTCAAACATTTTCAGGAAGCTCCTGCATTAGGCAGTTTGTTCACATGCATGCTGGGAAAAAGGCCAGGCTTCTAAATACACAGCCACATATCCAAGGTGGATCCACGTGCTGCTCAAGCTCTTGGTCTTGCCACTGGTCTTGCTGAAGAAATCTGGAAGCCACAACAACCTGTGTTTACCTGCTATCTTTTTCATGGCCTGGCAACCTCCCTCCCTATCCCACTGGGCATCTTGTGTGTGAGCTATGTGTGTAGGTGTCTAACCAACACACAGATGGAAGTCAGGCAGCTCCCTTCCCATCAGATGGCCTGCAGGAAGAGTGGCAGGGAGAGGGTCACCACAACATCTCACAACCTTTGACACCACTGAGCACGCAGGAAACAGAGCGGGGCTGCCTAACAGCCCTGAGAGCAGTGGCAAATTGCCCTGAGCTTCCTTTCCTTACTGGGAGGAGGCAAGGACTCACATTTACATGCGGACATTTTGCACACATGCAACACAATCCAAGGTCTCACAGACCACTAGATTCACAGTACAAGCACAAATGAAAAGTTCTGTGCCCAGCCACAAAGCCTTAGCACTGCCAAGGGGAAACTATTCTACAGCATGGTGCTTTGGGCTGTGCTCCAGGCAGTAGCTATCTCCAAAAAGTATTTGAGAAATATTTTTAAAAATCTAATTCCAGTTTGGCAATATCTTGAGGAAGAATTAAAGAACACGGCCTATAAAGCTGCTCTTGCATGCGAACCTACGAAATCACAACTCCAACCAGTTTTAACTCTTCCATCCTTTCACATTGTTCTCACCCTGCAGCACTATCACAGCAGAAAGTGTGAAGCAAAGCATTTAACGTTTGATTTTTGACAACACTTTTCTATGAAATTCATTAGAAGGCAAATAAAAGAAAAACCCACACCACAACAAAAGATCCACAAACTCTTAACTTACTCTTGCAGAGTTTCCACTCCTTTTTCTTTATATTGCAACTCCTGCTTCATCTGTGCCAATTCTCGTTTCAGTCTGGAAAGCTGAATAATACAAAATAATTAAAATTAAAAAATACTTCCACAATAAAAATAATTGGCTTTTAAATACAAAATCTTAACCTACTTTAAAGAACTGGAAGCAATAATTTAAGTTCTCTTTTTTTACTTTAAAATTTTGCATTAAAATAACAGAAGACTTTCTTAAATATCATAAGGCCCAATCAAACAGCAGTCAAAACATTCAGCTTTCAAAGCATCAATTTCCTCAGCTATTCTATCAGGTTTCTTTCCTCAATAGCTTATGCTAACAGCTAGCGAGTTTCAATCCATATAAATTTTCTTCTCCCTTTGTAGCAAAGACACCCCTCAACTGTCTTCAAACCTTTAGTCCACTTTAAAAAAGACGGAACATTCAATGCTGTTCATTTTTCAATCCAGGAAAACAAAATTACTAGCAGCAGAACTGATCTCTCTCCCAGAAATGGCAGCCTGGCTTTCTACAGTTATTTTCATATCATCCTGCCCTCTCAACCCCCTTGTCACTTAATTTGATCCAACCAATGAGCATAAATTAAAAGTGACATAGCAAATATGTTTCCAAAAACCTACTTTTGTGGTTTTATGGAAACAGTTATCTGAGCAGGTTATGCAGACCATGGAAGAGCCAAGAACGATCTGCAAAGAAAGAGCTTCTTGCCCTCCAAAGCTGACAGATAACTGAAGGCAACAGGGGGAAGTACATGCCAGGGACAGCATACAAATGAGGGGAATAGGGGTGTTTCAGTATGTGGTAGTGAGGCTAAGTCTGAACTGCAAGCCCAAATTGTGGCAGGGATGGAAGAAAAGAGTTCTCTCTTCTTCAGCTACCAAACTCAGTATATTTTCTAGAATTTACCCAAAGAGCTCTTGATTTTCACATGTACATCAATATATGACAAAAACATTACAAAACAAATTTTAAAAAAAAGAGTAAAAAATTAATTTTTTCTTCAGCTGTATTCCAAGAGGAAGGAGCTTTGCACCAATATCAGAATGCAAACCAGGACTGTCAGGGTCGCCCCATCCTGCACAGCTCTCTTCCTTTCGTCAAAATTCATGGCACCAGACCCCAAACACCCCTATACCCTTCTCCAGCTCCTTTAACACTCCCCAAAAGTAAAATGAGAAAATGCATCACTAATATGATGTACACAAAAAACTTTATAGTGCCCATTTCATTCTATTTCCTGAAACAATTCAATGCCTATGCACACAGTCACTTGAATACACTATCCTATGCATGTAGTAGGTCATTTGGTTTTAAGGAGAAAGAAAGGAAAATAATCGTAAGTGAAAACCTTGTTTATTTTCTTCAAATATTTCCCAAATAAGGCTTGTTTTCTTGTTTAGAATATGCTGACATTTAGAGTATGTAAAATAAGCAAACACTAGTCAACATGTAATAAATATACACAGATAGAATAAATGCCTTTGAAGGGTGGTGAACGGGATTTATTTTCAGAGGCACTCATGTGAAAAGTGGTCTCTACAATAAAAATGGAGCACTATCCTGCAAGGATATGTATTTTTTAAAATACTTATTTACCAAAACCATGACTCTATTTTTTTAAAAAATGTATAAATAAGGAAAATTTTTGTTACAGAACTGCTTGTCGCTGTCAGAATACTTGAACTTCCCTCTCCACATAAAAGAGCTCTGGCCAATCAGCTGAAAAATTCTATTTGGCCAATAGGTCTATTGAATTGTGAAGAGATTTCCAAATAAGTGGCTAAGCCTACAGTCCAGTGGAACCTCGCTGGAAATGGGTAAATGGTATGAAGAGAGAAGGTTTGAACTGAAAGAATCTGGCTGCAGAGCATTTACTACTTGTGTCAGTATATAGAGAAAAAGCTATTTCTGAAAGCCTGGCTGAGTTTGACTCTGACATCTGTGACAAAAATGTCTGCTCTTGTAACATGGAAAAAGTATTACTTCTCAAGTCACCAAAATGCAGTTAATATAGAGCAACAGTTTAGAATAAAAAACCACTTTTCAATATTGTATTTCTATAAATGCATGCAACGTTCAGTGTAAATGTTAAAGTAAAGGAAGAACAGACCCTCCCTCCCTCCCTCCCTACGCCTAATTCATATTTTTACAAAATGAAAAAAGATTACTCACTCTGTCACGACGGCTGGCTATTTCTGCTTTAATCTGATATGGGTCATACTTGGTATTAGCTGAAAATCCAGAGAACGCTAAACAGATGGAAAACAGTATTTTACTTTTTTTCCCTCTTCTTTAAATACAATTGTTAAGATGTGGAACTATTTAATAAACCATTGCATTAATTCTTTTTCTTACAAGTCACTAGGTTCCAAAATTATCCTCTGTGCTGAAGTACAACTGAAGATTTCCATTTGGCACACCTGAAACTTTTTTTTTTATCCTGAACAACACCAAAAATTGCATATAGCAGCATCACATATTTCCTAAAAGCAACTAGCTTCTTTGATAGGATGATGGCATCTACTGATGCAAGCAATTTGTGTAATGTTAACAATTACTAGTTACTTCCTAGGTACACGAAATTAACAGTATGATAGGGACTACAGTTAAAAAAAAATATTGTCAGAACAAAATTATATCAGCTAGGGAGAGAAGTTGCCTTCTAAAGCAACAGTGCAGAGAACTGGAATACAAATCAACCCTGGCAAGTGAGCACTTAACACAGGGTATCTACAGTAAGGCAACGATTACAAGCTAAAGCCTATACAGATGAAGTAAAGGTCCTAGAGGATAGACTGGGCAAGAGCAACTATGATTTATGGTGTGAGCCATTCAGGGCAGCACTGGCCCACTGAAAAATGCCTGGTATGTGAATGGATGGGGTTGTGCTGTCAGACCTTCCATCCTTCTGCAGAGCTGAAGGCTGCTGCACTGAAACCCATATCCGTGTCCGGGGCTGCACTGGGGTTTTCGACTCTCAAAAGAATACTGCAATGCCAAGGTCATGTCAAGCGTGCAGGAACCTGCCAAAATGAGTAGTCATGCCTGGACTAATTCTCTAAATCCAGGATTTTCTATGGATTTTTTTTTTTTTAAACAGTGCTGATCACAACTGAGTCACAAAACTGCTGCATGGGCACCTCCCTGCCAACCCACAACCGCTGAGCTCACACCACCTCCCACTCATAAGCACACGACACTGAGTCAATGGCAGCACCCAGAAGCAAAGTGGAGGAAAACACTTTGTGAAGTTTTAGTTCTTTTTAATGCAACAACTTGAAACAAGCGGTGGTGGAGGCAAAGATATTCCCTATATAAGCATCCAACTTTGGTCATGTAATTGCACTTGAATTACAAGCCTAATATTTCTGTACAATAAAAGGAGAAGCAAACACCCCACAATGGAGTGGAGGAGTCAAATTAAGAAAAATAAGTGGAGAAGAAGCTTTTGGGAATCTTGAGTTGACAGCATGAGTAATCCCCAAAAGGATATTTTAAAAAAAATTTTTTTAAAAATCATCTGAATAATCAGCTCATCCCATTTTCTCAAAACAGATGCATATGACTTTAAACCAATATAAAATATATTAACACATCTGTAGAAAATTAAAATGCTCAAAACAAGCAAATGGTTTTAAGTAATTGCTCTTACAGATTCTCATTATCAACTCCAGATATACCTACAAAACCCCAAACTATCAAAAGATTAAGAAACATAAGTAAATTGACATAGCATTTACTTTCATTACAGATAACCCCCAATTTTGTAATTTTCAGTAATATTTTGTTCCTGTTTCAAATAACTTGCTTTTCTAAGAGCTTCAAAAATATGAAAAGGGTTTTATTTTTCTAGCATATTTTCATCTTCAACAGAAGTTTCTTTCTGTATATTTGCCTGAAGTAATTCAACAAAATATCCCACACAAATATCACAAATTTAAGAAAACCCAAAAAGCCCAAGGTCCTAGAAAGCTTTTGTAATAAATGTCAATTTAGATTATATATCAAAAATTACTGATGACACTGCCTTTTACTCTACTCCAAGTCTTTAAATAGTTGTTAAACACACTTTAAACAGTAGTTTCTTTTTTAAAAATTCTTTCTTAATAGGAAAATATTTTGCTACTTCTTCAGAAACTTGAACATGAGAGGGGGAAATAAGACTAGTCACTACTGTTCAGTCATGTGACAAACTGAATCACAGAATACATATATGAATTACACAAAAAGATGAGAATCTCAGTTCAACAGTAACAGAGTACTTGGTCCAAACAATCTGGGACACCTCAGCTCTAGAAAATATATTTTATTCAGGATTTTGGCATGTGTATGAGTTACCTTGGATTAATAAATACCACTGAATGAATACCACTTCTATACAGACACCTGCTGTAAGCCCCCTTCCACAATCAGATTTCTTGAACATGTTCATAAAAGGCTAGATTATTTTTGTCAGAAAAAGCAGAGCTTCCCATTCTTATTAAATCCTTGGCATTCAACAGCAAACCTGCAGTTAAAACAACGACTGTACAGCCACTGAAAAACTCCAATTAAAAAAACCAGTAAAACTCCACTACATTTCCACGTGGCTGTTGGGTATATCCACGTCTTTGAACTAGTCCAGTTGACTCTTTAACAAAGACACCTTTTCTTACTGCACCAACCAACAGCCATGACAATGGTGCAACATCTTCAGAATTCAGAAAAATTTTATTATCTACTCCAAGCTACCACAGACATCTGAAGAATAAAAAGGTCAGGAAATCAAAGCTCTGTATCACCAACATCAGTATCACAGGCTGGCCCTCAAGACCACGGTGAACTAATGAAATAGTTTCCTAGTTCATGGTCAGAGGTACTCTTGAACACAACAGCTTGTCCCTAATTCTCTATAAATTTGCTAAACAAACTATGGATCCACGGAAGGTTCCCCCCAAGGTGATGGCTCCCTCCCATGTTAAGAGGAAAATAATCTTTGAGTTTAGAAGCACAGCTAGGCAGCTGATCCAGCAACATTCAGCCCTCGGTTGCCTTACAGGAAGCATCACTACAGCTGGCTCCAAGATGGGTAGAACGCCAGCTGGGACATATCCTGTTTAATGTTATATCCCTTTTTTGATTTTAACATTTATCCCTATTAAAGGTTAAATCTCTCTTGTAATAGACATAACAGGAACTGGAAGACATTGAATTACAGAGTCAAAGATAGCACCTCACTGCTGTAGTCAGGACCCTCATTCACAGAAGAATCAGGTGGTGGAAATACTTCACACTATCTCTGACACCACATCTTGTGAGAGCAAGTGGGTAAAATCAAGGAAAGATAAACTCACAGCTGGCATAGGAACGGCTGTCATCCTCACACATTTTGTGCAACTGTTGATATTCTTCTTGGGCTAGTTCAAAACGCTGCTGCTTTATTTGGTAAATCTCCTTCTTGGCATTGAGCGCCTCCTGGGCAACTATTAAATATTCCTTTAGCATGCGCTCTTGCTCCCTTCTCCATTGTTCCCTTGGGTCCTCAATTTGTGTGAGCTCTAAGGAGAAAAAAGTAAAAGCATTAAAATAAAATTATATGACACTTTGTGCTACCAAGTTCAAGTTATTTTTGTTGAAGTCCATTCTCAACCAGCACACCTGACACTACAGTGCCCAAAATCACTCCAGCCAGGATGAGAAGGAAGGATGCAGAATAAATGAACAGCAAAGGCCTTTTCAAATACAAAAGGCATTTAAATGTTATTCTTTTCTTTACAAACCAGTGCAAACCAAAAGAAAACAGTTATTTGGCTCTAACCTTCCCTCATAGCCAACTCAAAAATTCCAAGAACCTAAAAACCCAGAACCACAAGGAAAAGTGAAAGGTATCTCAGTGCTCAACCCGTAAGTCTATAAATAGGTGGAACTATCTTATGATACTGCATACAACTTTGCAAGTACAACATCTTAAAAGGACAGAGGCTACCACTACAAAGAAGATTAAGGTAATTCAACAGAGAAGTCAGCATCTTAATCTTGAATCCATAAAGCTTTTAAATCACTCCTCTTTTTTTGTCTTAAGAAAGAGCAGTCAGATGTTTTTCCTTGCCAAGGAAAAACAAAAAAGTTTTACTTAAACACAAACCAAAAACAGGTTTCCACAAAAAAAAAAAAATTTCATATCAATTGATTTTCAAGGTTATTACTGCAAAACAATCTCTTTGGAGTTGCAAAGGCATTTGAGCATGACACACATTAAAATCCTGAAAAGTTATTGGTTCATTTAGGGATTTTTGTGAGTCAACAAATATGTTTTACAGGAGGATGTCCATGTAAAGCCTTGTTTTTAAATGTAATGTTAATTTCTGATGACTGAAGCTCTACCAGTAAGAAGCTGACGCAGACACAATGTCAGTGTTCAAAGTAGCAGCAAAACCTGCAGCACGGTCCAGAGCCAAGCACCTAGCAATTTTTTCAAACTTGGTTTCTTACAAGAGATGAAAGCCAGTTGTGTTTTGCATTAATCCTGAGTACATAATTCAGTATATTGGCGCCAGTGATGAAGTACAAAACTGTAGAAGATTGAGCCCAACAGATTAAGAACTCTAATGGTGTCAAGGTCATGCTAGCAGCTCTACCATTTGAGAGCCATCTGAAAAGTATATAAACAAAAACAGAAAAGCTCTTCGAAGTGCAGTACTTCCAACAGATTTGAAGATTAGGCTCCTTTTCTCTTAACAGCTGTACCTTTCTCCCTCCTCACACTGAAACAGCATAAAGATAGTGCCTACAGTTCTGCAATTTCTCCCCACTTCGCAGGGACCCCTTTGATTCCCTTCTGCCTTCAATGTCCCGAATCTATCTCTTCAGTTAAGGACAGGATGTGCTTTGGCTTGTTGAGTTCCCATAAATCCTTTTCTACATGGAGGGCAAGCAGAAGTAAACAGAGTTCTGACTGCTGCCCACCCTTCACCAAGGGCATTTCAATTTCCACTGCTACCTCATCTGTCCATAAGCACCCCTGAAATCTCCGCAAATTTTAATATTCCTAAAACTGCTAAACCCCCATGGAAACCATGAGAAATTAGTAAATATTTATAAAACAGATCGGCTTACTAGGATTCAGTTTTTGTCTTTGAATGGCAAATTATTAGTCCTAACCTCAATAAACAGCCCAGGCTAAGGTGTTACACTCTATTACACATTAAGCCTCTGAGAGTCTATACTTCAGGGCACTGCATCTCTCACAGAATTATTTCAGAAGCCTTCTGAAAAGCTAAGATAGAAAAACTTCTTAAGTGCATGGGAAGCTCTCCTTTTTTCTGGTTTATGAAACTTTGCCCTGGATTTCTAAACATGTTTGCCACATAATGTGACTAAAACTACATTGTATGATAAAATTAACTTCCTTCATTTCTTTACAACCAATTAAAAAAACACTATAGTAACTCAAGAACAGTCCCAGACAAATGCAGAGAATATATTATTCCCTCACTGGGGAATGCCCAACTGCTCAGAGGAGACTTCAAAGGCTCCCAAGACTCTGAAGAGGAGGGAAAGGAATTCTGCGGCTGGCAACCGCCAAGGTTTTTAAGCAATGGCTGGATAGGAGCCAACAGCAGCTTAGTAAGGGTGTCAACAAAGTACTGAATTTACAGAACAAGATGGAGATCAGGGTTGGAAGCACCATTGAGATTTACAGATGATTCTTCTGTTCCTTGTTTTTTTTCCAGTTTAAATGGAAAACTATTGCCTAGAAATCTTTTTCTCGCTTCCTGGGTAAACAAACATCACAAGAGACTTAGAAAAAAAATCAGATATATTGCTGCTTTCTTTTAAAAGGTGCAAGGGCAAAAAGCTTGAGAGAGTGCACAAAGCATGAGAGGTTCCTGGTAAGTGTAAGAAAGACTCCCTTTGAATTATCCCTTGCATTTTCTCACAGTATTTCTTGACACCGAGGCACTTCTAACTGTTTTGTCAATTAACACAGAACTACAGTGCTGCATAAAGCATTTAACCCAGTCAGCCACAAAAGGCAATCCAAATGTTTTCTCCTGAAGCTGCCATTCCAAGTGCTTCAGACATACTCATTTCAGAAAAATATTTCTTCAGCTCCTACACCGTCTCTGCCACTTGTTTGACACCACTTTGTGATGTACATGATTGTCTACTCATTAGTTCTCACTTCTGCAAAAGAACTTAATGCAGTCTTGATTGGTACCTTTGTTGTCCATGGTTTAAAAATTGGATCAAGTCTCCTACTAATATTTGAATAATAATTATCCTGTTATAATATCAACTCTGTCTTCCCTCTTATTATAAATCTTGCTGGTATATGAAAGCACTGTATTAGCCTAAGGGTGACAAACCCATTTTACTGTGACGGCTGAATTACCATTTAGGATAATATCTGTGGGCTGCAAGTAATTAGTTATCATGAAAGAGACTAATTTTGCAACCTTGTTAATTGTTGAATGATTTCTTTTACTCAGTTCGGCACAGTCCCCATGAAGCTTCTATCCCTCTGTTCATACATTAGCTTTATTTCATACCTAATATGATTAGCTTTACTTTTCCAGACCCATTAACATTCATCTTTTCTTTCAGTCTACCCACTGATCATTTGGGAACTCAACTGCTCTTTGCAAGGCTCCTTTTGCTCTCAATTGCACAGAAAGAAATGCAAGCCAGATCTGACATGTCTGCAATGATAAATACCCCTTCTGTAAGTTCAAAATTGAAGTCTGTGGTAAAGCTGCTAATAACAAAATTCAAAAAGCAAAAGGAAGCCCTTTCTTTGCATGTGATGGTGATTGTTTCTCCTATCACAGAGGCCTATCAGTAGCTTTTTTAAGGCACGGCATTGAAATAGGAGTTCATGTTCTACTCATTTTCTCTAGGGATGTTAAAACCACCTGCAAATTAAAAAATTAAAAAGAGTTAGCAATACCTTCTTTTTTTTTAAAATATATGCATTCATGCACATACGTTGGTGCAAGTGCATTCCACTACTGCACTCCAAGGTAATCCTCACTTCTTATTAAATTTCAACATTACTAAAGTTACCATGACAGCAATCCTCAAACTAATACTGTTTTTAAAATCAGAGTTATTGTTACAATTACCTAACAGTCTGTATTTACTGCCTTTGAATTTTCTTGTCTATATATCCTTGTGATGAATGTATTAACAGCTGTTTAAAGTTTATGATTTAGTTGATGATCTTTGTTAAATTTCACAACACATAAGTACCTGTATGGGTCAAACAATGCCATGAGAACATTTATTATTCTGTTGCTTGGGTTTTTTAAAGCAAGTAATTGTGAAACCACAATATACTAGTAATTCCAATGATGGCTGGAAGCCCAAAATTATTTCTACACTTTCATTTTTTAATTGACTAGATTTCAGGTAGATAGTATTGAGGTTGGTTTTTCAGATTATACTATTTACCATTGCTGTGATAGCCCATATAACTACTTTCTTCTTTTCTTAGTCCCCACCAACTGCCAATTCCCATAATACCGAAAACATTCACTCAATGGCGATAAGAAGCTTAATGATAGCACAACAGTAACAACAGCAGCAGTACAAAGCTATAAAGATAAGACATTTATTTTTAAGTAGAATGGCCAAATGTGCCACTGTGATGATACAAAGCTCAGCATAGTCCAAAAGGGAAAGTGTTGGAAATCAGTTTCCAAAATGGACATCTGTTGTCTTTTTGATAGCATTTTGTACTGTATTAAAACATAAAACATGTATTGCTTAAGCAAGGATGAGATTACTGTATTTCACAGTGCTTCTGATTAAAAAATTAGCACACTTGTCTTAGAATGTATTTTGGTTTTCAATCTAGAAGAATGAACTATGGATGACTGGAAAAACAGGAAATATAAGAATATAGCACAAAAATCTTTCTGACATATGACAAAAGGCAACAACAAAATTACTACTACTTCACAGTATGTCCAAGGAAACCAAAATATTTTTATACACTGCAGCTCATAGTTTGTAAAATTCTTTACAATTATGCCCCCATATGAAAGATAAGGAAACACATCTGCAAGAAATTACTTGCATACATTTTCTCACTGTAGCACGAGGTGTATAAATGGCACTGGAAGCAAAGTTAGAGGCAAGAGTAAACACCAGCTTGCTAGTATTCCTCAAAACAATCACAAATCTACTCACGATTTATGTGGTCCATATAATAAACTCCAATCTGTTGATCGTAAACAGTTTCCCATCCTAAAGGAAGCTCATCCCCAACACAGTCAGCAAACGTCAATGGCTTTGTAATCCTGTAAAAATAAAAATAGCACAAATAAATACAAAAGGTGCAGAGTTTACAATGCAATGAATGTTATTACATGTTTTGAAGATACCTTTCCCAGTTGATCAAAAACTAGTTATCCTACTTAGGAATGTGCTGATAATTACAAACATACAGTTTCAAAATAAATTTTCATTTAAATATGCTGACAGATACTCCCCAAACAGGTAAGACAAGCTTCTCCCCTCTAGTTTCTATGTATAATAATTTAATTATAATGGCATGCAGTCCTGCAAGTTCTTCTCCCATACTGCAAAGAACACAAATGTGAAACTGGAGTTCATCACTGCTGAAACTACTAGAAGCTTTATAGGTTTTGACTTCTTTCTGGTGACAATGTAGCGCAATTGCTTGTCTTAAAAAAAATAACATAAAATTCAAGACTGCACTATATAACAGGCCTCCTGTTTTCAATTAGACATTTCCAACTATTAATTATATTCTCTTGGTCCAGACATATCCAAACTACTTCCTCTCCCTCAAAAAGAAGAGGCAAACGTCTTAGAAAAATTCTGAAGCAATTAGAGCAGAAATAGTAATTAATAAGTAACAGCATTACTATCTAGCAGCTTAAAATATCACAGCCCTTGTTAGACAAAGTCTTTAATACATCAGTGAGCAATAGAAAACTGAAACACCCATGTCTGTGTTGACAGGAACATTGAAAGTACTGGGTTCCATATTAAACAGAAAGATTCTAATCAACACTGCTCTAGAACAGCAAGGTATATAAAAAACTAAGAAGAATAAATGATACAAATAGAAAAGCCTTTATGCTTAGTCTGATCATGTTGATTACCGAAATATTCATTTTAATCTTTACTTAACTGCTAGCATAATGTTTTCCTCTAAAAGCTGTCTCTAAATTCATTTACTGAAAAGCCACTAATAAAGTAATTTCAATTACACATGGGATATAAATACATCTTCCTTCCATATTTGTGGAGGCATTTCTAATGCCTAGAAGGATAACAACTTTGCAAACATTAAATACATGCATTAGAGACCAACTTAAGCTGAGCATAATCTATAGCATAAGGCTGTTTGTTGCAATTCCGTTTGGATGTCGTAATACCCAATTGAGGTTTTCTGACACCAGATTTGGACTATGCTCACAAATATACTGCCGAATGGAGAGACCATTAGAATCATAATTGTCTTTCATCTGATAACACTTGTATAACACAGTAACTTCGTCTGAACTAAAGTATGTCTGTCTTTGAACTTGGAAGTCATTTCCCACCCCAAAATAAAACCAACCAGAACAATCCAGCGGTAAAGACTTCAAATGATGGAAACACTACTGCAGCTACATTCGAGCTAGTCCAGCGGTGCAGTAAGCACCCCATTCGACCACCACCAAAGAATACATAACTTAGCACACAGCAAACAGAAAAACTGCATTTACCTGCCTCCTGAAACTATTTCAAAGTGATTGAGATTACAGTGTTCAAAATTAATTGTAGTAGAATAAAAAAGAAATATCCTTACTAGTTTCAATGTTGTGTTGCAACAGCTCTGCACAGAAAGATCAAGTAGAAAGATCAAGCTATTCAGGTCAAATAATAGCTTGATCCTTTTTGGTTGATTCTCCAACGCTTATAAACAATTTAACAAGATGATGTACATAAGCTTGTGCACCACTAATTAAAGTAAAAAATTTCCATTACTCCATTACTGTCAAATATGTAGTTTATATCGTGTAATCATGCAAATCCAAAGATGCTGTATTCAAGAAAGAAAATGTTACTAGGAACTGACATATGCACTCTCAGTAATTCATCAGGCAGACCAGATATTGCCAAAATACGCTCGATCCCCCTGGAATTCAGTCAAATATTAAACATACAAAGTGAAGCATTTTTTCTTAAACTCCCATGGTCTTTTTCTGAAGACATCATGTTTACAATTTCTCAAAGTAGTCTAGACATCAGCTCCTAAATTACTGCACTATAGACAAGATTTTCTTTGGAATGAGTTATGAGACTTGCTTGCCTGTTACACAAACATACCCTCACCCTTTATTCATAAATAAAACCTGCACATGATGCTCTAACTTTTCACACTTCAAAATCTTTAATTCAATGCTCTCCGTGATCCCACTAGGACTCAGACTTGCAAGACAAGGACAATGTTCACTTTTTGGAAAAGGGAGACTGAAGAAAACCAATGCATCTGGTCTAACCAGTTTTCACTGCAGTGTTATAAAAGCATGTGTGAACAGTTTAATTAATGGTTTTGAAGGAAAACTTGTAGGAAAAAAAAAACCCAACACATAAAAAGCTGTCTTCTAGATATTCATGCCATTATTAGGTTGATGTTGCTCATTTTAAACTATAATCAAAGTTTCTCCAAATTGGATTCCCTTCAGACAAAGCAAAATGTCACATTGACTCAATTCAGTCACATTTATACCTATATAGCTGGATCTTCAGACGGAGACACAAAACTAAGAATTGGAAGTTTCTGCCTGTGTTTTGCACTGCTTTGACTAAGTGAACTGAAAAAATACCTTCCTGGTTTAACTAGCACAACTGAGGACAAGATTAGTTTCTTGCCAGTTAAGGAAACTAGGGTTTTTCAGAATAACAAAGACAAAATGGAACAGATGCAGATATCTACATTGGAGGTGGCCCACAAATTACAGTAGTCAACTTCTGAAATCAACTATCTTCTGGAAATACTGCTCTACCCACTGGGTTTGTTTTTAATTAGCTGAAGTTCTATAAAATAGAACAGATCTTTTCTACTTTTTTTATAAAGGATTGTACAAGGTACAAGTACCTCTGTTAAAACATTTCAAAGTATTGAAATAAAGACAAAAAATTTTTCAAAGCATTATAAAAACAAAGACACAACAAAAATGCTGCCATCTTTGATTAAACAAAAAACAGGGCTGTCCCAAACTGTGCTATTCACAGTAAAGAAAAACTAAGGCATTTATCTGTGATCTTGGTAGTAAACAATAACTAACACACTCTCACCCATGATCACCTCCTGTTTCCCCCAAAACAACCAGCAGACACTAAAAGAAAGTTCTGAACTTTCAGCTGAAGATGAAAATTCTCTAGGGCCAGTTTACAGCATTAACTCTTTGCAGCCACTGGACCTACAAGCCAGGTATGAGTAACAGTTCTCCACTGGGCCAATTCTGCACAGATCAAAAAATCAACCTTAATGTCAGATTAACTGACTTTATCCTTTCCAAAAGGATAAAGGCACCCAATCAGTCCTTAGGCACCCAACCTTTTGAGACTCTGAAACCCTTCAGAAGCAAATACAGAATCACATAAGAAAGCTTCCATAATTCAAATCCAGCATATCAAACCCAGAGAAAAATCTTTGAGCAATATCATGCACCTCATATCTGTCACTTCTAACTCTGCACAAATTATATGTTTTCATTAAGAAAATATAGGTCTGGTATTTGCAGGCAACCCAACAGACACATCTCAAAACCCAAGCTTTATTCACATTTTATCTGCATCAATTACCAAGCTAAACAGTTACAATACAGATATTAAACTGTACAATAAAACCACACAGGTGACTAAAGTAAGTTTTTCGCCTCCTTGCATACTTATTTTGTATCTTTATCCACTAGGTCACAAAGAAGGATTCCAGAACAGATTATTACAGCTTTCTGAATATGCAGCAGCAAAACAAGTATTTCTTGAATGCATCAGTTCATGGCAGGGACTGGATGGGTAGAAGAAAAGACATTAAAAGATAATGACTAAATACCATTTTAGATAATTTACTTCCAAAGTGCTTTCAGGTTCAGATACATTTTTAACAGCATCTAATTTCAACTCCCCGTTTCCCTCCAAAAAAAAAAAAAAACCTCACCGAAAACCTCAACTTTTAAATAATAAAGAAAAACTTCTCGGTCCAAAGACACTCCACATCTCCAAAGCACAGTTTCACAGATAGAGTAGGGCAACTTCATTGTCATAGACCATCAAAACCAGAACCAGATCACTAAAAACCACAAGGCTTTGGAAAATATTAGATAAGATCCTCAGTCTTCCCATGGCCCTGATGGCACATTAGAGGGCCCTGGCTGCTTGAAATCCCTAGGTCTAATTGAGTAAAACTTCCCCTGGGAGGAACTAAATAAAGACAAACAGAGCCTGTTTTTCCAAGATCTTGAACAGGAAATCGAAAAGGTGTTCCAAAGTAGAAAGACTGTTGTAAACTAGTTACCCTCCTTTAAACAATGCCTAGACACCTAAATTACATACAGGGTCACCCCGCCTTTCAAAGCGGGCCTCGATTAAGAGGAAAGCGTTAATCACGAGGGCTAATTATGAAAAAGAACCACCAAGTTCTGAACAAAAGTCATTGTCTGTAGGAGACAGAGAAGAATGCAAGAATAGCAGCTGTCAACAGTGTTTTCAATTTTGTTTCTGACTTTGGTCAGGTCCAATGGCAGCAAAAAAAAATAATCTAATAAAATTTGATACACCTCCACAACTAACTAGGAGAAAAATTTCCTTAAACTTGATCTCAGTCTGAATTGTCATCTAATGGGATAGATGGTTTTGCCTGACAAATGCAGATACAGAAACTGTATTACAAATTTACTAGGAAACTGCATTAATTCACATCAGAGATCTGAAGAGCACCATGTAATTTAAAAATGAGTAATAGAATAACCAGAAAAGAATTAACAATCTGATAAATCTAGCAATAGTTTATCCAAGGAAAGTGTTATGCCAAATATATTACTAAATTGTCACAAGGCAAGAAAGAGAAAAGGCAAAATGAGATATCATGCACACGCTTTAAAGCTTTCAAATTTTTTCATAACTCCTTTCAAACGTGAATTTAAGTTACAGACATTGTTATAAAGTTCAAGTAACCCTCTTGTCTTGTACCATGGCTCTTATTCCCTCCAAGTGCACAGAGAAACAAAAAAAAAAAAAAGAAAAAAAACAAACCAACAAAAAAATCCCAAACAAACCAAACCAAGAAATTGAGACGGAACAGATTATTTTTTTGTTGTTTCACAGACACTGGTAAGAAGAGCTGCTTACATTGAGGGGGAGAATGGGAGGATTGTTATTATATTGTTTTTAAAAGTCACACAGCAGTCCTGGAGGCACTTCTTTGACACCTTCCACCACCATAGGTCTGGCATGGGCAGGAAGACCATCTCTGTGAGACACAGAGAGGGTCTGCAGCCACAGCTGTGCCATGACCCCGAGCAGGTTGCCCTTCCCCAAGAGCCACTGTCCCCAAACAGGGCAGGGACACAGCAGGCGCACACTGCCCTGCTGCCGAGGGCAGGAGCTTCCCCCGCAGGGCAGAAACAGGCACCGCTCAGACCACGCAGCCTCACCCCGGAGCAGCACACGCCACTCAAGCACAGGCTGTTCACAGTAAATGCCACCATGAGCTCCAGATCCACTGCTACAGCACTCTGGAGAACCCCATGGTTTTCCTCCTCATCTGTCCCTCCATACACTCAGCTCTTTGCAAGCAGCCAAATCATAAAAATGAACTGGATTTTGAAATAAAGTTTGGCAAATTACATACCAACTGCTTAGTCAAAAGTACAACAAAGTTCACCAAACTATAAGAATCTTTTCAAGATACAAGTTTCTTTTAACCTTTTTCTTAATCCAATTTATATATCTTCATTTTACTACGTGATTTAACCTCAGACTCTGAATAAAATAATTCACTGAACATCTACTCAATTCTTCACTAAAATAAATCCACAATACAGATAGCCAGAGTGAAACTTATGTAAATGAACTTCTGTGCTCAGGATAAAGATTTAAAGAAGGTAACATGTTCAGAGTCATCGTTGGGATACATTTCCCTTGGGAAAAAAAATGGCACTCTCCAGCAAGGAAATAACAGCACTAACTCATCTAAAGGTCACTTGAAATTCAGTCCTTTTAAGACCACGCTGTATTTTGCATCTATTTATGCTGTTATTATTATTATATTTCATTTTTTTCTCAACAAATAAGCTGATGACAGAATGCTAATACTCTCCAATCAGTGTATTTGCTTCAATTTACAGTGACACAAGCCAACATACATAAATCAACGTGCAAAACACAAGACATGGGATGGCACTAGCTAGCCACTTGTACAGTAATAAATCAACATCTTGAAGTGTGAGAAAAATGTGCGATCACTATCAGGCCATTGTTTTAATTTAAACTCTGAACAATTAGGCTTTGTGATGGAAAATGTATGTAAAGCTACACAGCTACTAGAGAACTTATATGATTTGTTGTCTTACAAAAAGTAATAGCAGCCTACATTGTCTATAAACACCTCTAAGAAATGTACCCAAGGACACCCTCTTACCTTTCACTACTCTGGAACAATAAACCCTTACTAACAAGCAACAATAGACAACATACTTTTGTTTTTACCCTTTCTCATAATCCCCAAAACCAAAACAGCTGAAAAATACTGGCTTAGTATGTTGAAACATAAAATGCTATGTCCAATTGCAGCTCTCGCATAACTTGTCTGGCTGCTCGGGAACTGCTGAAACAGTTCCACACAAGCAGCCAAGTCTTCCAGCAGCTATCCATTTCTTAACAGCAGCTATGATCCACATCCAAATTCAGAACACAAATATTATGGGAAATTATTGCTGAAAATATTTCATGTACACGATGAAAATGCCTTTCTCAAAAATCATAGCCAGGTTAGAAGTCAGTGCTTTTAAGAAAACTATTTTTGTGTCTGCAATTTATTGTGTTTTTTCACAGAGGATAAACAGTTAAAAAAGGGGCAGATGGTTAAGCAGAACTATCCATGAATGCTTTAAAACTTATTTAGTTTATGTACACATAGATAGCCCCAAGTGACCAGCAACTGTACAAAGCCACTAGCCAAATCCTAAGATTAGCAGTGGGACAAAGACAATTGCTGGAGGGTCTGGCTGAAGAAAAGCAGACTGGACGGCAGATGACTTGACAGCTAGAGCAGAAAATAGACAAAATTATATATGGCAGCTGTGTATAAACTGTAAGAGGAAAACAGCAGGAATGTGTGGCAGATAAGACAGCTAAGGAGGGGAAATTAGGAGACTACTGTTTCTGATTTCAAATTGCAACTTCAAACTGATTTCAAATTGCACCTTCATATTGAATATGCTCTCTACTAGAAAGAGTAACATGCAAAATACTTACAACTTTTCTTTTGCCAGTGCTACTCAAAAATCTCTAAATATTTACAAGATCTTCTAGAGGACTTCTGTAATGTGTGAGACTCCAAAAAAAAAAAAAAAACCAAGCTAAAAAAGCCCCTAAAACCAAATAATTAAGAATCAAAAGCCTAAACTAAACAATAAAAAAAAACAGAGAATTTCAAAATTCGAGAAGCAAGCTGAATTCTTCCACTTGTGTAAGAAGCCTAACATGACATTACACATATCCAGACACAGCACAGCTTTAGAGCAAGCAAGTATGCAGTGCTCTAGTTTCACAGATTCTGAATCAACATTTTTAACTTGTATCCAACATCTGTGCATAGCAGCATTTTCCAACTACATCTGATTGATAATTAAGGTCCCAGTTAGTAAAGGCCAGGCATGTAGCTATCCATTTATTTCTTCCATCCTGCAAATCACAACTGTGCAAACCTTCTGCTGGAGACAAGCAAGTCATCCAGCTGTCAGATTTCTATGTCCTCAGAATATACTAAAACCCATTTCTATGTTCACTTCTATCTAACAAACTGCTTGACAGCTGTAACCTTAGTTTTGCAAACATTCCTCTGGCTTGAGAATATAAATTTCCAGCTAACTTATTTGACCATGATCCTGCCCATCAGTTCACTAAACCATTGTAGAAGAGTCAGTGGGAGAGGTGATAAGTGTATGCCTCCCCTATGTATGGATGTAAGGGTATGTACCCACCCTTACACAGAGGAGTGTATATGTGCTTGGTGTGTTTAAGTGCGTAAGTGTATGGCTACACAGAAAATTATTCACTTCTGATTGCTGGTCACAACTTCCGTATGGAACTATCAGACAAGGAGGAAACACCTGCACTTTCCTAATGGAAGTCACCCGAGCAAGGGTGAAAAAGTGCATCTGGCAAGATCTTACCAGCAAGTTCTTAGCAATAAGTATTTTGCACATGAACAAGAATCATGGAAGGAGTTCAAAGACGGAAGAAAATGTAGCAGACAGGAAAAGGGTGCCCAGCAGACAAGGAGGAACAAAAATCCAAATTCAAGTCCATGAAGTTCCACGTGTTAGAACAAAAAGAGGCACCTAAAGAAGGTTTACATCTCAGTAAGAAGTAAAATGGTCTTACATGCTGCAAGACACTATCATGCAGTCAAATACTTCCTGAAGACTCTTGCATGATCACTTGAAGTTTATATCAAAGAAGATTCGAACATTCTCACTATTACACTGCCTCTTTCACTACCAGCTTATTAAATGTATTGGCTATCACTGCTTACTACTGCAGTAGAGATGTGTAAGGTTCTTCAAAACTGTCTGCCCATCTATTACGTTCTCTTGCTAACCTCAGGTGTCCTATATCCAGGAAGATTACATCAGCATTAACTATCTTGTTACCTTTAAGTCTGACCTTGCTAGACTAAACTTTTCTTCAAAATTTTGAAGTCTATGTGATTGTCCCAAACATTATAGCAGAGATTATTCTACAACTTTCTAAAAACCAATGGTAATTCAAGTTTCTGTACATTTATAATGGTTATCTCTTCACCACTGAAGGCGATCCCCTCCATTAAATTTATCATTCTTTTTTACCAATTATCCAGATTGGAATTAATTAAATATATACGTGTGTGTGCAGACACGTACATGTACACACATACACACACACATAAGTGATTTGTCCACACAATGTATTGATTTGTCTAAATACCATTCAAGTGTCAAATGACTGAAGTTTAACTTAGACATTCTTCAATTTAAAAAGCACTGTGAAACATTTTTGTGAACACTTTAAACCACTTTAGACAAGTCTCAGCAAAACAGAAAATCTTACACCATCTGGTAGTCTTTGGGCTGACCAGAAGGCAAGTAGTTGAAGATGCACAGAGGTTAACATTAGAATCTTGAAGTATATATGCAATTACATCCCAATGGATGCAGGACTGGAAGGGACACTAAGCAAGTTCACAGACAACACAAAACTTGGAGGAGCTGTTGACTCCCTCAAAGACAGGGAGGCAGTCAACAGGGAGGCCCTCAAAGGCAGAGAGACCTTGACAAATTAGGAGAGAGAGGCAACCACCAACTGTATGAAGCTGAACAAGGGAAAAGTGCTAGATTCTGTACCTGGGATGGGCAACTCTGGATGTATGGACATACTGGGGAAGGAGAGGCTGGAGAGTGGACCTGAGGGTCCTGGTCAACGTCAACTTGAACATGAGCCAGCAGTGCCCTGGCAGCCAGGAGGGTCAGCCCTGTCCTGGGGACATCAGGCCCAGCACGGTCAGCCGGCAAGGGAGGGGATTGTCCCCTCTGCTCTGAGCTGGGGTGGCCTCACCTCCAGTGCTGGGGGCAGGTTTGGGTGCTACAATCTAAGAAAGATATTAGCAAGCATCTAAAGGAGGGCAACAAAGATGGTGAAAGGCCTTGAGGAGAAGCCATATGAAAAGCAGCTGAGGGCATTCAGTCTGTTCAGCCAGTAGTGCAGGCCTCACTGCAGTCTACAGCTTCATCATGAGGGGAAGAGAAGGGGCAGGCACTGATCTCTCTCCTGTGGTAACCAGTGACAGAACCCAAAGGAATGGCTTGAAGGTTTTTCAAGGGAGGTTTAGAGAGTAGTTGGGCACTGGAACAGGCTCCCCAGGAAGCTGTTGCAGCATGAAGCCTGACACAGTTCAAGAAGCATTTGGACAATACTCTTGAACACATAGTGTGACTCTTGGAGATAGTTCCGTGCAAGGCTGAGAGCTGGACACTGATGATCCTTGTGGGTCCCTTCCAACTCAGCATATTCCATGATTTTCTGAAAAATCTCTCTCATATAATAAGAAGGTCCATCATTCTAGAAAACATGACAACAAACAAAAGCTAAAGGGATTTCTTATATCTGTAGTCTGAAAAAACCAGTATTTTAGAAAAGGCTATAGCTAATGTTCCCCTACATGTAAATTGAAGTTTAATGACACTAGAAACAGATACCCGTCATGCTCATATGCACAAACAAGCCTAGCACTATTGTTGGTGAAAATTTAGTTAATCTGATGTTTTAAAATATTTTAAGCCCCAATCTTCAAAAAACTTACTATACTTGGAGTATATTCAATTATATTTCACTGAAATTATTTTCAGGAAACTATTTTCACCAACAAGTATTATTCAATTACATTAATAAAAAATAAAATATATGTTAAAAGTTACCAGAAACCATTTCTAGATAAATTAAGCAGAAACTGACAAACAATGAGAGGAAAAAGTAAATGCAACTGGCCTGAGTATAAAAAAAAAAAAAAAAAGGTTGGAAAAATATGTATTCAAGAGACCATTCTTTTCAAGTCTTGGAACAAAGTGATGTGTAGATAAGTGCCAAAAGAATATGCATACCATTACTTCACATACATCCTATTGAAAACAAATTGTGAGGTAAAGCAGTAAACAAAGGCCTCGCACCCAGAAAAGTCTACAATGCCAGCTAATATTAGAAATTCAAGAGAAGAGTTTCTTATTTAATCTTTCAAAACAGCTTTTCTCCTCGTCTTCCAACACACTTGAAAATGTGTTATATTCATCCTGTATTTTTCCTAAAAGTACCACATATGGCATTTCTCAAAAATGTTAAATTATCACATTCCTGGATATTTTATGGACTCTTTTGTGCCATTTCTATGTTATGTCTTCTAACATGCTACAGAGCTGTCACGCACTGACTTCGCCTGTAAAGCAGAGAAATTTTGCCTTGTAAAAGGCCACAGCTCTGGCTGCAAGACCCTCTCAGTGGAGTGGGTGCCCATGGGCTTGGAGGGAAACCTGCAACCAGAGAGGACATTACACTGACCTGCAGCAGCCCCCTGCCCAAAGTGCACTGCAGATCTGCAAGGAAGGCCTTCCAGACTGCTCCTCTTCTTGTTTCTGAACTACATTAATAAAGCAATACTTTATGTGAGGGTGAAGAAGAGCAACTAATGTGACACGCACACTGCATCCAAGGGCACCGTTTCAATCACTTGCCTGTACAGTTACTAAGCTTGACTTAGCACTAAGCAACTGAAGTGGAAATATGTTGACAGGATCTTTGATGCTTTTGGGTTTCAGAGTTCATTTCTTGCAAGCACTGATCTACAGCAGTCACCTCATTATTTACGGTTTTTCCACTCTTCCAGGAGTAACAGACCCTTAGTCAAATATAAATGCATGCATGTTTCAGCTGCCTTGAAGTGGTGATGTACAAGTCGTTAGTAACTATTGTATACACTAGCATCCTCAATCCACCTGTTTATTTCAAAGCTCCACATTTTAAGTGGTATTACAAAAACAGTTAATGATTCCCTATAAAATATTAAAAGCGGTCTAAAAATAAACCCACTAAAGAGAACTGTGCTTAAAATGTGTCTTATTTTCCAAACATAATCAGGAGAGCTAAAGGAAGAAAATTCACCTCCCTAAAATCTTTGCTGCTTTTATACCAATGGAGCAACAACCCCCTGCAAAGTAAATAATTTCTTCAAGCCAAATAACTGCCTAAGGTAAAAAGCAATGGTTCTCCAGTGATTTGCAGCCTTGCTACATTTCCTTCTCCACAGCTCACTCTTTCCCTTTAAAATTACAGATACAGCTGTCAAGTTATTTACACTTTATGACATGTCAGTTTATTTAACTCCTAAACTTTTGATTCTCAACAGTCTCAATCTACCAGTCACAAACAGAAATTCATGTTATCTACGCATATATGTTAGCATAGTGCTGTGGAGAAGATTCTCTAAAACATGCACTTAAAATCTTAGAAGTGCTTCCACGCTCCAGGTTAGCATGCTTGTCAGACAGTAATTTTCAAGCTTGTAGGAAAGCTTAACCCAGCCCCTGTTCTCCCAATATGCAATTAACGTACTATTATTACCATTCCCCAAATATACTTGCTTCCCTAGAGTCTACCTAAATGCTGACCTTGCAAATTAATGCAGTATATTTCCCAATCAATATTAGCAATTTAGTAATATCTCCCAAACTCAGTTTTACAGATCTATGCTCATCTGAACGTAAGGTTCTGAACATTTTTAAGAGGTTGAACTTACGAAGTTTGATGCTATTATTTTTATAGTTGCCAGTAGCTGTACAATGTCTTATATCTGAGCTTCCAGTTAGACTAATAAAGTAGTTCCCAGTAATACAAGGAATTACTCATAACTTCACTATCATGGTATCACATATATACAAGAATAAAAAATACTTTGTGAAAAATCCAGAGAAATCCAGTGAAGTAATGTACTTTCAATGAATTACAATGCAGTATGAAAAAAAACTTAGAAGAATCTACTCAAACACAATGTAAAAAACACTTGAAAGTCTTAGAAAAAATTATTTTTGATATGAGAAAATAAATCAAACTAAAACAGCACAAGCAATATTGGAAGTTATTTTACAGCATAAAATTTCACATATACTAGAAAATAGGAAAGTAAAAACCAGTCAACAGGAGAAAAAGCACAATTCTAGAAGACTGACTGCCATCAAATCTACAGTGATCTTAATTTGAACATAACTGAACATCAATGAATACCTCTTCATTAAAACAGCAGTAGAAATCTGATTAAATTTATAGTAACATATTGAAGAGACTTCAACAGTAGATGGCCTCCTCTTCTTCCGCCCCATCTCCCATGACGGAGAAGGCTAAAAATAGAGGCTTCCGTTTCCTTAGATTATTTCACTTTAAACTTTTCTAGAGCACTGAAATAGCTACTTTGCCAGCTTCCTACGTTTGTGTTAGAAAAGCAGTGTTAAAAACACACATTTACAGCAACTCAGGAAACTGACTTCTGTGGTTTGCATTATTATTATCATTTGTAAATGACAAGTCTCTCTAGAAGTGGGAGGTATCTCTTCCGAAGTCTCCTTTTGGATATTGCTCACCCAAAGGTCCCTTGCACCACATAGTAACATATTCTGGGAGTAAGCTGTACTGGCATATTTTTCTATATTTATACATTCCTCTGCAGTTAGTAAATGCAGATATTTTCAGTGCACAGTGCTCAGTTCCCCATATCCAAAAGCAGTTCCACTACTAGGGAGGAAAGCTTAAGAGCTGTAGAAAGACAGCTTCAGCTCCCTGCCTCCCTCCTCTGAGCCTTTGAGGAACTCAGCCACAGGAAGCCCCTAACTTCCACCATGGCAGCACAGAGTGGCCCCAGTTGTCCAGGTCCACATTTTAAGGTCAGAAAGTCACTGCTATCATTACAAGCCACAAAACTTTAGCTGGTAGTCCTTGCATCTAGTCCAACCTCATGGGTGACCTAGAGTATACCTTCCACAGCAACAAGAGAAGTGTTTGTAAATATTGAAAAAATGTACATTGCAGAATTAGCATCTGAATTCTTTATCTGGAAGCACAGAGTGTCAACAACCAAAAAGTAGCAGGCATCTAAAGTCTGCTGCAATATGATGTTGTATCAATTGCACATTACTATAATGCAGCGCCACCCATTCATTAGGAAGTCTGGTATGCTTCGTTAGGCATTCCCTCATTAGGCAATTTTTTTATTGCTTTTCATTCTGCCGGAGTATAGTTGCCTTGGCTGAAGTTCTCCCTCCTGAGGGCGTGCCTCCGTCTCATGTCTTGTAAGAAGGTCAATTAAAACAGCTCTGCCAGTTGAAACAATGAAGCACAGGAAAAATGCTGTCCTGTCCCTCCCCACCCCCCTGCTTCAATTCTTACATCAGTCTCCTAGATAATCTCAGCACAGCTAACCCTGGGACCCGAACTTCATAGGTATCCTACTATTCCAAGGAAAAACATTCAAATCTGGTGAAGGTACAAGGGAGTTGAATATTATGCTCATAACTCTGTGAAGTACGGAAGCTCAGGTCTTTGCAGATTTAATCTCGACTGAACACATGCCAACTTCTCAGGATCTCTCTTGGCCACCCAGCCACTC
Source organism: Cyanoderma ruficeps (assembly GCA_008694505.1). Classification (NCBI taxonomy): domain Eukaryota; kingdom Metazoa; phylum Chordata; class Aves; order Passeriformes; family Timaliidae; genus Cyanoderma; species Cyanoderma ruficeps. The sequence continues at coordinate 31,819,386 of VZDJ01007754.1, read as the reverse complement.
AACTCCACTGTTCCGGAACATCTGAGAGGATTGCTCCTGATTTTTTGCAAGGAGCAGCTCCAGAAAAACAATTCCAGTACAACCCTGCTTCTTCCAGGGAAAGAGACTAGGAAGTCAGTTTCTCCTTCCAGTCTCAATCAATCCTGTCACCACCTGAACATCATGAAGGAAAAAAAGGAAGCAGACACACAGCGATACAAAAGAATGAGGAACATGGGAACCAGGTGCTGGAAGAAGAGGCAGTGGCAATCAGAATGCAATGAATGATCAAAGGAAGCACAGACAGAGAAGCAGGATAAACACAAGGAGAAAGATCAACAGCAGAGCTCAAAGCAGAAGGGACTGGCCAGCAGCAGTGTGAACAGGCCACAGCATATCTGTCCGGATGGGGAAAGAAAGTAGCCTCTACATCCCTCAGCCCTGAGACTCTGCACAGGGCTCTGTTCTCTCCTACGCCCCCCACTCCAACTATACCACCTGCAGTTTTGTATGAAAGCTCAATTAACAACTTGGTACCATGGAACTGGAGAAATCCCTGCTGCTTTCCAATGTGTCCCCCTCTGCTGCCCTAACCTGCACAGTCCCATCACTCCACAGCACAGCTACTTCTAACACTCATCTGACCAGACAGTAAACTAAGAGTAGGTATGTTTCAACTCACCAGAACTTCAAAAAAAGTAACGGAGAAAGGGGAAAGTAGCAATTTGTAGGGGAGTCCCATGGATACTGAATGGAGTTTATTTTGCTATCAGATGAGCAAAGAGGCAATGTAGAAAAGGCACGAGGTGAACAAGATCTACTATTCATAACAAACTACTAGCCTAACTTGGACTAAGCCTCACTCAGGTTGGTGGGGGAAGAAAGAAAGAAGAACCAAAAAACTCATCCTGATAAAATCAGAACAGCCACATAAAGACAGTTTCACAACAATGACAATGCAGACATGAATCCTGGCATTTTACAATGCTTGGTCTATGTTTGGCTATGCAATTTTAATGAACATGAAAAAACCATACAGACGCATCACAAAAGCATCTCAGGAAGAGAACACTGAGGCACCAGGATCCATATGTTAAAGAGCCTTCTAAAGTTTGGAGGAAGAACACGGCCTATTTTAAGTTTCTGAGAAACTCGGGTATACAGCAAATGAAAAACTAAAACCTCAAAAGCACCTCTGATTATGCACTGCTAGACAGTGGTACTGTAGCACCCTGGAACAATAATCCCCAATATGAATACTTCTTTCAGTGCTCATGAAAGGTTAAGACCTAACAACATAGGATACTGACACAGATAACATGTTTGGGAATCAACTAATTAATCCATTTATCCATTAATGTTGTTAAAAAAAATACCAAACAAACCCACACACCAAAGCTGCACAGGAAATAACTAGGTATTCATGAAGGAAATTAACTACTAAAACACATGAAATGATTGATTGACCAAGCAGTCATTAAAAAAAGTGTGCAAAGGAAACAAGCTACTATGTTTTGAGTCATATCCTCAACTATATACTCACTAAAACCTATTTTTCCATAGTAATTGCAATTAAAATCTCTTCCCAGCTTCTCTTCTTTTCTTTTTCTCATATAAGTCTATTTTTAATATAGAAAGCACTTGCTAACATGCAACCACAGAAAAGCCACAAAGACATGAGAAATGTGGATTGCAGGAAAAACTGAATTAGGTAAAGAAAAGCATCTACATTTTCATGAGGTTTGTCTGGTACCAAGTAACAAGCAGCCTGGACAGATGCATTCAGAAGAGAAATAGGGTTTATGTCTGACGTATTAGAATTTTAAGTTCTAGGAGAAGGGACATATGTTTCCTTTACTTAAAATACAGAAAACTATCTGCTCAGAGAAATTATGCAAAATCTTGTCAGAGTAACTGTTCCCTGCATTTCACAGCCTTTTGTGTTACTAGCACAGGAAGCATATAAAGTTTTAGTTTGTTTAACTCCAATGCACCTATTTTTTCAAAACTATATGCCAGAGCTAATGATCAAAGGGGTCCTCCCAGCCTCTGAAGCGAGGATGGCAGGCAGGACTGTCTCCTAGACTTAAGAGTTCATCAGCAAAATTTTAGATAGGTAACAAACTTTCCCCAACAATACTAGCTATTTACAGTTACTGAAAGATCTACTGACTCAATCTCTGAGTAGCCTGAATGAGAAAAAAATCCACAGTTTTCAGAAGTGTTGTAAGCCTGTTTGCTTAGCTGGGCTGATGAGCAATGCTTCAGGAGATCCAGTAAAAGGAGCATGAAGCAAACTGAACCACAACTGCTATTCCAGATGTGTGCTGAAAAATTTGTGACTCAAGTGTGTTTAACAGAGCAGGACTTCAAAACTTAACACCAGCTTCTCAAATGCTATTAGGAAACCTGAGTGAACTGAAAGGGAAACTATGGCGCATGGGAAGGCAGCGTACAAGCCTGACAGGGAAATCCCAGAAAAACATGGTAATGACTCTTACATTCCCTTCTCCACACGATTTCATGTTCTGTCATTTTCTAAAAACCTTTCACCATTATCTATTAAGCAAGAAGAAAGTCTCCAAGACAGCTGTGGAAAAAGAAACAGGAGCACTCCCTCTTCCCTCCCCATCCTGTACTTATGCCACAACTGAACAAATAATTTGAAGAGATTTTCTCACCATTTCCTAGACTGCTGCTGCCAGGAAAGCCTCTCTTCTGCCATCACCCTTCATCTAGCTTCCTTCTGCAGGCCTTACTCCCCCATAAGTGAACCCAGATGCTTATATACATAGCCACTCTCTGCTCTTCCCAGCATGAAATCCACAGGATTCTTATTCACAGGATTTAGTTTTCTGATTTCATACTGCCACAGTGCAACAAGGAATTACTAAAGACAGAAGTTGTCAGAAGAGCAAAGATAAATCCCTTCCCTACTCAGCGTAGTTGAAAGACCTAAACTTTTCATGTCCTCAAGTTAACTTCCCTGACAATTTTGCCCTCAAATTCTAATCAGAATACAATGAAAATACCATCAGTTAAATAAATTATTATCATATTGCATTAAATCTATTCCTCCCCCATGCAATTAACAAGGTGTTTCTAGCAAGATTTTTCAGCCTATCTTTATTTGTTCTTCACAACAGCCTTCTGAGGCAAGGAACCTCACTGCACAGCCAGTTAAACCCTGTTGCTGTGCTGCATTTTAGTGAAAGCCTGAATTTTACAGATATGACTGGTCTAGGCCCCCTCCTACCCTCCAGCCATATATTGAGCAATGTTCAATCTTACCATCTTACTCACAATGACTTAATGCTTCTAATTCCTGAAAAAATTAGTTTTATGGAGACAATTAATTTTCCTTAACTCCTCTAAACAAAGAAACATTAATAAATACACCAATTTAAGACACCAGTCAAGTCTCAAGTGGAATGCTGATTTGGGCAAGAATACCAACCCCACCCACTCCTCAAAAAACAAAGCCCAAACTCTCTAAAGAGAGCACCATGCAAGGCAATGTATCAACTATCTAAGACATCTCTGGACCACACTGCTTTCAGAGGTGGCACTAAAGCGATGCAGAGGGCAGACACCCATGCACACACACACATTCCCACTGACTGAATAATCTGCATTTCTCAAAACTCCAGCAACATATAAAGGGGCACTTTTCTTCTTTGTAGAAAATGAGTGCTGACAGAAGCAGAGGACAGGATGACATTACTGTTGCCATAATACAAATTCAGAATACTTAAAAGGATAACACAAACAATTTATTGACAACTGAGCCAAAACAATTTCATAATGTAACACTTTATGCAATCCAAGAACAGCATAAAAGTAAAAAAAAGTCTATGGACTCTACTTGGTATTAAAAAGGAAAACTACACAAATGCCATTTTTAAATAGTAGCTTGTTCTAACACATGGTTTAATACATATTAAATATATTGTAAGAATGGACAAGTTCTTCTGGCATTTTTTAGCATCAAACATCAAGGTTGAGAAGAAAAATAAGAAATCATTGTCTTCAGAGATCCATCATAAAAATAAAATTAATTTCTTGCTTCTCTCAAAAGTAACCATGAAAATGAACTTGCCTTGCCCTCAGTAACAGTTCATCCTCATATATTTTGTACAATTAAGCCCAGCACATTGTTCTGTTGTTTTGAACCTACATTGCTTTGATCTTCAATTTCCAAAACAAGAGAACTACAAAAGCATTCTCAAACACACCTTTCAGATCAGGCATGTGTACTCCCATGCACACACATGTTAATGGCACAGACTGCACTGCTCCCTTTACATTGCTGCCAACTGCAAGCTTTTGTAAGTGTAAATTCTGGCTGTACAATATACAGGTATCAAGACAATGACAAAAACACTTTCTTAGTACTGTCTCCATTTTCTTTCCAGGCCTTTTTCTTTCCTGTAAGCACATAAATGCCTTCTCACAGTACTGGGGGGAGTCTAAGCCCTCCAGAGCCACAGCCAGCCTGTTCCACAGAAGGAAGGCCAGCCCCAGCAGCATCTGTGAGCACAGCAGTGTCACTGTGCTGCATCATGGCGTGTGCTCCTCCAACTCCTTTCAGTGCACAGGAGTGGGAAGATTCAACTTAGCCTTTCAAGTGATTGGATCATATTAGAAATATTCCTGAAGTCATGGCTTTATTTCAAAGATCTTTGCTTAAGATAACTTTATTATATACAAGACACTCTACTATTGCAAATCAAGAGGTAAGAACATTATCGATCCATTTAACACTGGTGATACAGCCTGTGATAATACAGATTTTATACATAATTTATAAATACAACCCCAGAAGAAATAACTAAAGCCTACCGCTTACACAAAATAACATTAACTGATTTCTGTAAAGAAAGTAACATTACAGTAAAGGTACTGTAAATTCATATTATAAATTATTTACCCCACACAAACACTTCTGCATTTGTCTACACAGGATGTTTCCACCAGACTCAAAGCAGCTTTGCCCTGGCTCCCATGAGTACAGCTTCCAGCTACTTCAGTGTGGCACAGAGCTCCATCTAATATAACCTAGCCTACACAGGGCTTGTTAGCTCAGGTTCAGTGATGAATTAACCACAGCCACTGGCTCACAACCAGCTCAAAGCATGAGCCAAATTTGCAACATAGCATTTAGACACAACTGACAGCGCCTCATAATGAAATTGCTTACTCACCTTATTCACCTCACTTACTTCATCTAGTGGAATAAACTACTCACCTGTATTGCTACACAAAAAGCATTCAAATGGAAGATCGAGGGCCCTGAACTTACTGAGCTTTTCCAGGTAGAAAAACCTGTGCTTAGCAAAGGTCAAAACTAAATAAAGTGAACCATTTTTGCTGACAGTGAAACCAATGGCATCCACTGCCCTTGGCAGTATTTCGCACAATACGCCTCCGATACTTATGAACAAAAAAATGACTGCTAACAGCCCCAAGCAGTAAATCAACAGCAGGAATCTCAATGATAAACCTTCAGCAGGACTCTAGCTCTCTATTCAAGATTACTGCTTTTGTTCATGCATATAGGAAAACAAACCTAAAAGCACACACAACTCAGCCTAGCAGCTACACTGGAAACTTTAATGCTTTGTTTCATTTGTGCATGAATAGTGCATCCACTGCACACACACACGCAGAATGATTAAAGTCCAAGTCTGTAAAACAAAATCTGACATATTGATCTCAAAATGTATTTCTACCACTTAACATGTAAAAGTATGACATGGTTTTTAGGAATTGGCTCCTGTTTCAAACAAAACTGGCTATTAGAAATTAGCTGACAACAGGGTCATTAAAAAAAAAAGAAATCAAGGGCTCATAGTGCCATCTCCCATAAAAAATATGGATATGTGATTTTTATTAATAACACAATTAACAGACTTAAGTCTATATGGTCTTTTTTTCTATTGATGAGTTTTCAAATTTTAGGGAAACCCCCTACATAATTCAAATACCTCTGAAAGTTTATGAAAAGTAGGAGGCCTAATGGAAAGTGAGAAACATGCTCACACCTAATCAGGTATCAGAAAACCTGCTCAGGAGCAAGTGAATGCAAATAGCCCAAATGAAAGGCAAAGAGCATCCAACAGAACTTTCACCTTCTCAGACTCCAAAGTCAATCAGTTGTAAGACTCAAACCCACAGGAAACCAGACTTCACCAGTTCCGGTACTCACGGAAATACCTGATTTCTGTAAATGGTAACATTTTCCACATAACATCTACTGAGAGCTTCTTCAGCACATCAAACTCTGTACCTGCAAAGCATCTCCCTGCCCTACTCTAGACAGGCTACCCAAATATTTTTCCTTCCAAATGTTATTTTCTTTAAAAATACATTAAATATTTCCTTTAAAAATCCACAGCTAGGCCTATTTATGTGACTATTTGCTGGGTGGAACAAAGTTAGATGCTAAGCTGGAAATACCATAACAGCTGAGTATTTTAACTGGCAACACCCTTGTAATGACATGCCTGTGTGTCATATCAGCAAGAGACTCCACAACCTTACAAATCTGACATCTCCCATCCTGAAAAAGTGATTTAGCCGGTTTACCAGAATTTCATATGCACATGGTCACAGACAATCTTGCATTAAAAATACCCAAGAGCAATGTAGAAAGTGTATACTCATGGCCTTGACACTTGTCAGTGATGACTCCAGTACCCAACTCAAGCAAATCAATATGCCATTCCTACAAAACTGAATAAAATTTTTGTGCCACACTATAATATCATTTATGATACAGTATTTTTCTGTAAAATAGAAGCCCAAAGTCAAGATCATATATTGCTTTGAACACTGAAATTTTATCTCTTTCCAGATAAAAATCAATAGCCTTATCACCTGTACTGTTCCATCATTATAGGTGTGCACTGTTTACACAGATTAGCAGTGTTATACAAGGAACCTGCTCTAAATAAACATGAATTGTATAATAAGGATATTGCAATTCATTGTACATCTAACACTGCTGGGCTTGGGAGATTTTTTCCTCCAAAATCTGAAATCAAACATACGGCAGTACATACAAAGACTATACTAAACTTTCTTTATCACAGGCACCCAGTGTATTTCCCAAAATTTGCTGCTTAGTATTTTAAAACTTCAATTTTGCTAAGGCTTGTTTTGTTGCATTTTAAAAATGTAGCAAAGCAAAGGAGAGGGGAGGACTGAGCTATGGCTGGATTCAGTAATCCAGTAGGCATCAGAGTCTTGACTAAATATGCTTCTCCTGATTAAAAGCATCCCACCCATGAGAATCAAAGAGACAGAAATTTGGAGACCTGCCAGTTCATACAATAACTGTGTTTATTTGTCTTAATAAATATTTAAGAAACATGACTTGTGGTATTTGATACAACTGAGACCATGGTTAAAAGGCCTCTCTCCATGACATAAGCAAATACAGCCTATCCTCTTTATTTGTCCGACTTCTTTTCGACATTCAAGGCTAATCTAGTTTTAGGTCAGGAAAGACTGTGGTCTATCATTTTAAACAAACCATTGTAGTAAAACGTGAACAGGAAATTCCTAACTACACTGTTCAAAGAACAATGATTAGAAAAACAACACAAGCTCACAAAGCACAAGAAGGGCAGCCTGGGTAGAAAATAAAAAAAAAGCATCGCACACATACAGTCACCTTGCTCATTTTACTTTTCCCCTGCCAGCCCCCACTCCCCACCTCATCCTCCCCACAAAGGCCAGGGGTCCTTCAGACCTTGCCAAGGGAAAAACCTTTGGATCCAAAGGGGGAAAAGTGCAGTATATACAGCTCTGTCTGATACCTTGGAAATATCCGGCCTGCGGGAGTTAGCGCAGGCATGCCATTCATTCCACAACATATAAATGCCCTCTTTAGAGCCCCATCCAAGCAGCAGTTTCATTTGGATTTTGAGGCACAGGTCTGCCTTGTTTTTCAATAAGCTGCAAGCTATTTTTGCCATGAAAAAAAAACCCCAACATTTTAAAAGTGTGCCTGCCTAGCATACACAGAATATATAAAATGAGTGAAACGTGGACTCAAGGAAAATCTGTATTAGAACTCTATTCATAGCACAGATTTCCATCTTCTAAAAGAAACAAACCCCCAAACACTTAAATCTCCAAAAGCACAACAAAGCTCATGTATTTTAAATTCTACCAAGTGTAGTACCTTTAAACATTCAAAAATTCTTTAACCAAAGTGCTCTCACAACTATTTTGAAATCATTCTTGTAAAAAATCTGGACAAATCTGGACAAATGACCATCTTCACTAATGGGGAGAGGAAAAAAATATTCCTAATCTGAGAAAGAAATCACAATAAAGGGGAACTGATTCACTTTTAACATCATGTACTAATATCACACTAAGAGGCTATTAGTCTGTATAACATGTTTCTTTTCTTTACAGAAATATCTGGATATGGCTATTAGTATTAAATTCTTCATCCACTTTGAAAAATAAGCTTCTGAGCACATATATAAAAAGGCAAAAGACAGAAAAAATTAACACAGGATCTCAAAAGGTTTGCATTTTAAAGAACCATATTCAGGGACTGGAAGGTAGGGAGAAAATCTCCACAGTCTGGACACTACCCATAGTTTCAGGGTGTCCCAAATGGAACCAGAGTTTTGGACACAGGGTAATTTGTATTTTTAAAAAAAGTCTTTTATAAATGTTCCACAGATTCTAAATGTAAGGGAAATAAACTTACAGTTGTGATTCAAGTTAAAAATGAACATGATTTTTTTTTTATCAAGTCACTTCATAAAGAATAAAACAAATATCTTAAGAACCACGTGGGCAAACAGTCCTATGTGCAAAACTTCAAAAACTCCAGATGTTCACATACCAAACATAATTACCCCAAAGGAGATATTCCAGAAATTTATTACTGTATGTTTTAATGATAAAATGAGGCAGCTGTATTTTAAAACAACAAAACTTTTTTAAAATTCTGAACCCATTCCATGTTGGAAGAAAAAAAAATTACCAATATTCCCTTTCAGATACTTTTTCCAAAAGAAATAGGTAAGGGCCAAAAATCTTCGCACAAGTTAGAAAACAGAAAAAGAGAGAGAGTCTTTAACTCAAGAATCCAAATTGAGTCCCATCAATAGTAATGAAAGTGCATTATTGCCTGAGGGCTGTTTGGCAGATTATGAAACAGAAGAGAGGACACGTCTCACTCCTAGCAGGCAGATGTCCAGAGAATAACATCAGCTGCATCATCACTGTAACCCAACAGAAGCCCTGAACATGCACAGACAGATATACAAGATTACTCCCAGAAATAATTTCTCTAACACAATATTACAAGAGAGTTCGCTCTACATAAGAGTATTGGTATTTCAATGGGAGATGTTCGCACAAATGAACTACTTTCCACAATAACTGGAGCTTTATTTAGCCCATTTCTTGAATATTGTGACAAATGTTATGAACACCGTTTTAAAAAAAAAAATCTCCATTCATATTAATCACTTGCTGTTTTGTCTTTTATTAAGTAATAAAAAAACCCCACCCTATAATCTGTCTTAGCATTACAACAGGTTACATCTAAGTTCTATGAAATGTTCAAGGTTTTTTTATATTTACTTCTGAGAAAACTTAAGACTATTTTCTAAGCACATTATGCACTCCAAGACTAAATGTTGGGGTATCAAAATCTATGTCAAAATTTCATGAAGCCATTTCTGAAAATTTACTAAAAATTAAGGTATCTGGTAACTTCTTAAAAGGCCTTGAATCCGTAAGAACAGATTCAGTACAAAGAGTAAAGACATTCTAAGTGACGTTTACAGCCAATGACAGGAAACACTACTGTGACTTTTCTTTAAAAACTGAAACCAACAAAAAACCACCATAAAACTAATCATGGCTCAGCACACCTTCCCTGGATCACTCTCCACAAACATTTCTCAACTCGAACCTTCCAGCTGTAAAACCAGAATTATGTTTACTAACAGAAGCACTTAGATTATAGCCATAAACAAATATTGTAAACAGTAAATCGCCTGAAATTTCAGATGATTGACATGGTACATACCATTCACATACTCCTTCCTACAGAAATGCGTTTGGATACTTGCTCATGGATTAAAAATGCTCTTTGCTCCAAAAGCCTTCAATCATGTCCAACTGAAGAAGTTGGTAACACTTCACCAAAACTTTTTCACACAAAAAACTACTAAACAGGACAACCAGGAATTTACAAAGTAGCACCATCGGAATCCAAGAGGCAGCCTGATCATATACCTCTTGACATTCTACTCCAAAAATAGGCTAAAGGGAAAGATTTTATTTAAACTAAAAATTGAAGGGTTTATTTCTCAGTTTCCTTTGGAAAAAAATGTAGCTATACTCTACTAAAAAGACAAAACAACCCAACCAACCCAGAGAGAACACACCAAAAAATACCAAACTACCACTTTAATTCTTGTTTACGACAAGTATGCAGGGTTCAGCACTTAATTTTTTCCCTCAACATCATCATCTTCCTGAATAGAAGACACACACTTCCTGAATAGAAGTAACACACTTCAAGAACAGTAATCACACTGCAGATCAATTCCAAAGAACTTAGCTGAAACTACCCATTCACTAATATCGAAGTAAACAGTTCCTAAATTCAGTGCATTACGCAGTGTTATGAGAAATCAAGAAGCTGTTTATCTGAATCAGTACGCAAGATTCAATATACAAAGATTATTAAACACAAACAACACAAAAGAAAAGATGAAGACAAGATCTAGGACCTCTCCTTCCATCCCTCTACATGCTCCCCTTGACTAAGGCAAAAGGCTTAAGAAATCTCTTACTTCTTGAACTCCTACACACACCGTATATATACACATACATACATATAGCAACCTTTTAGTAATGCAGATAACTAGAGCATCTCTACTTTCTGCAGTCCTGGCTATTAACTCAGACATTGAAATACTGGACCATGCATACATTAAGCTGCATTTCCAAGGGCTGAGAACTGTGTGAAATCAAAAAGAAGGTTTCACAACAGATATTCCTCTTTATGACATGACATTTACTCCCAAAACTCCCCTACAGGCAACACAAAATGATGGCTAACCAGTCCAAATACAAAATATAGCTGATAAAAAAATACCTAACCATTTTTAACTAAAATGTTTTTGCTTTCCTTCTGGGGAAAATTATTTCTTAAAACCTTTGTGAAATATGGAAATTTAGTTAAAACTATGTCTTTTGTAATACAGACAAGACACAAACATCAAAATCAAACTGCAATTAAGAAATAGGCTATGATGGATTTTCAAAGTACTTTTAATAGAAAAATTCAGCCTCCAAAGCATTATCAAATGAGGAACATGGAAGCTCACAGGTTTAAGTCTATTGAGGTAAGGATTGTATTTAATTACTTGAGAGGAATTTTAAAGAAAAGCACAAAACAAACCCATCATTTCAACATACGGCACTTTTAACCATCTTTCTCCAAGCTGGTACTAGTGAACATTTTTCTAAAAAAATAATTCCATGATTTGTCCCAACTGAGCAGCTACATTAGGCAAGTAGTATTCAAATGCCTGTGCAGAGTCTTGAGCTCATGGTGCTTGTTTATCACAAATCTCAGTACACGCATAACCACAAGAGCACCACTAGGCTTTCCCTTGAATAAACTATGAGCTGGCAGAAAAGCAAAAGTAAGACAACTCAAACCAACACAGAGTCGCGTACACGTTTTTTTAAATGTTGCCAATCAGTACACTGCATACAGCTGAAAACAAGCATATACAATATGAATACACACATTTTTTTATCCAAATTTTGACAGATTACCTATTGCAGTTTCATCTACAACCATTTCCTCCAAATTTTTTTTAACTATATGAAGTAGAGGTCAGTTATGCTATCTCTAACAGATGATCATCAGGTTATTTTGTGTTAATCATCAATTATACTGTTAAAGGCTCTTCAGACGCCACTAAAACTGACCTTTGATCCAACAGGCATGATGGTCATTAAATCAATTTTTTCTTGGGTTTTGTGGTTAACTTATTCTGAAGTTTGGGGTTCAAGGACTTTTATCTAGGTGCCTTATCATATCTTTAATACTGTGATTCTTAGTCTTATCCAAAAGATGTAATCTGGAGGATGCAAAAGACACGCAAGTGTTCAAACAGTTATTTCCAAACATGGACACTTCCTTCTCCATCTCCTAACTATCCCTACATTTCCCCCCCCCCACCCCAAAAAGGTAGTGTACTTTTTATTCTGTAATTCTCTTTTAAGCACTCACAGAATTGCTGTTCAAGTCAAGTAACTTTGGACTGTATCCACCTTTGAGAAGTGGGTCACAATTTGTTTATGCTATAGAATTAAGTAATTATGCAGTACTTCAGCAGCCTTCCCAAACATGGATAGGTCACTCTTTCCAAGAAAGTGCTGTACATTAAGGCTTTCTAAAAGTCTTATTTTTAGCTGTTTAAACTGCAACCCAACATTAAATAAATCAATTTCAAAGTATTATGCATTTTCAGCTTTGACCAAACTTTGTGTTTTGCCAGAAAGAATCCTAACCACACTTTGTGTGAAAGAGTTTCAGCCTAAGTACAATATAAGTCAAAATAGTTTCAACAATATTTTCAGTTATTTCATCCTGAAAATAACTCTTTCAGAATGCTATGAAAGATTGCCTTTGATTCTCTGTTGCTGGTTCAAGGGTGTTGATATCACTGCACTTTATTTTTGTCCCACTGCCAATTAAATATACTGAAATAGAAAAGTCTTTGAAAACAAAAATTAAAAAATGTAGTTGCTTTAGGTTTTGATATTTACTAACTCAGCCCTTGATGGCAACCAGCTCCTTCAGCCAGAGAGTGAACAGTACAGCACAGAACTGCCTTCATCCTGCAAACCACAGGGAGACCACCAAGCTCATCACTGGATGCAAAAGCCTTTCCTACTCCAGGCAATACCCACGGAAAAGCAGAGAAATAAACTGAGAAACATTACAGCTTATTTGATCATGCAACTTGTACCTAGAGCAAGCCTCCCCAGGTGGGTAGCAGTATTAAATGGCTGACTCGAAGGGTTCAATTGGCTACTAAAGTCACAGATCATGTCTTGCCAACCTTTTAGCACATTCTCATTGTACTAAGTCCAAATTAATTTTCCTGTTTGGGACAGAATAAGAAATGATCAAGACCCTGTGGCATGGCAGAACAAAGCCTACACTCCCACTCGTTGCCACTAATGACTAGTCAAGAAATGAAAGATTTATTCTCACAAAATAGGCTAGATTGCTATCAAGGAAAAAGAACACATCATCAGAGTCCCTACTCCTCTCCATAAGGAGAGACATCTTGTTCATCTAATCCAAATATTACAATCTCCTCCTCTATGACCTGGCAATTTCCACCAGTACACAGTCACCTCCCTTAAAAAATTCCCCAGATGCAGTGTAAGGATCTTTTGACAAGTTCTCACTCCAAACACTGGTGATAAAGCCACCTTTTAAGTCACCCAAATAGCTGCTCTGTGGCTTTTGTTGTTACCTTGACATGCCTTTTCAAGCTCCATCTCTTCCTCAGTCACACCCTACACTTTTATACCCACCTGAGATCTTCCTTGGAAGTGCTCCACTGTCAAGATCCTTCCCACATCTACCTGATCTTATACTCGCTTCCCTCACACACACCTCCCAAACCCACATCTGGTCAAATTCCTTCACACACCAACTTTGTTACCTGTCAGCAAAGGCAACACTCATCATTGACTTCACCAAGTCTTTAGTGTTTCCAAGCTGGTGATGATACCACAAGCTCAGTCCCCAAATTGGTTCTGCTGCTTGCAGCTCTCTCACCTCCTAACAGCCACTTCAGTGCTGCTACTCTAAAAAACTGACTCTGACACCTGTTTTTCTTCTGTTGGCCTTTAAACATCCATCTTATGCCTCAAAACATAACTTGAAGCTTGTTTAGAGATGTGTTGTTTTACTATGGGAGTATTTTAAAAATCTGTAGTCAAGACTGCCATTTACAAAGAGGATTTACTCAAAGAAGGTTTTAAACTGACTCATCACTTTTGCCTAATCCAATTCCTTATTGACTCAAACTTAATTGACATAAACCACTTAAATACCCATCTGCCCCAAAGGTTAAGTCAGCTTAGGGAACTATACCAACCGAAGACTACCCTTCCCCAAAAAAAGAGACATGAAATACTGCATAGGGTTGGGGTTTTTTTCATTTTTCTCACTGCAAGGTCAGAGAAGCAAGGGTACCAGTGCAAGAGAGGGGTGAGACCATGTGGTTTGGCAGGGAGGACATAACTGGTTTTGGCAGCAGTGAATTATTAGCTCAAGAGTGCTGTATTGCCAAACCTTGCTGAGCGTGCTCCCTGCCCTCCCACAGCAGGCAACGAGGTAGGAAAAATACCTAGAGTGTGTTTTCTCTAGCGTGCTTCTTTCAACCAGAAACAAGTTGAAGATTACTTAAAAGCTGCAATACTGGCTGACTTTACTGGTGAATGTGAACTGTCACATCTGCAGCAGATAAGATATTCAGGAAGTTCTATTTTTAACTGTAGCCAGAAAAGTATTAGTTTTACTTTTTTTCAACAATGTATCAACTAAATACTTCAGTTTGGCCTCACATACAGCTTTACAAAGCTGTACCTTCCAACAAACCACACAAAATTATAAACCAACATTACATTTAACAGGCACCTCTGTGAAGTTTGTTAACAGGGCTCTACTATAGATAAGTTTCTAGGTTTTTTTATTGCCGACAAGTCATTTGTTCTTATGTTTACACAGTGTTGTCACTATATTTATATTTGCTAAAAACATGAAGTTGTTATCTCTTGAACTAATCACTAGAATCCAAGCCTAAATAGGACTTTTTTCTCCACATAACAGAACTTAAACCCCAGCCCTACCCTTCTGACACTTCAAATCTTGCACTCTCACATGTGCAGATCCTGAAAAGCAGAGACTTCCCTCTCCTTACCCTTTAGAAGATACGCTAATGAAAAAAAAAATTCTTTTCACAATGCCTGGTGCAGTTTAATTACAATAAATACAACCACTATATCTATGCCAACTCAGATACACACTAATTTTTATATACAAAAATAGCAAAGTAGCTTCTCTGACAGTTTCAAGCATGGACAAGTTTCAACAGATGAGGGTTTCTCAATTTGCACGACCCAATACCGATGTGAGTCAATACCATGCCACAGAACCCTTCAAGAAACAGCCCTCATAACATGTGCTGTCCATCACATTGCTGTAACACACTCAAGGCACAACTCCTAATTTAATCCTTTCTAGCATGCACACAAATACAATAAGGCAGATGTCTACATTACATATCTAATTGCTGAAAATACTTCCATTAAGAGGTACAAGCTACACACACACAAAAACCCCTTCACCTTTAACAAAATGTCAAGAAGCTCAACAGCAGTGGCTTTTTTGTTAATGAGGTTTCTGTGGCTCAATAGATGTTTTGAAGCTTTAGCATACACGCATTAGGTCTTGAAATTTTACGTTGCCTAAGACAGATTTTCAGAGGATATGTATTTTAACTAGAAAAAAACAATTAAATAAACCATAAATCACTATTATTGTACTATAAAGAAAACCTTTCATCTTAGGAAGAATCAGTGGATGCCTTCCACCTCTACTTTTCCAGACATTAAAAAACTACTAAAAACATTTATAATACTCTGTGATTAGAAACATAGCACTCATTTATAACAATGCTAAATTGCAAGAAAGCATGAATGTTCACTTCATACAGGCACTGCTTTCCCAGCAGCAATATAAATCTCAACAGAAATTAAGTTACTTTTAAAAAACATTTAAATCAGAGAGGTGACATCAAGAGGGGGGATAGTAATTTAGAAGGATTCACCATGAATCAGCCGATTAACATTGTAACATGTTAACAACTAATAAGACTCTACCAATCAAACAAAATACTCAGCTTGAACAGCATACCCAATACCAAGAAACATTAATTCTAGCATGCTTGTGTCTTCCTTCATTCTTAATCATAAACATTTTCATGGGATTCACGCACAATATGAAGTTAAATATCTGTCTGAAGGCCTACCAGATAGGATGGAAAAAATGTGAATGTATCTCCCACATGAAAGGCAGAGAAGTAGATCTATCATGGTATATATATGTGAAGCTTTCAAAACAAATGTCAGCTACAGCATGCCCTTAAAAATATTACTGAATTAGTCTGAGCAAGAGTTAAAGTACAAAAATGTGCAGATTGCCCACAGAGGCTCAGGACACTGCAGTCCTTTCCCAACACCATTTGCTGCAGCATGTATTCCCAGTCACATGCCAGGAGAGCAGTCTACACAGGAGCATAGCTTTCCCATCCACACTCTGGCTGCATCCAGGCTTAACATTTACAAAGTAAATTCAGAACATGTGGATCTCAAGTACTGTTTTATATGCAATGCTTTTTACATAAATTCTGTCGAGTCCACTGCATTGCCAGCTTGAGGTAATCAAACGGTGCAACTGCAGTGACCTAGATGCCTGAAGTAATGGAAATAAATAGGATTTCTCCCTGGATGCATAAAGAGAAACAACCAAATAGAGCAGCTCTCCACTTTCTAATGAAAGGATGGTTGCTCTGCCAATCCTTATGAGATATACTTAGCTATATGTATTTTATATCCAGGTCAAATGATATATATCATGCAATGGAGGCAGTAAAAACTGATGGTCATAAACAATGAGACTTAAATGATAACTTACTTAAATTGGGAAAAAAATCAAGTAATTTCACCTAGAGAGTAAAGGAGTGGAAAAACTACTCTGACATCTAATATCTACTACTATTAAAAACATAGCATATTTCTGGTTTTAACTTCTAACTATCAGATGCTATTACAAATCTACCAAAGAAAAGAGTTCTGAAGTCTCTGGTATCATCTCTTTTCATGAATAATACTCAAATCACTTCTTAAACACCTCTTCAACTGAATAAAATCAACTCTTTTCCGCTCATGGGAGAGCATATTTTCCAGATCTATACTCATTCAACAATTCTTTTTTTTTCCTTTCCAAGCTTCTTCATCTCTTACGAGCTTGGTAACAACAGCCTGGAAACCCACTCTATAAAATCACAACCAAATTAGTATTTCAACAGTTGTGCTCCACTTTAAACACTTTCAAAGAATCACTTCCAGAAATACATTTCTGTACCTTACAGGTTTCATCTTATGCTTTATATTAACAACCTGCATCACAGTCAACTACAGCATATGATTTAAATTTGTCCAGTCATTGAAATATTTTCTGAGGGAAGAGTGAAGTAATGATCAACAATCACTTTGTTTTCTTCCCATTCCACAAACGGCATTAGCTCAAAACAAAACGATGAGTTGACAGAGTTGAACATCAAAATACAACAAACAGGAAGTAGACAAGAAACCCTGAAAACACATAAAAACCTGAAGACGACATTCAAAAATGGCAGCGGTACTAACTATACTGTTGCCTTCATCTTTCTGCTGTTCTGGAATAGAAGTATTTGAATTCTAATAATGAATGTCACTAACCGCAACTCTCAGTACAGGGGTTTAAGGCAGACTCAGAAAAATGCTGGTTTTGAAAAAAGTTTAACGCTTCTTATGATTGTCTTTGGATTGCTGAATACTGTCAACCATACAGATAAATTCCAATACTCTAGGAAATATTCACTTGCCTTGACAAAGAGGCCACTGACTTTCTAACCTTATCACATGGCAGCATGTCAAAAGATCCTTTGCCTCGCTAAAGGCCCATCTTCCAATTTGGGCAAAAAACTTCAGCAATTCTCATCACTACAAAGCTCTTCCATCTGCCCTCAGAGTTGCTCCTCCACATGTATCAAATAAGACAAGAAAATCTATGAGAAAATAATTTGTCAGTAAAAATGCTCTTTTAATACCAAACAAGCAGTAGCTAAGGGACTTTAGGTCTGGAATTTTCTAGATTTGAATATGTGGCATCAATATGCTTTTTATTTAGGCTTCTTACTTACATTTTCTTTCTCCTTTATAAAGCCAGTCTGGGGAAAGAGAAATCACATGATGCAGCATCACACCAGCACGTGTTTGAACACCTTGCTGTGCCACTTGTCTTCAGAGAGGAAACAACAGTAGTGGCAGGCAGACTTTGTCTCACCCAACAGAAGTCAACTAACTGGATAAAACAGATACTTGCTAAAATCAAATAAATTATCAGAATAAGGAGGCTGAAATAGTTCAGCCAAAAGTAGTCAGCACTTCTGGACTTACCTGCCCAGTACTCACACATTTCCTACTCTGCACTCCTAACAACACCTAACACCTGCCCCTAGTGACTTTGCCAAGGTGAATCCTTGTTTTAAACCCATTAGTCTTTCCTGCTATTTCCAGTCTCTACAATTATTTTCAATAATCTCCTTGTGCAGCACATCTTACATTTCTTGACCCCCATACATTTCACACATAGTTCTTATGTTTCACCTTCCAGTCATCTTCCCTTCTTCACCGAGAATTTGCATGTTGCCTCTCGTGGTACTTTCTCACCCTGAAGATTCCTCCTCCAAACCCAGTGTTCCTTTTTTTCCCTCAGGGTTCCCTGTACAGCCAAGAGAGGAGCTGACACCCTCACACCCTGAACCCTCACCAGACCAGTTTCTCCTTACCTGTTTCTCCCTGCTCTACTGGTTTTCAGTCCAGTTTCCCTACTTTTTTCTTCCCAGACTTCAGCTGCTATCCACCTTCTCCCTACCCCTAGCTCCTGATTGCTTTGCTTTCAAAACCTATCAAATTTTCCCCCTTCTTGGTCAAATTCCAAGGCCAACCCTGTGTGATCCCATACTCCTTGTCCCAACCCACCTCTCCTACACGGCCAGGGTTTTCCTCCTGCGCTCACATTATTCAGCTATCAGACCTCAGAATTAGGATGCTAGTGAGGACATAGAACAGAAAAGCTCCCTAGTACCAGCAGTCCATGATGCAGGAAGTTACTTGCAGCTGCTAAAACCAAGCTCATACTCGTTTTTTAATTCCTCCCCAACTGGTGTGATTTCTCCATGCAAAAACACTCCTACACCTTTTAAGTTTAAAATCCTCACTTCAAAAGAACATGATTCAAATCTTTAAACCACCAACCACCAGGACAACTCATATTAAGAAGCTGAAAGACTCTCTCTTCCTTAGCTATTCAAAAAAACCAACTGTATTTTAGGTGAAGTTTCCATATGCTGCAAATCTAGCAAAACTCATGAGCTTGGAAAGCTTTTGCCAAACTCCAAGAATTTTGTCTAAGCTCTAATCACTTGGAAACAGTCTTGTAACAAGCAGCAACAGTAGTAAGATCTCTGGTGCCACAAGGATCATCAATATCAACCACAAACACAGTCAGTCTTTTATAAATTAATTTACAATCCCGTTACTGAACAGAATCTCAATGTAACAAGTACTGTGCAAACACAAGATAAAAAGGCAGTTAGTTCCCTGCCTTGAAGAATTTACAATCTATTAAAAATAAAAGACAACTACTACCACAAGATGAAAACATGCTCTGAATGGCTCCCTTCTGAGATCTACAGGATCTGCTAAAGAACCATCCACAATCCATTCATTACATACAATCCACACAGCAACACAGTATCTTCCTGAGCCTAACCACTGATTTCATACTAAAGATAACATTCTTCTCAAATCTGCTCATTTTATCCCTCTTCTACCTCTTTTTTCTTACCACAGAAAAATCATAAGTATCCACTTCTGAGTCCTTTTCCCCTTCTCAGTATTTACTGTTCTTACTTGGCTCTCTTACCCTCACCATCTTCTCCTCCCCAAACTCCAAAATCCTTTATAGAGCACTTGTCCAGTTACCATTTCTTTGTCTTTTTGGCTTCAATGGGAAAAACAATGGGGGAGGGAAATTTGTTTTGTTTTATGGTGGGATTTTTAATTGAATAATTATTTCAAATCAAATTCTCTAACCAATCTATACGAAAGGTTCAGAAATCTCAGGAGGACCTGAAAAGAGAAACAAAAAAACAAACTACTGAGTGCCAACTAAATAGAAAGAGGAGCCTGTGGGGATGCTTAGAGTACTAGCCATAGGAAAGCTTGGAAGTGCTGATTCTCAGAGCCCTTGATCAAGTGAACCATGGCCTGAGGACTCATAGCTTTGTCCAAGTCCTTCTGGGTAGAAATAAAACCACCCAAACACAGAAAGAGGGGCTGAACTCTGTCACTCTATGCCTAGTACATATGACACAAGTAGGTTATTCTACCCTCCATTTACACTACTTTTTGCAAAAATACAGCTTCAGTACCACTTCACTGCTGCTCTTACCCATCTTTCCCAAACTTCCTCAGGAAACAACTACCTTGATCCTTTCCTACCTTGCTGCTGCTCATGGGAATCTGAATAGCTGCAATGAAACCCAAAAAGACTGGTCACTTTCCACCATGCAAAACCCAAACATCTCACTAAAATAACAACAGTAGTCTATTCTCAACCAGATATTAACTCCGCAGTCCTGCTACTTGAATTCTGTACAAACTACTGATAACGTCCTCATGAAAATATAATCTCTTTTCTATCTGCCGCAATGCAAGTGTCTCAATCTCTGCTCTATCGCCTGTTCTAACCCAATGTGAAAAATAGATCTAAGTTTAAACCCTGGAGTGAAATACTTAGACAAAATTTCAAGCAACGTGTGGCATTTCAATTATTTCTTCCAAACATGGTGCCATAATTTTAGCAATACTACGTAAGTTGAACAGTAACTCAATTTTAACACTGTAGTAAATGGCTAAATCTTTTCTGTTATTGTCTGTATAGCAGATCATGCAGAAGACAAAACCTCATACTCTCTGGAAGTAAATGGTAAGGATGAGATGCAGAGAAGCAACAGACATGGATTACCTTTACAACACGGTATTAGAAGTAACCCAACTACGTGTACATGCATTCTGACATACAAAAGGTGTGCTATCTAAAGTGTATTAATAAATAATTAGCATCTCAGCAAAAAGCGTATGTGCAAGCATAAGTACGTCCATATAATGAGACAAAACATCTAGATCCGGTAGGTAAATATTGAGGCCATTTAAACAATTATGCATTGTCGTGCAAAACGACAGGAATCTCTCAAATTACTACAGTCTTTTACCCAGACTGTGCATTTAAATGTTTCTGTGGCCTGCTTAACATTCCAGGCATACTTCTGGCAAGGTAGCTCTGGCTGAGGTTCAAACTGTCCTTGTCCAACTTTCACTTACTATAAAAACATTGTTTAATATAGAAAAGCATACACAGAGACATATGTTTCTTATTTCGCAGACACCTAAAATACTGACACTTGTGTTCACTAACTCCGCGTGGAAATTTTTAGGCGACCGCTTTTGAACCGAGATCGTCTTTTACTGGGCAGCACCCGCAACAGAACCCACGCTTCCACCAAATTTCAGCTACGACGCTTAAATACTGCTTATAACGCATTTCTGCTAAAAGTCGTAAGACCTGCCCGTATTTATTCACCCTAAGTGAGAAGAAAAGGCCTAACTCGGTCTCCCCACGCACCGCCGGGCCGTGCAGACGCTGTCCCGAACACCACGCAGCTGCAGATTTTTGCTGCTAATTTGCAGCAGACCGCGTATTTGTCAAATTAAGTGCAGGAATTTCCCGGTTTGCTTACCTCCACGCAGCGTTATCTTTTATGAGGAGGTAATCTACCAAATTACTCCAGCATGCCTCCAGCCTGCTGCTGCCAATTAGTTCAGCCGGGCTAATAAATCAGGATGGCCAAGCTGCTCGGTTACAGCGGGGCTGGTCCGGTACGTGAGGAGTATAAACACAGGCGGTGTCAGCGCTCCTGCCTCCCCATCTCCCCCCGCACTGAGAGAACGCTTAGTCCGAGCACCCACCACGGGGATGTGGTGGGCAGAAAGCCTCAATTCTTTTTTTTTTCCGGATCAGGTTTAACATTTAACACTGCGGACAAACCCATCAGCAGTAGGGGTAGAGGCTCGGCCCCCACGATGGGCCGCAGAGGGCCGGTGTGACAGAGCCCCCACCCCTGGGCCGCCGACCCGGAGCCTCCGAGCGCCCCGCCGGCAGCGGCCCCGCCGCCCACACCCTGCCGGCGGCCCCGGACAGGGGAAGGAAAATGTCGCCGATGGGCCAGGCCCCGGGTGAACGGGGCTCAGGCCCTCTTTTCCCGTGGATCTCACTCGTACCTGTCTCGAGGGTCGATCCACGAGGTCTGCCGGGTGTTGTGGTCGATGTAAAAGACTCGCCCGTCGAAGTCCCTCGCTTCCTCCCAGCCGGCGGGCAGCGGGAGCTCCGAGCTCTCCCGGCCCCGCTGCCCGCCCGCCGCCGGCCCGCCGCCCTGTCCCGCCGCCGCTTGCTGCTGCCGCCGCCGCCGCCCGCCGCTCAACCACGGCATGGCCGCTCCGCCGCCGGGCCGCCGCCGCCCTGCTCCGGCCGAAAGCCGCTCCCCGCCCGCCGCCGGGGCAGCTCCAGTCCCGCCCGGGCCGCGGCCGCCCGCCGCCTCCTCCTCCTCTTCCTCCTCCAGCACTAACAGGCGGCCCCGCAGGGAGCGGGACTCGGGCGGCTCCGGCTGCGCCGCGCCGAGCTCATCCTCCCCCGCGCCAGCCCCGCTCCAAGACGGGACCAGCCCCGCCGCGCTTCCTAACCCCGCCCGGGACCTGCCCCGCACCGCCCCGGCTCCCAGCCCACGATCCCGGCCCGAGCGCCCCCGCCCCGCCGGTCAGCAGCGCCCCGCCGCCGCCTGCCGCCCGGCGCCTGCCCTGGCCATCTTCCCTCCCTCCGCCCCGCCCGGCTGTTCCCACGCCGCGGAACCCTCCCGCCCCGGCCCGCTCGGTGGGGCACGGGGGAAGCGGCGGGGCCCGGCCCGGCCCGGCCGCACCCCGCGCCGCGGAAGCCGGGCCCAGACCCAGACACGTCGGCTCTGGGAGAGGGCGGCTGCCTTCCGCCCCGGGCCGGGGGAAGCGGGCTGAGGCCCCGCCGGGGCCCGTCCTGCCCTGCCGCGGGGCCTGTGCTCTGCCTCGGCCCGTGGAGGGAGGAATGAAGGGAAAGGGGAGCCATGCCCGGCCCTCGCTGGGTCATCCGTTTTCCGCTGCCCGCCAGAAATGCCTCGGAGGTGCTGAGCAATCTCGATTGCACAGGGACATGTGAAAGGGATGGGGGTCCACTGCACAGGCTCAAAAGATGTTGGAGGAGAGGTCCTGGAGACCACACGGAGTCACGGAGATCATGCTGTATCCATGGTTGGGTAAGGGAGGGTGAAAAATTATACATCTGGTTTGCTTGACATCTCAACTTGGTCCCTTAACCCCATTCTGTAGAGCAGAAAGCAGCTGTATCTGATTTGAGCCTGCTGGAGAGCACAACACACAGCTCCAGCTATCATCTAGAAGTAAATTCCACAAAACTTTGTAAAACAGGGTTAAAAACTGGCATGTGGGGCTCTGTGCCTTGGCAGGATGCTGCCTTCAGCTAAACCTTTAAAAATCTGGACATAAAGATTAACATGAAAATAATGAAGGCTAAGCTTCTGAAAACTAGGAATGGGGTTAACAATATATTCTCAAACAACCTTCACTCAGCCCCTTGAAATTGGCAATACCCTGCCAGGGATTATATTGCAATTCCAATTATGTTTCACTTGCATTCACCGTTTTAAATTACATCTCTATGAACATTAATTGCTGCAGTATGGTTATAAGTGCAGGAAATTAGAGGACTTTTGCTCCTGACTTCTTAGGACTTTCTCTTTCACCCCCTTTATAAAAACAC
Source organism: Cyanoderma ruficeps (assembly GCA_008694505.1). Classification (NCBI taxonomy): domain Eukaryota; kingdom Metazoa; phylum Chordata; class Aves; order Passeriformes; family Timaliidae; genus Cyanoderma; species Cyanoderma ruficeps. Next base: position 31,795,568 of record VZDJ01007754.1, on the reverse strand, counting down.
TGGCTATCCAAGAACAGTGCATGAGAGAGGCAGCATAGATAATAGAATAGATCTGACTTTCCAGTTATGTCTTGTAGGTTATTTCAATACCAGTAGACTGTAGTTTTCTTACCAGAGTTATGAATGCAAAGCAGTGTAGGAAGCTCTGAGAGCAAAGGTGAAGTAGATTAAAAATGTGGTAAAGGTGTAAAATTTAGCAAATGCGAGGCTGTAAATCTGATCCTCATAAGCATAAAAGCTTATGTTTGGATCAGCTCATGCCAACAGAGTTGAGCAAACACTTCAAACAGACCTTCAGCAAACATTTGTCAGGCGATCTCGTGGTCCTGAGAGTTCAGCATTATCTCCAGGAGCTAGGTACTGTTTCTGTGCTACAGAAGTTTTTGAAGAGTGTTTCAAAGCAGACAGAGTTAAGTAAGAGTACAAACTATTTTTTGGTGGTTGCGGCTTCTATTATTTTAAGTATGTCTCCCAGAAGTTTTGTATAGCAGAGGTAGGCATCCTAAGTGGCACATATCTATATTAACCTTTTGGGACATTGGAATTTTTTTGTTTCAGAAAAATCTCAAAACAACTGTCCACTGTGCACCACAGCTCAACTGTCCCTTCATTGCTTTGAATGCCTTTGCAGCAATTACCTTAGCACAGTAGCTGCACAGCTCAGCACCATTCCGAGACATTGGACTAGTTCATAATACCTGGAAGCAGTACAGCCAGGTTGCTATAATAATCCACCAAGACTAATGAGCCCTGCTGAGGATACGTGCAGCACTGCCCTCCAGCATGGGCTGGTTCTTCCTCATCACTCCCCAGAGTCCCAAAAGAGGATCAAGCTTCAGTGAAAAACCTGTAAATGGAAGTTGCAGAAACAGTGTGGGACCATGAAGGCAGCAAAAAAGGAGGCAGGGAGCTCAACACAGCAGTGAACAAGAGGGAAACTGGCAGGATTGAGTGTGGAACATTTCCTTCAGGTCATAGCCCTTCAAGTAGATTCTTTTCTTAACTTTGGCAAATTGCTCCAGGTTAGAGCCAGAAAAGGACTTGGCTGGGCTGTGGGTTCTCAGGCAGAATTGTCATGCACGTGTTCTGTCTAAAACATGATCTGTATATCCAGTGTGTCCTGGATCTCTTGGGTTCATTATAAAAGCTGTTGAAGATGCATATGCTACTATGTAAAGCACACGTCCAAGATTTTCAGGTGCGTTTTAGCTGTTTCTGCAAGTGACAGGTTGCATCTTCCTAAAGCTTGAACAAGATTCTGCCTGGGCAAAGTTTTCAGGCTAAACATGAGAACACGTCCTGAAAAAACCCATCAGATTTAAACTTATCCTAGACTTCAGGTCTAACTTTTAGGCTGTCTGTATCTAGAAAAATCATTAGCTGAAGCTTCTTAAACACTCATGAATAAAAGTGTTGAAAAACCTGATTCCAAGAGTCCAGCCAAGTGTGCACAGAGCTGGCTACGGGAACCAGTAGGGTATGATAGGGCTAGCGCTTGCCTCACCAAAATTGAAACTCCCACTGCAGCAGATCCATGCCAAGGTGCTAAGCAGGAACTCTCAATTATTTTCCAGGCCAGAACAGTACCCTTACTTGGTTGTTACCTCATCCTTCTACCCATTCCTTGTGAGGAAATGAACAAAGCATTCAGAGCCAAGGATTATTTTTGAGTATAAGTCAAGAAGAGAAGAACCTGAAAAGGTCACTAGTTTTCATGCCAAAGTACTAATTTGCAATGCATTTTGTGCTGTCCAATGAACCCCTCCCAGGCCTGTATGGCTGCTCCCTCCCTTTTATTTTCCTTCCTCTTTAATGTCTGTCCTACATCCAGAGGGTAAAAGGAAAAAGAGGGACAGAGAACCTGGTGCAACACAGCTTTTCTCTGGTTTGGGTTGCAAAAAGAAATGCTCTACCAAAGAAAGATGATTTGCACAGTATGGAATATGTAATAACATGGAAGATTTTGACTTAAAATAGATAAAACTCCACCACAGGAAATTAAATGCTTGCAGTGTATATTTTAATCACTTTGAACAAATGGCAATAAATCCTATTTCATATAAAGCAATAACTGCATAAATTTACACAGTTCCTTGTCTCACATCTTCTACATATATGCATAATACACATCTCAGTTCCCATGTATTTCACACACCTTCACTCCACACCTGTTTTCCTTTCCTTCCACTCTTTTCCACCCACAAGCATTGCTCACACATTCACTCATTCCTTAGGCACACCTATACCCATTAACTCAAAATTACATAAGCAGCTTTTCTTCATGTGTCCTCCCTTGCCATCTTCAATGTTTGTAATACAGGTTCTACCTACACATCTTCTGTTATACATGCTCTTAAACCCAGGTTTAAGACTGATATCACAACCATTGATATCACCATCATTTGTGCTTCCACAGAAAATGTAAATATTTCCCACTGTAGGTTGTAGATAATAAGTTCTAGTTTTATTGCTGTCCACAGCAGGAGCCATTAACTCTGCATAAAAATCCAGACCTCATTTTGGCTCCCCACTTCTTTCTCACAATTGCTGGAAAATTGCAGCCAGTCAGAACTGATACCTCATTGTGGATAACAACTCCATCCCCATCTACTTACTTGCAATTTATTTCCCATTTCCCAGATATTCCAACCTCTGTGGGACCTTTGTACTGTCTTGACACCTAACTAAAAATTGTGTCTCTTCTGGGATCATAGATGTCATCTGGAACAGCAGAGCAAAGTCTCCATCATCACTGTCCTTATGGCCATCTATCACATTCATCCTGCAAGCTGGGGCTTGCTGCTCTTTCCATATCCAACAGAATAAAATCATAAGAAACAGGGACATAATTTCTCATTAGCTCTGTCCCTTTGGGTCATTTATGTTTTCCACACATACACATGTATGCAAAAATAAAAAGGCAAAGATAAATTAGGGATAGACATATGTACACACATATACATGTACACAAATACACAGAAAGATACGTTGTAAGGACCATCTCTCCAAAGCAAACAAATCTGTACTCTGTGACAATCTATTAGCTGGTTGAATGGCTTCGCTGCTGAGAAGTCTGTCTCAGGTGGAGACTTCCCTTGGGCTGCCTCCAGCGTGGTGGAAACCATAGTGTCAGCCCTGCTTTTGCAGCCATGAGCTGGTGTGGTGTCTCAAGTTCTTTCAGGTCACTGGGCAAAGAAGAGTTTTGATACTTGAGTTTAAGTATGTGGAACAAGGTGGGACATTGTCTCTTCCTGAGGAGTACTGATTGAGATGGTAGGGGAACTGGACAAGAACCGATCCCCAGGGATTACACAGAGTTCAGGGATGGGGTAATAGATGACACATACGGTGTGTAGTAGGAAGGGTGATCAGCAGTCATCCATTTTCAGAGGAACCAAAAACTAGCAAACCCTAAACTCTCACTTGCTGTCAGCAGCCAAGAGCAGGGGGCTCCAGGATAGAGGGCCTGTTGATGATCATTCTCTGGCTCAGCTGTAGGTGTGAAGGATGTCAGGAAGCAACACAGGAATGTAAAACCTCTGAGGGCTTTCAGGATGGATTACACAGTAAAGAGCTGTGTTTGTGTACATGTGAAGGCAGTCTTTCCCTGTATACATCAAGCACATCTGAGGCTTCGTGAGGAAGGGTATTTCCACATGGAAAGTACACTGAAAGTTCCAAATCATTGGGGAAAAAACCACAGAGGATAAGTCTGAATCTAACATGAAGTATTACTGAAAGAGTTCGCAAACAAGAGTGTGTTATCAGGAGGCATTTATCCTGTAGCAACAAGTCATCTGAGAAAAGGACAAGTAATCCTACAAGACTTTTGTAATCATTAATATTTTTCCCCTGCTTCTTTTCTCCATAGTAATTCTACTTAAATGGAGTATGGAAGGTCTGTATTTAGAGTTTTTGGGTTGGTAGTCCACATACAACTAAAGAAATAAATAATAACAAGTTATTGTTTGGTGCTTCACTTCCTGGTAGGTATGCACTTCAGTAGTGCATAGTGTGTGTAGATGACATGTGAGGTAGATGACAAAGAGGACAGTACATCTGGGTATGTTACGAAAATATTCTCTTCCAGAATTTTTACTTCAAGCATTAAGGCTGTGGTTTGCCTTAGAATAAATGCAATTCAAACGCTTACATACTCACTGCAATGAAATGTATACACAACTATTTTTTCCTCCTATCATTATGCCCATAAACCACTGAAATATGTATATAATATGCTTTTATAATGTACATTCGAAATTCTGTGGCATGCCAAAATTCTTATTTTATGACACTGATATAATGCACCATATACAGGACAAATTACTGAACAGCAAATTTTAAATAAACCAGATTATGTAGAAATAGTAAGATATGATATTCCTCTAGGCTTCACAGCTTAATAAGACTGTATTAGCTACAAACAGAAAATTTATGAAACGTACAGAGTTAGATATTAAACAACTGTAGCAATAGATTTAAATATAGATCAATTCCCTAAGTGTGCAGGCCTGATAACATTCAGCTTGCATATCCCTTTCTAATCCTCTTTGTTGTGGCACCTACTCATTTGTCTCTGAAAGGCCTGGGATAACCAACGTGAATTTCTCTTTATCATTCCTAATATAACATTTCGCTTGATTTATTTATCAGCTGTGAGTATTTTCTTCAAATGGCGTAAGTTCTCTCCTCAGGAAATCCCACTGACCACGTTCCCCATGACAAATCCCATTCTTTATGCTACACCTCTTCTTTCCTACAATTTAAATGCCTAGATTTAGCATTTTATCTATTAAAACATTTCAGATGATTTTAGCTATGAAAAATTGTTATTTTTTTTTCTCACAGAGACACAAATTTTTCATGTGCCTTCCAGTGGTACATTCTGTCCCAGCCAATGTTCAAGTCTGAAGCTCATCATTAAGTGCTGTGTATAAATTGCACAATATTTTAAATTTCGGATTTTTAAAAGTCTCTGTAGAGATCTGATGTCTAGCTAGTTTAGTCAGTATAAAATTCCTGCTTAAGAATCCCAGCACAGAGCGAGAGGGTAGGGGGTAGTTACCCTACAGTGCCTCTCTCCCAACTCTGTCTTAACCCTGAATACTCACACACTTATTCTATTTGTAAACTTAAGCCTATTTCACTTAAGTGCTTTCCCAGACAACTATAAATAGTCTCTTGGAAGTTGTAATTAAGTCAGGACCACATTCACTCACAGGAATTTAGCAGCTTCTCCTGGCAGAATGCAATTGTTTTTTCCTCCTCCATCCAGGTCTTTGCAATTGGCCACAGGGGACCTGGAATGCTTTAATGGTTCAAACCATTTGCAATATGATTGTATACTGGGACATTATTATTTGTTTTGCCCCATTATTCATGCTGCTATTAATTTTTATTTAAAAAATAATGTGAAGAAACAGACTTGTCATGTGCCCAAAATAAAATGGGATGGTGGAAGAAGAGGGTGGAGCTACCCTAGAGGACCCAAAAGGCTGGAGGACAAGATGGTGGGTGCTAGGGAGGACCTGTGGAGATGTTAGCAGAGACAATTGTGAACCACAGCATAGAAAAATATATTTAAACTAACTGTGATTACAGTTTAGGGCTTATTGTACTGCATACTAACTCCAGTGACTGCAATGACAATTTTGCATTAATTGTATAATCATAAGTTGCTAGAAGCAACTTCTCTACAAAAATTTGTTGACGTTAGCTTGATTTTTTTTCAAATGATAGTTAGATTAAACTTGGAGGAAAAAAAGTTATTTTACAGAATTTCGTTTCACTTTATACTTAAAGTGAGGGAGGGTTATTTGTCCTGTTAGATTTAACAAAGAAACCTCTCATGTCAGCATTTTATACACCCGGTGACCACAGCCCACTGCATTCTAGCTCTAACAGGAGATGTTTTTTTGCCTCCTGTCCTTGGAGCCAGCATGGGGCTGTGCCACCCCACAGCAAGGAGGCCCCTTTCCTGCTGCTGGTGCTGCCCCCTCCTTGGGCAAGGTGCTCAGGGGAAGGCCTGAAGACTGGTGTGTGTCTTGTGTAAGTTTGAAAGATGGTAAATGTAGTCACTGTCCCACATAAAGCTTTTACAAAACAGAAATAGAGAACATTCTAGATAAATTACCATATATAGGCTTTATGCAGGATTGCCCAGCACATTTGCTCAGCGACTCCCAATTACTTCAACAACACTGGAGTGCTTGTTCTCACATTGACATCACCAGAGAGACATTTATTCCAACACAAGATGTTTGCTGTGCAGAATATGTCCAATTTTGTTTTACATAAGTACATTATTACAGTTCATTTTTCATTTTCATTGAAAGATGTCTGTGGCATTGCCTACTCTTAGGAGCAAAAAACAGCACAAAACAACCCCCCAGCAACATCCTTTTTTTTTTTCCCATCTAAAGAAGCATGGCGTCTCCCATGTGTTTCAGTAAGTACACATTCCAGTTCAGCAAGACGAGTATCATTGGCAATGCATGTTGTTGATTTGGATACTGGAAACATAAATATATATACTCACATTTATAATACTTCTGAAACATGACGATGATTTTAGCAAGTCAAATCAAAGTCCATCCACCCCAGTATTGTGTTTCCAACAGTGGCCACTCCCAGCTACCCAGAGGAATTTAAGGGCAAATCAGACATACAGTGATGTTGTTCAAGAACTGTCTTCCAATATTCAGTGAATTGCAGCTCAGGATGTTCTTGCCCAGAGCCAGTACCCCTATATTCAAGAGTTTCCAAGGGTCTTTCTTTATTAATTTCATCAAATTGTTTTAGCATCCACAATATATATGGCAGATATCTTTTTCTATACCCTTGGAGAACTATTGATCTTTTGAACCTTTGTGCTGTTACCAGTTTGATGCCTCCTAGCTGTCGTACTAAAGGAAACTGTGATGATTTTCTGTCTTCTCCATGGAGATGCATCATATCTCCCATCCGTCTTCACTGTGATGTGGTTTTGTGATATTCCCAGCCTTACAGAGGAAAAAAATCTCATCTTTATTTCTTGCAAATTGGACTGAAGTGATCACCTCCCCTCATTCAGCATGATGGCTGACCAACGAATTAGAAAACAGGGTTGGATAATAGTCCCCACTAGTCTGCCCTATCTGAAATAAGGGCAAAAAAGCAATTTAATAGTTTATTTTGGCCTTCAGTTCATTTTTCATGTGCTGCGGATATGCACAGAAGTGCTGAATATCAGAACCTCCAAACTCTATGTAAGTTCTAAAAGGCAGAATTCCTTACAGAATTCCCCAGTATGCCCAGATCAGAAAAATGCAACCATAATACCATTATATTCATGTTATAGGAGTATTAGATTAATATATGATAATCACATACATTACATTCAAAGCTCCTCCTCTTATATAGCAGTCATCAATATTTTTTCGGGGTATTTCTTTTTTAGCTTAGTTTTTTTGTTGTTTTCATTATTTTTTTCTGGGCAGCACTACCAACCCATTTGGATATATATTTTTCTTTTAAGCGAACAGCCCTCGCAGAAATCAAGGTGATATTTTATAGTGTTGTAATAGATCATTGCTAGATGTAGGATATATGTGCAAAGAATTTCTAATCTTTTTAATTTCACAGAATCATTAATGTTGGAAAAGACCTCCAAGATCATCAAGTCCAACCTTTGACCGAAGGTTAAAACCAGCAAAATAAAAATAAACAAAATCAGTTGGATGATTGTCCTTTGAAATTTTTGTCCTACATCATCCCTTAGTGAGTATCTCCTCACCAAAGCTACCTAGACAAATTACCTAGACAGATTTCAATGTGCCCTAAGAGCCCTTGAAGTTCACATATCCTCAAGTTCTTGTCAAATTTACATTGATGTTTAAATTTAAACTGATCCCCAGAGATTACATTTCAAATATAGGTGCATTAATATTTTCACTGGATTACATACAATATTAAGCAAAGTTTAAATGATCATATAGGCTGCTTAGATGTTTTTTCCCAGTGTTTAAAAACATGTAATTAGTTTTCAAAATCTAGGATTTCTCAGCCCTTTGAAAGCCTTGTAAACTAAAGGCTCTTTTCTTTATTTTACCTTTATAACAGGAAAAGCAGCAAGCTTCTGTAATGCCTAGTATTGTAAAAGCCATATTGCTATACTTGGTATAGCAATAATACACTCTAAAAAAAGCATTTGCTGAGCTAACAATAATGAATTAAGACCAGTGTCCAGCAATGAGCTTTTGTCACTAAACACAGCAATCTGGCACAAGGTTAAAAATCTATTTTTTTATTCAATGCCTCACTAGCACAGAAAAATCCTTGTCAAGGTCAGCACCTTCCAAACAGTTTGATGCTGGAGAGGTCTGTGCTGTTACTCCTTGTGTCATGCAAATACTACTCTGCAGATTTGGTCTGACTCCAAATAGAAAGAACTTATTTTCCATGCTCCTCTAGCAAAGTCAATGTATTTTCCTCTTTATTGACTCCACTCTTGCTTTGGAAGCTCTGGATTTTTATAACTGAGTTGTACACCATGAATTGCCGAAGCAGATAATGAAGATACTACCTTTTGGTTTCCTCTGTTATAAATGACTGTTGCCATATATCTGTTATAAATGTGTCCATCATCACAAAGAATGAAGAATTTTGTGGCAAAGACAGGGCTGCAATCCAGTTCTCTGGGACAGGAAGCAGCTGATTTAATCACCAGACTTTCTCTTAGCACAGTGTCTTGCCTCATGCCCTAAACACTTCCAGGTTTTGGGACGCAGAAGGGAAAAATGCAAAGCCCAACGAAAATCAAAGTTGAAAGGTTTAAAATGACACTGAGTCTGCAGCTGAAGAGACCTTCCTGTATGATCAGCACAGCACTGAGCAATGCCACTGGCAATAAACTGCAGGTCTAAGGGCTGCTGCATATGTTCCCTTCACAAATGCTGACACTGAGATTGCCAGAGGGAAATTTCCAAGGGGGAAAGTTGAGGGACTGCTTCTTTTTCCTTTTAACAGTTGCCAGCATCCTGCAGACATGCAATGGAATGATGGAAGGGAGGCTGCCATGCCCAGCTTCCAGGCCTGTTCTAATAGTGCCTACTAAATGATTACTTGGCTTGTAGGTCTCAGAAACCACTTCTGCCAATAACTGACACGACTGGGAGAAAACAAATTGTAGGCCATTAAATGTTTCCTGGAATTAAATCAACACAAAATCCAAATCAAATCATAAAAAGCTCAAAATGGAGTAGTATGTATGATGTGCCTTAAATCTGGTGAGACATAATTTTAATCTATGCCTGAATTGAAGATTATAAATTATGCTGTTTTAATTTCATCATCAGATCTAATAAGACAATAGAGAGTTCACACAGAGAGGGGAAAATAGGAAAATGAAAACAAAAAAGAAAGCATTAATTTACAATGCTATTCAGAATGTTATAATCACATGCATGAAAGCTATGGCAGTCCATTGGATCTTCCTGGTACCATCCACCTGACATACATTATTAGTATGCACTTTTCTATAAGCACTCTGCTGAAGTTTTGGTCAGCGTGTTTAGGATGTCCTATGTTCTGCTGTGAGAATCAAGGAAAATCTATAAAATGAGCGATGACTACTTCAGGTGTTATCTTTTCTGTTGTGAGTTTCCTGACTGGTTTGTTTCTTTGCTATGGTTGTCAACATTATGACGAAGCCACAGGACTGCACTGTACAAAAGATGTCCCTTGAAGCAGAAGGCAGTGGTATGCTTTAGGGCTGAAATAAAGGATTTTTTTCCTTTTGGCTGGATAAACATATAAATGGCATTTTCCTTTCCATGGTGGTTATTGCAACATGTTTTTGGTTTTTTTTTCCTATGAGACAGTCTGTAGATGAACTAGGTTAACAGAATCTAATTTTCCTAATATCATGACCCTTTGGGAGTACCATTTTACTAGAAGTAAAATGAGATATAATCCTGCCCCCTAGCAACATCATTATTTATTACCACTCTATTAATAGATTCTGTAACTTGTTTTTATTAACAAAAGATATGACTGCGTATTTGGCAGTAACTCTCTTGATATCAAGGCAAAAAGTCACAAGATTAGAATCATATTTTCTCAGTAACACTTTCTAACAATAGATAGAATTCGCACTAAAGAACATCTTGCTAAGAATAGATGGAATTATGGTGTAAAAATGCTTCATGCACAATGGAAAAAATTCCAATAATTTTGGCTGGAAGGCTATGACAATTTGTGACAAAAAAGAAAATGATGCTGTCACAAGTGCAGAAAAATGCTTTAGCTGTGCTAGGGTGCTGCTTCTCTGCTCACCCCCACTGTTTCACACTCTTTTGGAAGAACTTAACTTTTTAAAAATTTGCAACTCTTTGGTAGCTGTCTGTCTCCTACATTTAAAAAATGTAGTCGTGAACTTCATACCTGAATGAAAATTGAGATTACTTTGCATTGGCATAATTGTTTTTTTCTGAATGTGTGTCATCCCAGTGTAACTTATCTTGAACTGGAGGTGTGCTTCAGTAGCATCTTCACAGCTACCACACTAATCTTTGTGCAGGTATTATCAAATTGTGTTTCAAAGTCAGACTGCAGTTAGCCTGATAGTGGACTGTGTGTAATACTGGATAATACTGTACCGTAGTTTATACATGTCTTTCTTGGCTTTTGAAGTTCCTTCTTCAGCAGAACAGGCTCCAACCATTCTTAAATACTAGAGCATAATTAGAATAATTAGCAACCACAGTTTCTTCACTCTCATTTTTAGCATCCCCTTTTTACATGAGAGAATAAAAGTCCAGTGTCTTCTGTATAGAGCTATATATACTACTGTGTTTTTCAATGGTGACATAAATCACATAATCCCATTGGAATTAAAATGAGACAGGATAGTCCTTTGTTAGGGTATAGTCAACATAGGTGGAACATTCATGTCTCACATCATGTGAAGATGTGACTTGAACCAATCACTCCTCGTCATAGCTGTTAAATCCTAACCAAAAGGAACAAGATCAGCTCCAGCTTCAGTGATGCCATACTGTATAAGGCACCCTCTGACCAGAGCCTCTTACCTGCACAATGCAGAAAGGCAACACTCCCTGCTGACACATTCCCTCTCCCTTCCCTTCACCTTGTGTCCCACTGCTGAGGTGGGGAACCAAAGGCTGGGCAGCGCCACTAGGGGTGTGAGAGCTACAAGATGTGGAGCAGCACTGGATGGTGAATGTCATTCTCAGTGGGTCTGTGAATTAAAAGCAGGGAGGCCTGACTTTCCTCTAGTAAGTCTGCTCTGCCAAAGCAGCAAAATGTAAAAAATCACGATGATTTTAGAGAAATATAAAGTCTACCATAGAAGAATGGATACCTTTTATTAATACATTCACATTTAGATGTATTTTATATAAATGCTTTCTTAATTTCATTTTGGACTTCTCTACCCATAAGTTTGAAGTGATCTAATGAAATCTGTTCCTGTCAGGTCAACCTAAATGTGTAGATTTGAGAGTAGACAGGGCCATAACATCAGAAGTCCTGCTACGTTTTACAAGTTATAGGAAGGATAAGTTTAAAAGCTGATAGGAAGGTTAAATGTAAAATTGTTCCAGAGAGCACAGCTTCACATGACAGCTTAATTCCCTTTCCCCACAAATCACTGTGGGTTTTTTCATGCAAATTTCTTGGTCTTCAATATCTTCTCTCATCATGTGGGAAAAGCATTCCTGCATTTCAAAATCCATACAGATAATAATTTTCAGCTTCAACCTTCAATTCCCATACTGGCCATAAAATGCAGAACTGCCTCTTTAAAAACAACGTTAAAAAAAATTTAAGACCAATAGCTTGCAATGATTTCTATGTTCTTTCACATTTTCCTGCCACACTTCCTTTATTTTTGTCTGTCATTAGTTTAATTGTAATTTCATCTGGCTTAAGCATCTGTGATTTTGTTTATCTTTTCTGTACTATGCATACCAATGGCACTGCCTAAGTAACAGTACAAGTGTGTTTATGTTAATAACAACAGGCATACAAGGAATTGTTCTATGTCAGGTGCTATCTTACAGCATCCCTTTGAAAGAACAAATTACCAATGAACACTGAACACCTGTTTTTTGCATTCTTTAGTAAATGACTAATGTTTATATACAAAGAGAAGGTGACCTCAGTCACAAGCTGGAGCAGCTGGCAATCACACTGCCAAATCCCTGCAAATGCTAGTCGGTTAGCAAAAACAAGTTTTCTTTTTGTGACTTCCAGCCGTCAGTTTTATTTGTTCTCAGCTAACTCAAATATTACCTGCCCACACAGGATCACAGGCCAAAGTACTTCTTGCAACCAGCTGCTGGCACCAAGTGTGCCCCACTGATCAATAACGAAGGTGCACGGGATTTATCTCAATAGAAGGCTTGGCTGGTTATCGGAGGAAGATCTCCTATGTAAGCCACACAAAGCCATACAGCATCCCTAGAGGAGGAGCAAACCCAGTTTCCTGCCTGGCTGGGATGGAGAGCAGGCGGAAAGGAGGAGGAAAGGAGATACTTTCATTGTTTACAACAGAATAGAAATTCCAACCCGAAGAGACCAGAAGCAGAGGCCTGAGAAGGCATAATGACATTCCTCCTCCCTCACGTGTTCAAATCCAACTGGTTTTGACAAACGTCTTCATAAATACCTTCCAGGAGGAGAAGCTGAAAAGTATTCCTAATGTTCCCACAAAATGTGCACACAACATGAATGCATTTCTAGAGGGAAGAATATTTCATTAACATGAAAATCAAGGCAACACACTACATTAGATTCCACAGGTGCCTCTAGTTCTTAGGGAAACAGATTTTCCATATTCTTATTGAAGCGATGCTGGAGGCAAAGATAGAGGTATGATTCACAAACCACAGCCTCCAGTTTGGCTGCTCCTGTGCTGCAGGTTAAGAGCCAGCACCGTAAATAGCTATCTGTCCAAAGGAAACAGCCAGTATTGCAAGGAAACATTTAGAAGTCTTTATAAAAGCTAAACAGCCAAAAGGATACATATGGCAGCACTGATGTAAAAACCAGTGCAATAATTATTATCACTAATTGGCATACACATGCCATTTAAAAATAAACCAGTTTAATTACTAATACTGATTATAGGCATTTATTTCTTGGTTCCAAGAAAATGAAATACTTTTATGTGTTTGCAGTATCACTCGCAGTCCTAGAAGTTGTTCAATAGGAATTTTACTTGCTGACTCATGGGGCATTTGCATTTTGGTAATCAACTCATATTTGAAAATTATGATCAAAGAATATAAATTTTACCTCTTTCTTGGTTCTGTTTGTTGTTTTAATTCTGTTTTTCGTACCATGTGTTTTGTCATCTTTCATATAATTGTATTTACTGAAAGCTGCCTATGTATAGATCTAAAATCTTTTCCCAGAATTCACGTTACTTCTGGTTTCTTTTTTCCATCTCCACCTCTTTTTTTGGAACCTAAACCAAGCATGAAAATTTTCAGCCAGAAAAAATGTTTATGCTACTAGTCAGGACACAACACATACCTGTGTAAATGCAAACACTCCCTCTTGCTGCACAGGATTGCAATTTTTTTCAAGCTTTGTAGATATTTATTAGAAAGCCGATTTATGAGTAGTGCTGATCCAAATGAGAGCTGTCATGGCATTTAAAGTAGGTGTAGCACCACTCATTTTGAGGGCAGAATAAGTTTTGTATATCTAGTTTTTGCCTTCTGTCTTAAGGATTACCTATTAATGTTACCTGCTAAGGAGTTTCTCTTTTCCACCCCAACTGAATTTTTTCATTTAGATAAAATCCTTAAAGCTGGAGTGGAAGGCAACATATATATTTAGGTGTCCAATACTGCCTTGCAGTCCAGGAAAAAGGAAAGCTTCTGGTCAAAAGCCACTGAGGATCAATTACCCATGAATGTTTGGAAAAATCCCATCCCAAACTGTCTGAGCACAGTGTACTGTGCAGCTAGCCCCCTCACCCAGCTTCCTTAAATCAGTGTGCAATGACACCAGCTCAAATAATATGTGTTTAAATGGTGGAGCAAAGGGCAACTTACTAACTGTCTTTGACAGCTGTAAGATTTTTGTACCATCATGTTATCTTAGTTCTGTAATATCTAATTATATAAATCCTTCTGAATGTTTATCATCAAGCTTAAAGTGGATTTTATAATCTGCTAGCCACATACCTTAATGATAGCTTTAAAATTAGAGAGGATATTAAAAATCAGGTGTTTCCTACCTGGTAAAGGCTGTTTTAGTTGTGTCTGTGAGAGAACCACAAGTTATTTTTAAATAAAAGGCTAGGTTTATTTTGTTCTCTTTCTATAAATTCTCCAAAGGAAGGAAGTCTTTACCAGAAGGCTTCTCAGGTTGGTTTCCTTTTACTGGCATAAGAGATGTCATTTGATGGTTTGTGTTGAAACTGAATCCAAACATTTCATCACTGCCTGTCCAGGCCCTCCTCCAGATTAACTTCATCAGACAGATTAAAATGTGAATAACCTGAAACATCTGCAAGAGTTTGGCATGTGCTATACACACAGTGTTTCTCAGGACACGGTTTTTGTAATGTCTGATCCCCTGAACTGTTGGAGATGTGTGAGAGTGCTGTTGAAGGGAAATTACCAAACAATGTCCAGCACCAGGAAAATTAAAGAGAGAAAGGAGAAAAACCTCTCTGGCATTAGGGAAATAAGGTCTTCAGAAGACAAAGAGTATCTGCCATAAAAACTGAAAAAGTCTTTCACAATAATCATAATTATTTTGCCACAGTAGTATAATTTAGTCATTAAAAAAGAATTGCTGTAAAATAAACATATCCTTCAGAGCTACATCAATAAATTATCATGCAACTTGGTGTCCCAGCTCAGACTGCAGCAGTGGTCTATCATGTTGCCAGACTCAAATGCAGTTTTCACAAGAACTAAACCAGCATTAGGGTACAGTGCCGTTCCTGTGTTAGACCCACGCCTCTAAGCTTTGTTCTCAGTGTAATACAGTAGAACCCTAGAAGTATTACATGTGATTCTGCCCTGTGATACACACATAGCAATACCATCTCTTAAAATATGGGAACATGAGTTTTTCAAGTGACACTAACATCCTTTTGAAAAGCAGTGTGGGAACAGAGCGAGCACCCTAGGAGGGCTCCAGCTCATGCAGCATACCAGTACTGCATGGATTAAACCTGGCATAATCTCAGTCCGGTATAAATGAAGTCAGATGAATTTCTGAAATTGATTTTCTAAAACTGCTAGAATTTCAAAATGAGAGAAATAGGACAAAATATGTCAGGAAAAAACCCCAACAAGTAGGGTATTATTTAATTATTGGAACTTGGAGAAAAAGGGCTGAAGGGATGTAGGTGGTAAAACCAATTTTCCAGCACCTTGGTCATATGTTTTATGAGGAATGAATCCAGGTCTGGCTCCCCAGCACAGGAAGAGCATTGACCTGTTAGGGCAAATCCAGAGAAGGGGCACCAAGCTGATTACAGGGATCAAGCACCTCTCCTACAAGGAAAGCCTGAAAGAACTGGGGCTGTTCACTCTGTAGAAGAGAAGGGATCTTGCAGGAGCCTCTTCTGAAGGCGGATGGAAGAAAGATGGAGAGCCAATTTACAAGATCACGTAAACAGGACAAGGGGGAATTGCTTCAAACTGAGAGTAGGTTTAGATTAGGTATTAGGAAGTAATTCTTTACTGTGAGGCTGGTGAGGCACTGGAAGACCAGGTTGCCCAGAAAAGCTGAAGATTCCCCATTCCTGGCAGTGTTCAAAACCAGGCTGGATGATGCTCCAAGGAACTTGGTCTAGTGAAAGGCATTTCTGCCTGTGGTAGGGCGAATGAACTACAGGATCTTCAAGGTCCCTTCCAATCCAAACCATTCTATGATTTCTGAAAGCCTCTTCCTGCACCTCAAGTGATGCACACTCACACGCTGCCCGGCCTTGTGTCCTCATGGGTTTGTGGGGGTGTGGTGAAAATAAATCCCCTTAAAGCCTCTGACGGACGATCTCTGGTCTCCCCGTGTGTTTGTGGGCAGCAGCGAGCGGCAGGGGGCTGAGCAGAGCGCCTGGAGCTCGGACCCTCTCTGCAGGCGCGGCCCTGCCTCCCGGTGCTCGGGGGCAGCGCACCCGCCTGGCCAACCTCCCTTCGGCACTCCCAGCTGGCCCGGGGAAAGAGGGGTTTTTCCATCCCACAGGGGCCGTAGTGCTCTGCGGGGCCTGAGCAGGGCAAACACGACCGCGGACACGCCATTCCTTTGCCCACAGCGCAGTCATCCCTTCGCCCTGCCCGGCGCTCCCGCCGAGCGCGCGGCGCGCACGCACACGGCCCCGCGCTCCGCCGGGCACGCGCCCTGCGGCGGGCGGGCACGGCGGTGCCCCCGCGCGCCCTCTGCCGGCCGCCGGCAGCAGCGCTGTGCCCGCAGCCCCTCTGCCGGGGCGGCCGTGCCGGGCGCCTCGGCCCCGCAGCTCCCGGTGCTTTCTGTGGGGAGGAGGCGGGGAAGAGGCCCTGTACCTCCGCCAGAGCGCTGCGCGGCGTTGCAGCGCCACACCCGCGTAGCGAATCACGGCACTCGGTCCGAGAGAGCAGCCGGTGGACGCTGAAGGTGCTGCGGACCACCAGAGCCCCCCGGCTTTCATACTGTTCCCTTTCCATAGGCCTTTCTCCCAGACATACCTGTTTTTTTCCTGGACCGGACATCCCAATTACTTGCCTTACTCATGGTTTGAACCTGTTTGCAGAAAACAAAGCTTTCTCACTGCAGGCCCCACGGATGCCCCGTGAGCCTGTCTCTCGTCATGTTCCTTGTACCCTCTTCTGCAGCCTCCTTCCCCGTGCCATTGGGGCAGCCCCAAAGAAACTGCAGGATCTTAGTAGCAATGCACAAAACCACTCTAGGACAATCCCAGACAGACAAAGAATCTTTTTTTTAATTAATTCTTTTCTTATCTTCATACATTCTGAAATGTGAATATAAACACAAAGTTGTGATATATACGGTGGACATCTACAGGAGTAGCATGGAAATCACAGCTAACTTAAAAACCTGCAAATACTTGACATGGCCACAACAAAATCTGTGCACCAAGTTTTGCTTTCCAAACTGTGGGACATCAGGAGGTAGAAACAGCATCCCCAGCTGCCTGAGAAGGAACCCTCCCGCAGGCTGGAGGAGTATTTGAATTCAGAAGAAAAAGAAATGCCTTGATTTTTAAATACTTATGGAACTCAAGATTGATTACTGGCATTGCACAGTTGATAGGAAAGCTAGTTAGGCTTCCTCCCACTAGGTAAAATGAGATATTTTTGAAACTCTTTGCTGGAGATATCCCACAGAACAAAGTGGTCCAACAATATCCTTAATATCTCCATGGCACCAGCTATCATAGGGCAGTCTTGGTGGGCAATAACTCTTGCAACAGGAGGATTATATAACAAATGATAAAAACTTTTAGAAAATTTCTTTGAAATAATGTGGAACTTTCCAGAGTCTGAACCATGAAACATCCGCAAACAAAAGTAGTGTCCTCAGTATACCACAGTTTCCATTCTATAAGGAAGCATTAATACTATATGCAAACCCCACCCTCATACTTGGAAAGCAGTTCCAATTAGGTGAGATAAAAATGATGGACAGGAAATTGCTAACTGAGGTAATCAGCTGTTGTTGCATCTTTCGTGGGTGCAATGCTGGCCATGAAGAAAACTAAACATTCACTGATAACCCAATGCTTTGCATCAGTATGAATTTACAGAAAGGAAGGCCTGAGTTCTGGGGTGACCCGAAGTCTACGTTGTATCCTGCAAAGCTTTAATGGATTCAGCCCCTCACAACATGCAGTGACAGCCATTAAAAAAATGCCTGTGAGTGTGTTAATCACCATTTTCTATCACAAGAGCACATTTCTTTAAAAGCAGAAGGATCAGAGGAACTGGGTGTCCCTAAAAGCAGAAGGATCAGAGGAACAGGGTGTCCCCAGAGTTTCCAGGCATTTAACCCTGTGTGGTGTTTTGCTCTTTCCAAGGCGTCTGCAGGTAAGTTTTACTTTAATATCTGATTGAAGAAAAATATTGAATGTAATTCTTATTCACTGTGCTGGGGAAAAAAGCTATAAAATGTTTCTGGGCTTCTAAAATTCTAATAGAGCATGTAAACATAGAATCGTTCAATTACTAATATTGGAAAAGATCTCCAAGATCTTTGAGGCCAACATGTGAGCATCAAGACTTTTGTCTGAAATTGACACCAACTCATTCCTCAGCCCAGCCCAGGCCTCCAGCAGGAAAGCCAAAGGAATAATTTCATAACCTTGTGGCAGTGACATAATACTGCTTGTCTTAACTCTAGTGGGCTGCATCTATAAAAAAATTCTCAAATTACTATCCTAAGATTTCAACTGAGATATTTAACAGGAAAACTTTAACTTCATCAGCATGGAGAATTTAGATTTTGCATGGCTTGTTTTGATAGGAAAAGGGGTAATGGTCTTAAACTAAAGGAGGATCAATTTAGTTTAGAGATAAGGAAGATTTTTACAATGAGGGTGATGAAACACAGTAATTGGTTGCCTAGAGAGTTGGTGAATGCCCATCCTTGGAAACATTCAAGACCAAGTTGGATGGGTCTCTGAGCAACCTGATCTCATTGAACATGTCCCTGCTCCTTGCAGGGGTATTGGACTGGACAAAGATCCCTTCCAAACCAAACTATTTTATGATGATTTCCCTTAAGGAAATGTAAATGGATGGTCATTGGCAGTGATCAGTCCTGCAGTTGCATCTGTGGTAAAAACACTTGACCAGGTTATTTCAAGAGGCATCTTTCTTTTGAAACAGTTTTTCTTAAGTTGGAAGAAAAATATTTTCTTTCATGCCTTTAATGGGAGTAGAAAGTTTCTCAGTCAAGATCATCTCCTTTTAAGTTTTACAATTCAAATGACTAGCACAGAAATCATAAACAACATGCTGGGGTCTTTTTCATAATCCCATGGCCAGGTGGTCACTCCAAGAAGGCTGAACTAAGGTTAACAGAGTTTTCAGGAATATTTAATCTTTATGTTTATCTGCTACAGGACAAGATTCAGTTTCCCAACTAATGTTAATTGGTTTCATTTTATGATGTCAGTTGATAATTTTTTTCCCAGTGATGATTTGGCAAAAAGGCAGCCTGTCCTAAAACCAAGCTGGTATCTGTAGCTACTTGCTTACTTTTAATGGTATTAAATCACCAATCCTTGGTTCAGCCATCCAGGTGTTGTCTGAGCAATGCAAACAATTTTCTGAGTGCTACAGACATGAATGCATCTCCCAACAGTTGTGTCTAGCATTTCACAGAGATTAAATCACTTACCACAGGAGCTGGGCAACAGCATTTTTGCGGTTCCTAAACCACAATTTGGTCGCCAATACCGGTCTGCCAAAGTGGACTGATACAAAAAGTTTGTGATTAGTAAAAGCTTGAAAGCAGAAGCTCCTTCTGTCTGGTCTATCCACTCTGCTGTAAACTGTTGTTGCTTTAAAAGACAAGGAGCTCTTTTTCATTGGGATTTTTTTTTCTTTTTTGTTAGCACTGAATTAATCAGAGAGAACATTTGTTAAAGGCTATGTTAATGTGCACTTCCTCCGCTGGCTTTCCAGTAACTGAGCATGATTTCTAAGACTTTATGTAAACAAAGGATTAAACTGGATTTGGTGTTAAAGCTTCCTATTGCAGCATAATTCATCAGCAGTGAATGGCCAGAGAAAGCTATTCGTTGGGAGTATATGGATCTACTTTCTCAGGATGATGATGCTGGTCATCTAAAATAAGATGTTTGCCATCAGTTTACAAATTCCTGTAATTCTAAAAGTTAACTTCTGAGAAAGGCTTCGGCAGATGGATACTAATATGAGGACAGGAACTGCCAAGGCTTCTGTATACTACAAAATATATTTTAAATATGTTATATAAATCTGCAGTTGCTTGAATTCAGTCACATGTACCTGCCCTGTGCTCTTCAGGTGGGAGTGCGAGGCTCTCTGTCAGCCATGAAATTACAGGCCAGCCACCTTCTTTCTCTGTGTGACTTACTCTTTTTGTTTTCCTTCTGAATTTGAATCCCTAAATCTTCCCTATATTTGTTAAATCACCTGCCTCTCACTTTTCCTTTCTGCTTCTCTCTTCTTTGCTTGTATTTTCCTGCCTCTTTCGCAGTTTTTCCTCAGTGAATCACTCAAGTTTCTTCTTCTTTACCCTTCATGACTTTTTTTTTTTATTGTTCTTCTGTCCAGTGTTGCTCTTCTATGCCTCCAGTGGCTTGTCCTTCACTGCTGATATGCTTGTGTGATCTCCAGATTGCACCAGTTATTTAGACAAGAAAAAGACTTAGATCTCTTAAGGTATCATAGTGGACATTAAAATAAGGATCATTTAAAAAGAATTGGAGTTCCTTGTCACGTTTTCTAGAAACATGATTTTTCAAATAGAATAATGAAGAATTCGGGTGGTATGGACTTCTGATGGGTTTCTTCAAAGTGTCTAGCTTTTTCTGTAGTTTAAACCAAGAATTTTTAGTATATCCTTAGGCAGTTTTGCACATCAGAGCTCAGCCTTTTTAGATTAAAATTAAAAAGTAATCCTGCAAAATGCTGAGTACTTTTGCAAATTCCCTCTGATTTCCATAATCAGATTCCTGTAAGAGTCACTTTTCAGGCTACAAGCCTGCATTTTCTTTTCAAACTCAGGTTAGTTTTGCTTATTGTCTACTACAGGGTACTTTGTATTTGCTGCCACAAATACAATGTTTCAGCTACAGAACAGACTTTCTGAAGCCCTTCTGGGCCTCAGAAAAGCAAGAAATGCTTTTTTTTCAGAAGCAACTTTTTCTGACCATTAATAATGATCTTTATGAGACTGCTGCTTAAATGTTCATGTCAAAGCTTGTGAAATTTGTGGATCAAACTCCTCCTGATGTAGAGTATGGGTAGTGTTAATTCATTCCTCAAGTGGATTGACAACCAGCATTTCAAAGGAAAGAGCAGCACATGACAGCACGTTCTGGACTGAGCATGAAGCTAGAGGGGCCCTAGAAGTACTGAAGATGCACCATTTTTGGTGCATGTCAGCATTGGCTTTGAACATCACCAGGATCATTTGGGAATTCTGGACTATTGGCACACCAAACCATGTTTACTCTTTACAGCTGCAAAATGCAAGTCTCAGAATTTGTGGGCTATCACTTGAAATGAAGCTATTTATAGAGAGATGTTATGGTGGGTACAAACATCTCTGAGAAATAGTAGAAAGAAGATAAAGTATTAAGGCTCTTGCAACTAATCCCACTGATAGGCTCATGGGGTATGCTTTCATGGTGTGTGATCACAGAAAGATGAGATGAACTGGCATGTGCTCAGTGCCTTCCTGTTGGAGGGATATCATACCAGTTAGTTGGAAACCCTGACATTAAAAAGTATAGTGACTTCAACAATCCCATTTTATTCCTAGTATAGATTAAAATACTTAACCAGGGCAAATATCATGTGTAATATAGGCCAGGATCTCTGTGCTAATTAGTGTGGTTTAGTTATAAAACAATGTTACTAAAAAAGCATCATTTATGTGCCTTTTGCTAAAGAAATTATTGATGCAGCATTGCATTGCAGGAGGCAAAATTCAATTCAATGAACACTGTGAACTCTGAAAAACAAAGTCCAGCCTATAGGGCACTTTAGAAATAACACTTCAGCAACACTGAAGTGAATTGAACTCAGGCACCTGTATGAAACACAGCAGTGTTTCAAAGTTAGCTAATAAATAAATTTTTGGCTGAAAACAATTAGTCACGTAGTGCATTTCCATTCCCAACAGCAATGGATGAATGTCACTGAAGAGTCACAGCTGAACCCAGAGAGCTCCTTGGGCAGATGAAGTCACTGGTTTGCTATGTTTATGCTGCCACACATTTCTGACAGGCCTCTGAGGCCTGTTTTATCAGAAGGAGCCTTGGCATCCAGCACAATGGCATGTTTATGTTAAGAAGAAAGGTCCCACTGCAAGCGGCAGGACAAGGGATGCCGGCAGGAGCGGCAGCAGTGGCTTCCTGCGCCCCAGGCTGGCGTGGGCAGAGGGGGAAATGAGACACCGTGGCTTACACTGCAGACCAGAAACTGTAGCTCTCAGGGATTAACACACATAGGCCAGTGATAATTTTCCACATTCCCCCAGTTAGGAAAAAAATGATATGTGGATTTTGAGCACAGCCCTTATAACTATTTTCTTTGAAGAAAGCTTGTAAGTCATTCCTAGTGCTCCCAGAATTGTAGCAGCAGTGAAAGCTTCTGAACAACCAGGGTTTCCAGGGGGTAAAGTGTTGCAATAGGACACGAAATAATGCTTGACTCCAGTCAGAAGGCAGTAGAAATCAGAAGGCTTTATTTACAATTCATCCAGCCCTTTTATAACATGCTGTGCTAAAAAGGCACATTGTTGGTCCATAGGGCTGACACCTCTCCCACTGGCTAAGTAACAGAAGTAGCAAACAATGCCTATTGTTATGGGAAAGGAATATTGTTTACACAAGGTTGTTTTGGGAAAAAGAAAACTGTTGAAAAGTTTCCCTTGGGAAGAGCTCAGCAATTCTCAGGCTCAGAAAATATCGAGCCCACAGTAAAGTCTTCACTGAGTCTAACTCTGTGATAGACCTTTATTGAAAACTCTCTGGAGACTCTGCAGTGACCACTAAAGTTTCCCAGTTCCCACATGAGCAGTGCTGGAGGAGATGACGAAGGTGTCCCTGGTAAGCCGTGCTCGGTGCCGCACAGGAGGTGACACCCAGCATCCAGCCCCGCTTACCTCAGGCAGATCAGCTGAGGATGGGACCAAACAGGGCGTGGTGCAGACACCTCTGACAACTGCCACAGCCGTGCCATAGGCAGGCATGTCCAGGATGGATACATGAGGGTAGAGGGAAGTATAGCAAATTATTTCACTTCCTGGCCTGGGCAGCAGAGTGGGTTCAGCACACATGGTTGCTGCTGGCACTCTGTCAGTGGTGTCCCTGATGATGTGTTGCAAAGGATGCGGTTCCCATCTGAATCCTGCCCTCAAGGAGGCCTCTGCCGAAGCTGCTGTGGTTAGATGTGGGCATGGTGGGGCCCTCTCTGCTGTTTTGCAGTGTTGCCTTCTGTATCATCTACCTCCCTTTATATGTGATTTTTTTTTTGTTGTTATTGTTTGTTTTGGCTTCTCTTTGAAACATGATTCCTCCTTTGTTGTTTATCCTTTTTTTTTTCCAGATTTGACAACATCACTTGCTAGTCAAATATTTATTATCATGCTGTCAATCAGTAGTAATATTTTTTTATTTTTATAGCATCCTACAATCTGCCTCTTTTTCCCTTTCATTCCCTCTCTCTTCTTTCCTTTCTCTTGCTATCCCAGTTTTTCCTCCTTTGTCTTGCATGACACCATTCCTCTCCTATCTCTGCTCTGTTGGTAGCAGCAAGGCAGCATCACACACCCAGGAGACCCCTGCATCCCTGAGTCTGACTTTAGAGCATGAATAAAAACCAGCAGTTCAGCAGATCTATTGTAATACTTTCTCTGGCTTCCATCATACTAATCATTATACTTTAAGGTATTCATTATTGCTCCTTTTTATGAGTTGCTGCTATTTTTATTTTGCAAAAGGGTAACTGTCATAAGGAAAAATTATGTGTCAGATCTTACACATATTTGGAATACTAAAGCTCAGATGTGAGGTCCACTGGAATCAATTATTCTGAAAGTTGTATGCACACCAGTGAAGCTTTTCAGTAGGACTTCTGAAAGTCAAGCAAATGGATGGCTGCAGCATTATATGGATAAATCATTAGGAATCTGGCTTTAAGTGACTTCAAATTCCCCCAAGATCTAGTCCTTTTTATTTTTTTAGCCAGGGATAGCTACTGGGTATTATATAGTTCCTACAGAGATAGATGAAACATCTCCGTATTGACCACTTTTATTCCCATACCTTCAAACTATTCAGCAATAACACCAATATTTCAAATCTCTTCCCCAACCAGTGAATGCTCATTTCCAGTACTGTAGTCTTCAGGGTGTTTTCAGCACTTCTGATGTTCAAGGGATTCCCACCCCACCCCTCAATTTCAGTCAGCTGGCAGCTGCAATGCACCTACATAGTTGTGGGTACCGTGAATGCCTCTCACTCTGTTTCTCACATGCTCTCTCACCTACTAGCAGTGTCATTCCTGAGGCTCTGGGGGACACACTGGGTGGGCCAGTACAAACTTTTCTCAGCAACTGATCTCAGCTATCTGGTAATATTTTGGTAATGTTAATTGAGATCAAGATCTAATTTTTTACCTTTCCCTGTTTATATTATAATGGAGCCTGGTATGCAGCTGCTGAAAATCGGCCTGTACATGAAGTAACCTTGGACAGTCAGAATGTATGTGGTTCAAAATAGCATCCTGGGAATTAACCTCAAGCTTGGTCTTTCCCACATATAGCCCGAGAGGAAGGCAGTGATGTGACATTCTGTGAGCTGGATATTAACATTGCATGCTGCACTCTATTCCCAATTTTGAGCCATGATTTATTTGGTTTATAATTCTAAGATGAGATTTGCTTAAATTTTCTTGTTTGGCATGCAGTTAGTTTTGACACAGTAATTAAGAGCCGGCACATTCCAAAGCACCTGGCTAATTATTGAACCCTCTCAAGCAAGGGAAACAGTAAATTATCTGAGCAGTGGAAAGGGAAATAGGTCAGTTGAAAAATATGTTTTTTATGAGCTGATACTGGATTTGACAATACAGATGCTGGCAAGAACGAAAGGAATCCCAGTTCAGTTTTGAAAAAGGTGTATTTTTCATAGAGAACATGTCTCTTCTGGGAACCTTTAATTTTATGTACATTGGTTTCCTATTTTAAGAAAACAATTTGCCATTAACACTATGCCAGCCAGACTTACATTTTTTAAAGCAAAACCTCTTTGTTCTAAAGTATTTAATGGCTCAAAGAGGAGGAAATTGGCTGTGACATTTCAGTTTTTGCATTCTAAGGGGAAAATGGTCGAAGGTCTAAAAGTATTTCTGAAAACACCCTTCTTTTCATCATTGTAATATACCATAAGCCATGTGACAACAAAGACCTTTTTTTCTGAGCCTAGTATTGTTTTTAATCAGCTAAATCTGCAACTGAGACTGTCTTCACATAGAACTGCTGATTCAAATAATAATTTTGTTTACCTGACTAGTTTGATGACCTACTCTGCACTACAATGTCTGCAGTTCATCCTGCTTCCTTTACCTGAACATAAGTGACAGTTGACCTGAATTACATATTCATCTGGGGGGGAACATCTCAGCAGGCTTTGTGCTGTGGGGCTGTTTTTCTGTTAGGCACTGTTCAGTTCTATTCTCTATTTGATCATCCATCCTGGAGGAATATTGAAAGTATATTCATATATTTTTGGTCTGTGGCTGTGAATGGACAAGTGAGGTAGATGGTTCATGTAAATAAGATTAAGAAAATGCATCCTGTGGTGGATTAATGCCAAGGAGTATGTTGTGGAGGTCAAGGATAGGGACCTTATCACCCAGCAGAACTCAAAGGGGGTCTTGGTATTCAGATTATTCCCCTAGCAGTGAATTCAGACATGTGAGTGAATCACAAGGTTGTTTATTGTCAACTCACAAAAAATAAAGCGAGACTGGTTTATGTGTAGACTGAGGCCAGTGTGGAGACATTCCTAGACAGGGTGGAGCCCACAAGGCGAGCGAGTGGTGCTGTCACTGGGGAGGGAGCAGGTCCCAGTTTGCACTGAAGCTGGAGAGACAGAGCTCTGCCATATGATCTGTCCTGTGGGGAAATTTGCTTAGGAGGGTTTTGCCCCTTATCTCCCCACCTCACAGCCCTGGCCATTCACTCCTGCCTGCGTTACAGCTTCTTGCCTGTCCTCAATTGTGCTGCTACAAATTAGTGTGGGGCCAGGCTATTGATTAGGTCTCTAAAGCAGTCTATGTTAAAAATAGCCTTCCAAAATAATTTTGCATTTTCGAGTTTTAAAACAAAACCTTTTCAACTGCCTGATTTTACATATAACCCCTAAAAGTATCCATATAAGCACAATTGACATGGTAACTGTCAGTTAACTGAGAGGTAACTTAGCTCCTCAAATCTAAAACAAATGTGTCATGGAAATATACACAAAGAAATTATGCCACCTTGCTGGTGAAGAAAAAGTGCAGGGGCTCTACTTTCTTCCAATATCAAAATTTTAATGGACACAAACATTCACTTAATTTTATTGAATCACACTGCCCTGATGGATCAAGGTCAGACAGGCTCAATGCTTTGAAATGAATGGAAGTTTTGTTTCTCCTTTGTTGTGAGCTGAGATTAGCCCAGAGGAATGAGGCTCATGGCTGATCACTCTCCACAAATCCCTTAAAAGACAATGTAGCCGGGTGGGTCAGTCTCTTCTCACAGGCAACCAGAGACAGAACAAGAGGAAACAGCCTCAAGCTGTGCCAGGGCAGGTTTAGAGTGTCCTGTCCTGTTCAGACATCAGGAGGAAATTCTTCACTGAAAGAGTTGTCAGGCATTGGAATGCGCTGCTCAGGGAGCTGGTGGAGTCACCATCCTTCGAGGTGTTCAGGGAATGACTGGACATAGCACTCAGTACCAGGGCCAGTTGACAAAGTGATGACCGAAGGTTGGACTCGATTATCTCAGAGGTCATTTCCAACCTAAATGATTCCATGATTCTGTGAGATTTTTTTTTCCCTATCTTTTCCTCAGAGAAAGACTTCGAGTTTTAATACAGATTAGTATTTGAACATAGATTATATTTTACCAAATATCAACACAGAATCTGGATCATGTGACTATTGAGAGACTGGGAAAGGATGCCAGGAATTCCATCCAGATAAGCCCTCTGTCCTGAGATGGGCTCACTCATACCTACAGTCTTCATGGCACTATTTGCCTAAACTTTTTTTGGACAAAACTTTATTTTAAAATCCACACATCTTAGGTAATCTATTCCAGTGTTTAGCTGAGGAATTTCCTCACCATCTAGTCTGTGTTTGACACACAACCAGTATTTCATAGCCACACATCAGTGCAGATGAATACAATTCCCAATGGAAACAGCAGTGGCAGCAACATAGAAACTTGGCAAGTCTCTGAGGATGTTTGTTCCTTTTTCTTTAGCCAAATGAACCCAATGATTTAGTAAATATAGTTAACAAATACAGTTGGGGTTACTGACATTTCTGTGCATACGTTAACTGAAAAAGAATTGAAAAATCAGTAATTTTCTCTTAAAGTTGTAATTCCTTGCCAGGGAATATTGGTAGTTTAGTAGAGTAATAAGTTTATATAACACATAAACACATGGAGAGATTTTTTTTTTTCCTTACAACTATAATATGATATTATCTAATATTATTGTAGGCCTTGAGGAAAAAGATGACAGTACTACTGACAGTACTATTGATTTGTACCTTTAAAATGGAAATCTACCAATATTGTAAAGAAGGTACTTTAGAAACCTAACTGGAAACAATATATAAGAAACAAGCTATTAAACTGCCTTCATTGAAACACCACTTGAAAGTGCTTTACAGCATCACAAACAGTCAAAAGATAGGTTCTTGGCAGCAGTGAAAAAATTACCAAAGATAAGATAAACTGCTATTTCAGAAGAGACTGGAGAGGAAATGAAGGTGCTGTGGAGTTTCTGTATTGTCAGACAGTACAGCAAAGTCAAGCCCAAGGGAAGATGTACAGGAAAAATTGGACTGCTAGAACAAGCTGGGATAGTAACAGCCACCATGTCCTGGTTTGTTGGCATTTTGCCTTGTATTGCAATGTCTAAAAAATTGTTACATTTAATTTTTTTTCCTTCTTTCTCTGAATCCATGAGTATTTTAAAAAATGGAGGACAATTAAAAGAGTAAAACTAAATTACTTAGATTTCTGTAGCATTTCTTTAAAAATGTAATAACATTTTGAGGACCTCTTTCAAGAGATCATCATTTTGTTAACACTGTTGGCTTATTCCTCCCAATCTCTAAACTTTTTGGTTTTTTTTTAAGTTGTCCTCATTGCAGTATTTGGGACATTTCTTTTTTTCTTAGGTGAAGTTTGGTTATATGTGCCACAGTTAACAACTGTGGTTACTATGGGCATTACAGTGGGTTAAGAGAAAAAGGTTTTTAGGGAGCCTGTAATCTCCCAGTCATTCTAGACATCTTGGAAAGAGGCAGTCTTTGCCTCTACATTGATCATAAACAGAACCTGAAGTGACCAGTTTGGATATAGATTCCTACATCAGATGAATCATACTCTGAAAGTTGCACTGAGTATTCCTGGTTACTGAGAGCACTGATTTTGACATTGGTTTTGTAATAACTTGTATGAGTTATTTCCGTCTTTTGCAATACTTTTGGACTCAGTGAAGTGTCAGATGAAGAAGCAAACACTTGCAGACTTTTTGGCTCTGCCGCAGTTAGGAACTAAAGAGCGCACCTTCCCCACAGGCAAACATGTTGCAACATAAAATGCAAATAGCTTGAAATAAAAACAGAAGCAATAAAGAAATGGCTCTTTATGTGCCCTCGAGGAAGAGGAGAAACTGACAAGACATTTGTAAGACAATTCAGGGAAGAGTCATTTCACACAACCATGATGACAACCATATTATTGGTTTTAAAAGTCTTGACTTGTCACGAAACATACTTTGCTACAGATATAACTAAATAAACAACAAAATAGCTTAGTACAAACAAGGAAAGAAATTCACATTTAATGCATATTACTTCACATTTTTCTTACAGGACAGTTCATTCAAAGTCAGCTCTTTGAGCATGGTAAAAATTTTACACCAAAAAAAAATCAATAATGTTTGCATTTACAAAAGAGGACAACTGGCAAAATTTAATTACATTTGCTGCTCAACAGCAGTTATCTCAAAGACAAACCTCTGGTAATAGGTGATTACTAAGATGGTGACTCAACTGGTTCATATAAGAAAATAGCGTGGCTACTATAGAATAAAATTAAATTCTGCCGTTCCTTAACTTTACAACTGCTGATGCTGCTGTCCTTATCTCTTGACTGTGCTCTTGTTCTGAAACAGCATGAGGGGATTTGTCCTGTCAGGATTTCATGAGTGTGTTTGAGGTCATGGGAAATCTGTATGAGAGAGAAAATGTCCCACTTAGCAGCAGGAGGATGACAGCCACAATCCCAACAGGAATGGCAGCACCAGCTTCCTGTGCCACTGGACTGGAAGGCATGTAGTAAGAAGGAGGAAAAGCTATGCTCTGGTTGTGAGTTACAGAATAGAAATTCCAGCTCACGGGAATCAGGACACACAGACCAGCAAATATGTAGAAGACGCCACCCACCAGGAAGAACGGGGCAATGAGAGTTTTGTGAGTGATTCCCATATACACATTTCTCAGAGCAAATATTGTAGCAGCCAGTCCCAGCAAGCCCATGAACATGGCGACCAACAGGAGACCCTGGGCAGCATAAATTTCATGGGGGACGAAGGAGTCATAGCCACTGAATTTATGGCAAAACTGTTCTCTATAGCCAGGTGAGATGTGAAGGTAACTGATGAAGCAGACTTTCCAAATCCCCACCCAGGCAATGCCAGAGGAGATGATAGTAGTGTTGTCCACATGCCACACTCTCCATTCCACAATTCCCATTGAAATGGTGCACAGGATCCAGCCTATCGTGCCCAGAACAAAGGCAGCAAGCTGGAGGTGTGAGGTGCTGACCAGGGAGCTCATCCTCTGGAGCTCTCCTGCTCTGTCACAGACACAGTTGCCATGCGAAGAGAGAGAGGCACTGCAAAGAACCAAAAAATAATATGACAAAGGCAGTTCTTATTTGGGTGAATAGGTGAACCTGTCAGTGAAAAGAGAATGTGTGTGTAGAGGGAAGATGGCAGTCATCTGTCCCCAACTTTAATGAACTGTTGAAATTTAATATCCATGGATAAATAGCATACAGGTTTTAATTCTGTATATGTCATGGTATCACACAGAGAAGAGTCTCTGATTAGCTCCTCTAAAGATCTCCTTTTTACATTCACAAAAGGAAAACTAATAGGTTTTTTCCCAAGTTATTGTATTCTTTGTTAATTAACAATTGTGTTCAAAGATCCTTATACACATTACACATAATCAGGAGCCCTAGAGTTACTGGCTAGCTGGAACGTCTGAGAAAATCCTCTGGTTCCTGACTGTTGCAAGAAACCCTACAAAACAGAATCTGTGCTCCTTCTCCCGGCAGCTGTGGCTTTGATGCTGGAGGCCAATCTGTACAGACTTCAGCTTTCGTGCTGTCTTTACTGAGAGCTGCTGGGACCAGTGTCAGACAGAAAATGCCACAGTTCAGAGGCATGAGCAAATCCAGGCCACAAAGTCTAACAATATCCATTGAACTTTGGCCATTTTCAGATTAATTAACCATGAATTCATTAGCAGAAACATTTGAATTAATCATAAATATAACACTGTGCGGGGGCTGGAGCCTGCATAAGCTGTCATTGCTTTCCCACCCTCAGACTTTACCCAAGGTTTTTTTGATGCTTTACCTTTGCAAATTCCACTTATTTATAAATTGCCCAGTTTCCCCAGTTTGCATTATCCAAAAAGTCCTAAAAGTGTGCTGGAAAATATTTTAGTCATTTAGATTTAAGATTTGTTTGCTGGCTGTACATTCTGAGTGCAAATTAGGGGTTTATTGTATTTACTAAAAAAAAAAGACAAAAAGGATAAACAAATCAATTCTTTAATTTCCCATGCCTTTTGTATAATTTTTTGAGTACTTATAGGAATGATCTATGATCAGTGAAGATGTGGCCTCAAATGTATGTAAATCTGACAGGTTCTAGGGAACTGTATATTTCATAAGTTTTCTAAAATACTTTTTCTTTTGCTCCTATTTCATTCAAGACAGGAGAAATACTGTACCAAGTCAACTCTAATAAGATATGTCTGCCACCATGTTTTGTGTATTAAACATTAAACATAAAGACTAAAGCAACAATTTTTAGATTTACGGATCTTAAGGTAACCAGATTCAATTGGCAATACAGTCTAGTTGGAAAAATCCACCTGTGGAAATCTTAAAAAAGAAATATCTTCATAACAATATGGCCTTAAGCAGACAGTGTCCATCTCATACCAGTGCCCACTACATACTTACTTCAGTCCTGAAGATGATGCCAGCCATGAGAGAATGGGATAGAGTGATTTTTGATGCCAGATAAACACAGCAACATCTGCAATTTTATAATTTTTGCCTCCCAGTTCATCTATGTATCTCCAATAGGACTGATTTCCTGTGGGATATATTAATCTCCATTATTGCAAGTGTACATTTAATCCTCTCCAGCATGGACAAAATTGCTCCAGAAGAGTCTCTTGTATTTTTATCTACTTAAACTGAAAACAATTTATAAACACTTTCCCAATTTGCTGTGTTATTTACACAGTGATTATAAACCCCCCTTTCTAATTAAATGTTTTTACTGAGCATGGCGCAGAGTAGCCCCTCTTTCTGTACCAGTTCCACCTCAAAACAGCATTGTTTCTGTTCCTGTCCAGTGATGGGAAGGTGCTGGACAGGAAAGTGTGAGCAGAGGAGTGCTGTGCTGACTCCATTTGCCTTCTCTTGGAGTCAGTGGAGCACACAGAAGTCAAACCTGAACCATGTGAAGATAATATTGGCTGCAGAGCCCATATGTCAGTAGCACTTCTTGTGTACACCATAAACATTCGTTTAAACAACCTGCTGATATCAAGGTCATAAAAGATATGTCAGCAGGTGACTCCTTATCATCAACAGCTTTTCAGAGCATGTTAGCAGCAAATAACTTGATTGAATGTACCCAGCTGTCTGCTCACAGAATTAAATGAGAGTAAATGTGATCCTAAGCCCACTGTCAAACCTGCTGAGATACTTAGAATTGTGTCCAGAATTGAATTATAAAATTAAAAATTAGGGAAAGATCTTTTTCCCTTTAAGATTCTCAAAAAAACCAAAAAAAACCCCAAAACAAACCAAAACAAGCAAAAACCCCAAACAAACAAAAAACCAAACAAACTAGAACAAGCAATCACACATGATGAAAGAATTTAACACTTATACAATAAAGTTCTGAGAACACTGGGGAATACCAGGTAACAAAGATGGGCTTAAGATGAGTTATCAGGTGTCTAGACACACAAAAAATTGCTTAAGTAGGAAATGATTCATTTTGGCTCATTTTTCCACACCCTGCCCACTGGAGCACATTTGATCCAGCCTGGTATCACTGACTTAGAGAAAAAAACAAGGTTCAAAAGAAGTACTTTTGAAATTGATGGTGAAATTAAATTACAGCTCTCACATTTGTCTATTTTGGAAAATCAAAAAGAAGCCTATACTTAACAACCTCCTGGTACTGAGATTCAGCATGAAAAAAAGGAACAAAACATCAAGGTAAAATAGTTACAGGATTTTTCTTGACATATGAAAACATGTCAGAATTTAAAAAAATAAAGTTCTAGCTCCCGATTCCAGTCTCTATCATAAGGAATATTAATAAACTCACTATAGGTTTTGCTGACACTATGAAAAGACAACAGGTATGTATCACTTGCCAGAAGCATTGCTTTTAAAGGAAGTCTTGGGGGAAAGAGGATCAGGGAAACTCCTTTTCTACCAAGTGTAGAAAGACATATTGATTTTTCAGAACTACAGTGGTAAGTATTTCCAAAAAAAAAAAAATCCCAAACAAGACATTTCTCTTGCAGATGCCAAATAAACTGAGAGCGAGTGAGCTGCAGAGGGCGTCGTCCTCCAGGATTTCAGCCATTCCAGCTGTTCCCTTGCTATGAGAACCTCAAGAGGGAAGAAAGGAGAGAATGAGGGAGAGAAGGTAGGTCATAGCAGGCTGGGGTTTACAGCAGCGCCGGGATCAGGGCTTTGTCAGCTTTTGCCTCAGCTGGACCTTGGGGGTGACCCTGAGCAAACCTCTATCCACAGGAGGTGGGAGATGCAGGTGCTGAACATGGCTCAAACACTAGCAGTGTCATTCCTGTGTCATTTCAAGGACAGAGGCATTCCTTTTGGAAAGGAAGAATTTGATCTGTCACCAACTTGTCATCCATAGAAAAAACTCCAACCGATCAACCAAAAAACCCCTTTTTAAATTTTTTTTCTAAATTAAATTAAATTAAATTAAAACTTCTGGTCCCTGTGGTGCAAATGCCCTTTTCAGCCTTCTGGGAGAAAAATGTGAAAGCTCAGTCCCTGCATGTTTAAGCTATATTGGAAAAAATACAGTTCAAAACCCAGATAATATAGCAGTGTGCTAACACAGACAGCACTGGCCAGTTTCATGCTTTAGGAATTACATAAATATTTTGAACTAATTTAATTAGTGTACTAAAGTTACCTATGTGGTCTGAATAATAAAATGATGTAACACAATCACTAGATGAAATGTCCTAAGGCAAATGAACTCATATTCAGTCAGCTACAGGAGAGCTTCTGAGTGTCACTGGCATGAAGTTCTTGATTCAGGAGCTCACTCAGAGCTGCAGATTTTAGCATTCCAACTTTGCAGACCAGCTGCTTCATGGGATGGGGTCAGCCTACAAAGGCAATCTGGCCAGCCGGAACAAGCCAGGTCTGTGTGGTGTCTATGTCAGTGGATGAAAAGCATGACAGAAAACCCTGTTCACCAAAAAAGTGAGAAGTGGTTTTGAGAGGTGGCCACAGTGCCATCTTTCAGTATCCCATTATTTCATCCACATTTTCATTTAAAATCTACTCAGTTCAATCCAGCAAGCACCCCAGTAGCTTCTGGGGATGGTCTTTGGAAAGTCTAGAAACAGCAGCTAAAAAACAGAGAGCTGCTTCTACAGACTTCTCATCTGGCAGCCATTTTCTCTCCAAATCATTTCCTTCATTTGGAAAGGCTTTCCTTCACAGATATGTTTTTAACTAAATACCCTACTAAAGTAAAAGTAAGACACAATCACAGAATCATAGAACCATAGGATGGTTTGGGCTGGATTGGAACTTGTTCCAATCCCCCAGCCACGGGCAGTGGCACCTCTCACAGACCAGGTTGCTCAGAGCTCCATCCAACCTGGCCCTGAATGCTTCAAGGGATGGGGAGTCTGAAGCTTCTCTGGGCAACCTGTTCCAGTGTCTCACCACCCTCACAGTAAAGAATTTATTCCTAATATCTAATCTAAGCCTACCGTCTTTTAGTGGAAGCCATTCCCCCTTGTCCCATCACAGTTCCTGACAAAGAGCCCTCTCCAGCTTTCCTGTGGACCCCCTTCAAATTCTGGAAGGCTGCTATGAGGTCCTCACACAACTTTCCCTTCTCCATGCTAAACAACCCCAACATTCTCAGCCTGTCTTCATAAGGGGGTGCATATTAAATATAAATTTGCTAGTTTTCAATGCAAATTTGCACAGAGAAGACAGAAGTTACTAGCAAAAGATGATACATGTCAGTATATTCATCCAAAAATAGAAACTTAAAGGATCCTTTTGTACTTATTGCTGATTTTATTTAAATTAAGCTTTGCACAGTAAGTAGCTCCTTTTCTTTATGAAAAGTATGTTGGGCCATTGCACATGGACTTGAGGGACAGAATAAGACACAAGTTTTCCACTCTTAGCTTCATCAATGGAGCAGATGCCTGAAAGCCATGTTGACTTTCTACAGCTGCAAGCTTGCTTCTAGGAGAAAAAAATAAAAGCAAGCTGCTCTCACAACTGCCAAGTGGTTTCATAGAGGGGGGTTTGGGTCATCTGTGCTTACCTTTAAAAAGACTAAAATGAAATGTTGCCGTTGAATAGATCAATTCTTTGTGGCCACAGTCCCACCTCCTGATATTCTCAGCAACAGGAAAAAAACAGAAATGGAGCTATCTTGAAATTTTGTCAACTCTTATTTTACTTTCAGTACTTGTTAGTAACAAATGGCTGGGGCTATGATATCGACTCTGAGGGTGGAGAAACCTCATTTACACCAAATGCATTTAACTTCTGCAATTAATACTGTGCCTTCTAGAAAACTGTTTTAATTACATTCACTAGGGTTTCAGATCTGCTTTCTAAAACTGATCCTGCCTTAAGTTCCTGAAACAGAGACTTAAAAAACCCTGCAGGCAAATGCAAGACAGGAAAAAGCTATCAAACTCTCTTAATTCGTGCATTTAAATGTAGGTGGGCCTTTCAGGTCACTGAGTCTCAGGCTCCTTCCTGGGGGGATGAAGGCCTGTGCCAGGGACAGATGTCCAGATTGTAGGGTGCCATAAGGAAGTCCCCAACCACAAAATCACCTGCAAGACTTGTCTTTAAATTCATCATTTCATATGATGGGTTGAGAGCAAGAGGGCTGCAGCTCTCAGAGGCATCGAAGGGAGTTTGCCATTTAGGAGAGGCCCTTTGGTTGGTGTGTGTTGGGTAATACATTCCTCAGCAGCAGCATCCCCTCTGCAGGATCTCTTACCTCCCTGGGACCTGAGGCACCAGGCAGAGCTGGACAGGCCAGTCATCAATGCCTGGAACATAAGATCTCAACACTGAAACTGCAGGGAAATGTGAGATGGAGCTGGGTCTTGTCATGGAAATTTGTGGAAGTCTTACACAAATTGCATGATCCTTGCCATGATACTCAAAGACTATTAATGCCTCAGGATCCTTGAATTTGGCTATGTCTAGAAGAGAACTTCAGAAATGTTTTTTATCCTTCTGCCATCACTGTTTCAGCACAGCTCTGGCAGGACACCTTTATGTCTAAGGCCATCTACTTGCTGTGGTCCAAGCCCCAAGAGTTGCCACCATTGGCTGATAAATCAGTCTATTCCCACCTTTTTCAACACACATTTCAAACAGTCAGTGTGAAAGTTCTTTTGTTCCTATTTTCCAAGAAATAAAATTACCTGGATTTATGGCCCATTCCTTGAATACATCTCCCTGACACTCATGAAGTCTTGAACTCTGATATCTCATATTTAGATTTTAGCTGTCACTAACATATTTATTTTCAGTTAGAAAAGACAAACTAGTGGGGTCTAGAGTCTTAAAAGTCATTGTAGGGCATGTCCAGATTTGTAGGGTATGTCCAGATTTAACATGCCTTATGTCCCCTGTCCCTCCAAATGTCAATATCCAATGTTATAAACTCTGCTGTTTCCATTTATTCATTGTGTTTCAAAACAAGCAAACTAAAGCAATCTTCATTTCTCTTCTATCAAGTAAGAATGCATTGAAACTTACCTGTGTAAAAGTCCTTTGCTTATTTCAGGAAAATGTTTTGATTTGCTTTGATAATAGGACAAAATGAAACTGATAATTTCTATATATTCTCACTGTTTTTTCACACCCTAATTTACTTTTCTGTGACTGAGCCCATCTTGAACTCTTGTAACATAAGGAACCATTGCAGGCTGGTAGGCAGTGAGATGGCAGTGGGATTAACCCAGGACCCAGATTACCTCATGTTATCAGAGTTGCTACAGATTGTTTTGCCTTTGTCTTGAAGGCAGCTCCATTTAGAGCCAAAGTGGAATGAACAATTCAGAGACATTCCAGGAATGACAGCCCCTGAAAAACTAAGGCAGATAACCTGGCTGTGTTGAGATGGGATACTTCCAGGAAGCTTCAGAAACCAGAGGGAGCCCAAAAGTTTGCCTACTCTGGTGTCTGGCACAGAGAAAAGAGCACTAAGGGTTCAGTAATGTAAATAAGGCAACCGCATCTAGGTCCCAGAGAACTCACACACGGCTGGGAAGATGAGGGCACTGAACACACACTTGGGGCATGGGAAGATGTCACCCAAGAGGAGACACCTCCCAGCCAAAAGAACAGGAGCCAATGCTTCCTGGAGCTGCAGGAGAAATTAAGAACTCTGAAGCAACTTGAATGTCAGCCTGGAAATGCTGCACAGGCACCCAAGTGGGAGACAGTAGCATTCCTTGAGCCAAGGGCACGTAAGGAAGCACCTGCCAAAGGGGCAGAGGGAGAGCACAAAACCTGCACACAGCAACCTGCACACATCAACCTGCACACAGCAACCTGCACACAGCAGGTGAAGTTTCCTTCATAGATGGGGGGAAGTGGGTGCAAGGAGAGCCTTCCAAAAGGATAGGAGACTATACTTGCTTCCTAGTAAATGATAGCACAGCTAAAATAAAATACACTAAAAAATATTCCAACAGAGAAGCGATGTCTGAGTCTCCCTGTCTGAACCCA
This sequence comes from Cyanoderma ruficeps, assembly GCA_008694505.1. Lineage (NCBI taxonomy): Eukaryota > Metazoa > Chordata > Aves > Passeriformes > Timaliidae > Cyanoderma > Cyanoderma ruficeps. Next base: position 31,758,272 of record VZDJ01007754.1, on the reverse strand, counting down.
CTTCCCTGCCAAAAAACTAGGAATTCTACTGCAGGTTGTAAGCAGCTTAAAGAGAAAGTTCATGATAAACTCTTATTATATAAAATAAGCATAAAATTATTCTTCCCAGCCCACGTAAGCAGAAATTCACTTATTTCCCCTTATTTCATGTTTTAAGCAAATATTTTTGTTTTAGATGATGCCAGGCATCACATGCATTTCTAAATTAAATGCTTTTAAAAAGTATTGTAGCCTAGATGCAGCTTTATTGGACTATACTGAACATGGTTTACTAACTAAACCCTTTGTTTAATGTAAGTCTTGCAGCAGAAAGGGAATTTTAAAAAACCCCAACAGTATAGTAATTATAAAGGTCTCTTCTTAGCAATATCTCTATGATTTAATGTCTGAAAACTTAATTCTTCAATTCCCAGTTGGGAAAGCATTCTTTATAGAAAACAAATAAATACTTGAATCTCTCCCCATCTGTTCTCTATCAGCACTTCATAAAATAAGTAATATTAAAAAAAATGGGGGGACTTACTTCTCTGAGTCTGAGAGTTGCCTAAGGCTTTGAAGCAGTGTCAGCTGGATGAAGCAAGTTCCAAAAGAGAGGTAGGAAAAATGCCCTTGCGAATTGTCCAACTTGCTACGCTACCAAATAGGTACCTCACGGTTCCTTGTCACTCTCCCACTAAGTCAACAAAGATGTAAGAAGTCAGTTAATCATTAACATATTATAAAAATATGAAAGCTTTGTCATATGCCATTTATTATAATTGCTTTAAAACACTTACTGAAGCATATAGATAACTCCCATGGAAATTACAGCTTTCTCTAAGATACCCTTTCAGAAAATCTACCTTTTTGATTACATGATTTTTCAGCTTGAGATCACCATGATGCCCCAGTCTGACAGCCCAAAGGACACAGAAATCTCATCTGAAAGGGAACAAAGTGATTTCATAATCCTTTCTTTGTTAGATTTTTCTTCCTGTATTTATGCAACTTTAATTAGTGCAGCTCTGCAGTGGGAAGAAATACAGGGGAGAAAGAGGAGTTTTTCTGTGGAGTAAGTTCAAGCTGAACTGCTCTCTTGATGGACTCTGGTTGGCAGCACCCACACTTTAGTACAAACAGTACTATGTTTGCTATCTCAGATGCTTAAAAAAACACACACATTTTTTAAAATCATGTTATGTTTGCCTTGCTTCATGGTTTTCCCATGAATGTAAACAATGGCTCTTAAAAATTGGAAGAATGTTCTTAACTCCTAAACCCTGATAAACTCCAAATGATGCACTGGCTCAGCTGGTTACAGAACAGTGCTAACAACACCAACATTGTGTGTTCAATCTCTGTATGAGCTATTTCCGTAAGAGTTGGACTCGTTGATCCTTGTGGCCCCTTCTAACTCAGAATATTCTGTGATTCTGTGACATTTCAAAGCTTGGTATCAAAAGACAAGTAAGTTTGTTTCATAGAAATGCCCTGAAACAGGGAGGCCTTATTGAAAAATTCTTCTAATTGAAAAGCTCTTCTCATTGAAAAATTCTTCTCATTGTAACATGCACAATGGCTGGTCACTGCCATCACTAAAGAAGGCTGGAAAATGTAATTAATTCATATCCTGTTTTCTGCATCACCTTTAATCCTCTCCTGCTGTATCTTCCAGCAGTTCCAGATGCCAGTTCACTGGTTCTTCATGCAGGTAATGCAGCCTGGCCATGCCAACAGTCTTGTCCTCTCCTGCAGCTCACCAGCCTGGGCTCTCCTCTCTGGCTGCTCACAGCTGGACGGGGTTGCTTTGGTGCACAGGCAGATTCAGCTGCTCAGGTTCTTTCTGAAGAAATTCTGCTGTTGCGTGACAAGGCCAACACACACACACACCCCGGTGGGCTGCTGTCGTCTGCCAGACTCCAGGATTGCCTTCTGACATCCTGACAGGGCTCCTGATTCATGAGGACAGCATCCTTGGGCAGTAGGCAGCTGGCAGATAGATTACTTTTCTTGTATTTAATAACTGTATGGTACAAAATTTACAGGCAAAACCATTGCTGATTTTACACATGAAGCTGCTGCACACCCCTATTTGTCTCACCCTGCGATAGGAGGGGCATACCCTACACTACCCCTCGAAGAACAATTCTTTTCCCACCAAATTCTCTGTCTCTGACCTATTTCTTCTCAATCACAAAAAAAAAAAAAAAGGCAAACAAAACCCAACACAACAACAAAACCAAACCCACCGTGATGTTTGAGATTAAACTGTACTGAAAAGTAATGAGTTCAAAATATCTGTCAGCCACCATCAGTACAGTGAAGTTTAATTCAACTGGAAATCTACAGTGCTCAATCTGTGATAACAATCAGCAGCACAAACATCATTACCTTAGTGAGAAATACAATACACGCAAAATGGAATGGAAGAAGATAGGAAGCAAATGACAGTATTAAATATCTTTTCTTCCCAGTGTATGATTATGACTTCTATAAACATATTCTTTTTTAGTGTAATAGTGACAAATTATTAGGAAGCACTAAGTTTCTGACTATTTTATTTAAAGGAACACATTTTAAACCTAAGACTTTATTGTTCCTTGAATGCCAATGGTTAATATTTTTTGAGGCAGAAAACATTTGCTTTCTTCCACCATGGCCTGGACCCAAAGCACATTGAAATCAGTGGAAATAGTTCTGCTGACTTCAAAGACCTTTAGATCAAGCCCGATCCCTTCTGTGGTTTACACTTTCATTGTTAAATACCACAGAACAGGAAATATTTGTTTCAAGTTATTTTTCCTTTTATTTGCTACACACTGAAAAGCCAGCCTGAAAGCAAGACACTGTGCAAGGTTCACTGCCCAGCGAGTGGTACCACGTAGGCAGCTGAGAGAGCCCCTAAACAGCTCGGAGGCTCAGGTACAAGCACTGTCTCACTTTTTTGTTCCTGAGACAAAGGCTACTTCTTCCGGGAAGCACAGCAGCCTCCCTGCAGCAGCGTGCCACTCTGATCAGTGTTAGAGTTGTTGCGTCCTCACTCTTGCTCACTCCCTGCTTGTCCTCAGCAGATCATCACACCAGAAACTCTCCAAATCCAATACTGAACCTAAACGTGGGCCTCTAAAACCACCGCTTGAGTCTAAGAAAAGAATTTCCATAATGGCTTTCCTAACTGTTTACCTTTATGGCCAAACCAAATTGTCCTTTAAAACCTGGGAAATTCAGTGATGGGACAAACACCTCTACCAAACTCAACACATCTCTCATCATTAAGTGCTTCACAGCCCAGCAGCCACTGACCTTCTGTTTTGCCCGGGCCTCTTCAAACACAGATCACAAATACATCATCAACAGTTGCCTCTGAAGAGGCCACCCACTGCCAGCCTCAAGGGACTCCAGAGGGAAGCACTACACTTTATCAGATACTCAGCTCAATCCCAAACTATACCAACCCTGTTTATAGCTGCCAGCAGGTACTGCCTGTTTTTATGGTTAACCCTATTGGCTGGGAAGTTTTCTGGCTCCAGAGAACTTGCTAATAGGTTTGTTGTGATTCTGTCATTTTATTTTGTGCCACCTTGATTCCTCTTCTGTTTTGTGAAGTTCCAAGTAAACATCCACAATGCTCAGTCCCTACTATCCTCAGTGTTAGTTCCACTTGTCCAGTGTGAGTGGGATTTAAACACATTTTATTCTAAAATTACAGTGGACTTTGACATTATATGAGAGGGATTATATCCCTCCCAGCAAGAGAAACAGTGTTCAAAGTCCAATTTAGGTGTTACGAGCTAGGAAGACTGTACCTCACTCATGTCTGAACTTGCCTCCCTTTCAATCTTGCACAGCCCTAATATCCCTAACAATGGTCAGATACTTTCTAGTGCTTCTTCTATCCAAAATATGTCAGAGACCTTTTGTCCAGCATCTACACCACTAGCAGTGTCCTCAGAGCCCCTGCTGCCACACTAACATCCTTTTATTTATGTCCTTAACTTTCCCTAGATTCCCTTATAACTGAGCTAGGAGATTCACAGAAACTTCCTAAAAAGAATCTGAGCCTTTTCCTATTGGTCAATTAAAAACCAGGGGGAAGTGGAACACACAAACACAGCTGCCCAGGCTATCTCCAGCATGGGCTGTTTAGACCTTTTCTTCAGAGATCAGCAACTGTAGATCCATTGGAATGGGATCACTATATTTTTTGAAGAAAAACTGAGCTATTACAAGCTCAAAAAATTTAAGAGGAATGATTTCACTGTGATTGTGTCTCAACAAGGGGCTGATTTAAAACCAATAAAATTTGTCTTTGGCTCAGCAAGAAGTTGACGTTTTTTTCCCGGAGATGCAGAACACAAAAGCTGGCATGCATGAAATGAAGGGCTCTAAAATTAGATGCACTCTTGTGGTTTGGGAAGGCTCCTGGTTATTCCCAGATACCCAAAAGTAGGTCATTCAAAGCTTAACAAAGACATTTCCCTCAGACTTGACATTTTAGAGCCAGTTGAAAAGACCACCTGATGGGAGAATGTTATCAGCAGGTCACACTGGGGTTTCACTCTGCCTTGGCAGTGTTTCTGAGAGCTGCAGTGCTACAACGCCAGGCTTTTGTCACTTCACTGGAGCTGCTGTAGCAGCTTGCTCTTATCAGCTGTTAGAAGTGACAAGGAAATAAAATACACATGTATTTTCATTAAAGGGAATGAAAGTAAGAGAACAGTAGAAACCTTTAGCTGGTAAGAGAACATGGGGGTTTAACAGCTTTACAAAGCAACTCCCTGCACAAATGATGGGGCAGAATTAAAGTACTGGTTTAGGGGAACTATATGAATAACTGGTTCCTCATTAGCTGATCATGGCCATGATCTGAGGTAGGAGATCTTTAGGATCTTTACTGACACCCTAAATGGGTTTCTGTACCTTTTCCCCAGTTCCTGGCTACCGTAACAGCCAAACAACAACTGTGATCTTTCATCTAACCAGTACCCTATTTAGATTAATGTAGTAGGAAGTAGATAGAAATATTCTGGTGACCCAGAACACAAGTAAAATAGGATACTGCAGAAAGCAAAACAGATTTCTTATGAAAAGCCAAATAGCCACAAGCTGGATGCCAGTGGAGAGCAGAAGGATGTAGTTCTGTAAAGAGCTCCAGACAGGGCAAATTTCTTAAATATGTGAAGGGAAGTGGCTTTTCAAAAGCATTTTATTCCAGCATATTCAATGCAAAGGCAGGACAGCTCTGCTTTTTATCCTTGTGCTGGTCTGTCATTTATTTGGGCAGTGGGGGAAAGAAGTGTCACACTGCCCCTACTTTCCCTCAAAGCCCTCTACAGCCAGCTTACAAGTTACAAGGCAGAGATGGAAGCTCATCAATGCTCCGGCACATGCTGGAGCTTGGGACAGTTTCAAAATGTGGGGACAACCACCTGGAAAGTTCTGATGAAGAAGGGAATGCTCTTATGGATAGTAAATTGGCCAGCACAGGAGCGCTGGTAGAAAACCCCAAACACAGGAGAGAAAACCACAGCAGACACAGTAACTAGCTGAACCAGTAAAAGGAGAAGGCAGGCTGTAATGGAAGAAAAAAAACAATTGTCTAAGCCATGCTGCCTAGAGTGCTCAAGACCCATTTGCAAGCCAAGGGCTTGCAAACTCTCACCTGTTTTCCTGACCTGTCAGCTCCAAAATGCATGTTATAATTACTGCTGCTCTTTAAGGACCCCTGTTGTAAATCTATAGGCAATCTAAATATTGACTGAAGTAGTCAGACCTCGGTATGTGACTGTGTAAGGTAAGAAGAGAAAACACAAAAGGTGGATTTATAGTGACCATAAAATTTTCATTCCCAGTTTCCTGACTTCCAGAGACTTTATGGCCAACCTTCAATTGCACTTTCCCCATCATTCACGACAACAGTACTGCACTCCTGACACCCTTGAACATTTGCACCTAATTTTTATTTTCATGCATCTGTCTTGCACTCGCTGGGCCCTGACAGGGCTTTCTCTGCTCAAATGAGTCTTGTGGTGTATGGGATGCTCAATAACACACACACAACTTTTAAATCCCACTTTTGATCAGTGAGTGCTCATATGAGTTATGTTATGACATTCTGTACTCTAATAATTTGCGCGAGTCTCTCTTCTCTCATTTTCCTGTCCTTTGCATTGAATATGGACTGTGGGATTAGACACAATCTTTTAGAAAATTTATAGTTTTCAGCAATAATGCATCACAAGTTACTACTTTTCCTGTGTTTCTGTGTTTCAGCCTTTTTCCTAGAGCATAGAGCTCATGTGAACTGACCATTCTGTGACTGCACACAGGTTTAGAGTCTGGTCTATGCCATCGCCCTGTCCATGGGGTCACCATCATTTTCTCCTTGATTAATTGCTTTACATGTCACCATATGAAATGATAATTTGTTTGAACACACCCAGACTACCAATTTTTCTCTGTACAACTTTCCTCTTCATTGTTTGCCATACATGTTGCAAAGGGTGAATACTATCACTGGGCTTCTGTTGTAATAATCTCTTATTGGTTTGGTGGAACTCCCATTGCAAGAAATGCTGGTCTAAGTAACTCCACCTTTGCAAAACCTGCGTGACAATGAAGTTTTTCCTTCCCTATAGTGTATAAATAGAAAGAAAAGTGCTGGGTTTTTTTAATTCTTTAATGGGGCATATTCTGGTCACACTTATCCATGGAGTCTTTCTGCTTTCAAATTCACTGATGGCCTACCATGAACTGTGTAAGAATGTCCTGGGAACAGAAACCCGAGATCTTCTACTCCCTATTGACAGAAAGGCTGAATATTTACATCTTCAGCTTCTTACTCTTTAAACTATGCTTTCCTGGCAGAAAATAATGATCCAACTAAAACAGGATTTGGGGATTGCTGCCCTACCAGAAGCCTGGTATTAAATCGAGCTCTGAAGAGGTGGCAATTAGGTAAGCAAAACCCCAGAGAACAAGGCAGGTCACGCATTCTGCAAATGTGTGTTGTGCTGTAAACACCCTCATCTCCCAGCTTGTGTGACTTCAGCATCTCAGCATGTCCAGTTAGCTGGGCTGTTTCATGAATTTAGGATGACCAAAGAGAAACAGTAACTTCTTCCTCAAAGGGTAACTTCCTCAAGGCTCCTTAGTGCCAGAGACCTGTCCCAGTGTCTCCTGAGCCAAGAAAGGGGTGTCACTGAATGCACAGAACACGACAGTCTTACACAGTGACATCTGAGATTCTGAAATTCCAAGTTATTCCCCATACCTTTAATTTACAAAGACTCTTTTTACAATATAGTAACTAAAAAGCCTGCCCTAGCACATGGAGACAGGACACTTCTGCCGTGTCACATACGGAGAAAGAAACACCGGAAATTTACAGTGCCAAAGACCTTTACCACTAGTTTTCTTTTTCTTCCTTCAGGGCACTGATCCTTCCAGGTTTTCTTGGTTTTCACTTCCTTGTGACATGTACCACCCCATTAATAAGACTGCTCCACCCCTTTCCAGTCAGTGTTGGCCACTTTCGATCATCACAGCTTTTATCACCCATTTTATCTCAGGAGGAACCGTACCTGTGTGAGAAAGCTGCTGAAGCTGCAACTCCACTCTGGGAGTGGCAATGAATAGTATTCACAGGACTCATGCCTTTCATATCTAGATACTGAGGTAAACAATCTTATTTTCTTTCCATTGCTTATTATTTAGCCTGCGACTGCTCATTGTACTTATATTTCTCTGAGGCTTTTAGAAAAGACACAAGTGTAATTTATCAGTAACAAACACTATGAAGAGCAGACAGCTGGGAAGTGAAACAGATGTTGAAACTAAATGATTCTCATGATGAAGATTTTGTTAATTCCTTTGTAACATGTTTGTAATGGTTCCGTCCCAATCCCCCCCTAAACCTCCCTGGTGGTGCTACCCTTGAGTTTCCCTGGTGTCAATCACTTTGTAAGATCTGGAAAATTCTGGGGAAGAAGCCCTGGGATTCGTCTGGGTACCTGAGAGACACCTTCTTCCATTGTTGTGTTAAGTTTCTGTGCTGGGCTACACCCCCCCTCCTCCCTGGTCATTGGTGCTGAGCTCCTTGCTGTCTGGGAGCCGCCCCCACACTTAAGGGGGTGCTTTGCCCCTCCTGGTGCTCTTGCTTCGGGGTTCAGCCTGGTCACCTGAGCTCCTGAACCCTCTGCCTCCCTGGCCTGACACCTGCACATGAGCGGTAATAAAACCATCTAAAACCTAGCAAGAGCCACTCTTTTCTCATGCGCCGTCTCCCACGCTTCTGCCTGAGATTCTGAGCAGCAAACCTCTGACTTACAGAATCCCGGGGGCGAGCGAGCCGGTGAAGCAGCCCCCAGAAAGCAGACTTCTATACCATTTTGCTGGAAATTTTATGTTACTGAAAGTAAATATGATATTTTTTTCTGTATCTTCCACTACATCATCAGCTTCACAGTCACAAATCCATTTGCTTTAATTAAAATCTCTCCTGTGTTATGACAATCACAAGCAGCAAATTAAAATATTTCAATAAAAGATGAAATGCCATGGGAATCTGGTTCTCTAGTGGCACTGTTGGAGGTTAGCAAATGACACCTAGAGAGGAGGAGATCCACAGAATTCCTCCTTCTGCTTCCCCCCAGAAGAGGTGCCAGAAATCACTGCAGATATTCTTGCAATCCCACCCCTGGCAGCGGCAGCACAAGGTGATCAGCAGCAGCAGGCAACAGGTAAGGACAGTTTGAGGATACATTTCTCGTCAACTTTACCAGGAGGCAGTTTGTTGCATGGAGGGGACTCAAGAGGAAGGGAGAGCACAGGCTCCACCAACACTGACATGTTTGGCAACAGTGGAAGGTATATCCTAGCCACAAGGCCATCTTCCCCTGCAAAACCTGCCTCCAAGACAGATAGCAAAGCCTCTAAAAACTGTGAGGCCATTGTGAGGATTTTTAACGTGTGAGAAAAAAACATTTGCATTTTACCAGCCTTGTGCTCAGGAAAGGCCCAACTGCTGTGACTAAAATAAAACTCAGCCTAAGATACACAACAGCTCACTGGCCCACATGGTCACAACCAGGAAAAAGAGGTTTATTGTAGCCAGTCCTAAAGCGATACTTGCTCTGCTTGTAGGGGTGCTACCGTAGCCTGAGTGAGAATTGCCTCCTGCTACTGAACTGCACCCAATTTATTTCAATTCAAATTTTCCTCTGGAATGTAATAACTTAACCTACTTCAAATGGAACAACTTTATTCATAGAAACATTATCAAAACAGGAGGCAGAAACAATGAAGCCCAAGATTTCACAGGTGAATTGCTAATTCACATGGATTACCCATCTGACAGTTTATGGATCATTATAATTAGTTTTATGGACCATTCTAATTAGTTAAATTGGAGACTGGAACTGTGGTAAATGTGATGACTAATTTACCACTGCTGACAACTGACAATATATAATCCAGCTTAAAGATGTAATTGTTAATTTTCATAACATCCTGTGGGCATGATCTGCTCAAGTATATAGAAAAAAACCAATTTATCCTCCAAAAAACCTGCACAACTAAGAAGACCAGACACCACTAACACAGGACTTGCTTTCTACTGCGTATCATATGGCCTTGCTAGAGCTACTGGACTGCCAACAGGTTACTTCAGCTGTAAAAACGAAGACAATAAAGTACTCCAAAATTAATCACTAGAACTTGATTAGGAAAGAATGTCGTGAAATGGTGACTCCTTTGAAATCTCAAAGTACTCCATGAGAGAAAATGAAGAGCTGAATTTCAATTTAAAGAAAGGCAATTAAAAAAAGATTCAAATAGTACACAAAAACTAGATTGTTATTCCTCTGGAGTTGCCATCCTGGATTACGCCTAATGCTCATGAAAACAGGCACAAACACATGGGCCCACGTACAAAGAGAGAGGGAGAAGAAGGGTGAAAAGAAGTTTAGAAAAATCCTACCAAAGTATTTTTCTTTCCCTAACTCCCTCTTCCCAGATTTTATAAAGACCTTCACACACAACGACAGACAATGTCCAGGATCAGGCTAAGGTTGTGTGATCTGTGGTCAGCTCTACTATAAATTTGTGCATACTTGCCAGTGTTTCCCAAAGCAGAAGATTCTGCAGTTCATCTGAAAACCCCCATTAAAGTGAAGTTTCTGTAAAAGTCTGTTGGAGTTGGAGAGTTCACAAATGTTCTGTTCTTGCAAAAAATCTTGTGCATCACTGACTTTAGGTATTTCCATATGAAGTATCCATTCTAAACATGGGATGAAGCTGAAGCAGTGGAATTGCTCAAGCAGGAAAATCTAAACTGCTCCCCTGGTGTGTACTCTGTAAGTGGTGAGAGACCTGTTTGTTTTATTGACCTCATGACACATTTTACCTTTCTGCCATCTCATATTCACGCTCTTAAAATACTAAATAGACATGAGCACATTTCTGGTACTTACTCTGGAAACTTGAGAATGATTAATTAATTACTTAAAACATTAAATAAGCTGTGCAAAGACAAACTACTTCAGACCACAAGATAACTGGCCTGGCCTTGACAAGCACTACTGATGAGCACCACAAGATGGCCAACACTGCAAAGCAGCAAAGCAGTGCAAAGCAGTAGCTTTTGACATTAACACTGCACACAAAAACTAACTCTACATTGAAATATACAGTTTATTTTCTCAAAGTCAAGCAATACCATTTGTCAGTAGGTAAGTGTTAAGTGTCAGGCAGGAAAACTGTACATTTTCACTCTGGGCTGCAGGATCCAAACAGTTGGAGAAGCATTGTGGAAATCTTTCACTATACAGAGATCTAGAACTGAGAACAACAAAGGATGAAGAAACAGCCATCCCCAGGATGCCAAAGGCAAAACATTAGCACCAGATTTTTTCAAAAAGCAACAGTACAGCTATTTACAGATTTACATATAACATTGGGAGGCCACCATCTTCACGTTTCCAGGGTGAGTGATTTTCAACAGTTTCGAAAAAGGAAAGGAGATAATAGTGTCTACGCAACTGTTTTGTGAAAAGGATAATAGATATAGCTTTCACAATATTGCTACCTTTTATCAGAGATCTAAATCAAAGTACTGTATACAAACACATTGTAATTATAGTATTATTCACATTTCACATACACATTTCAGAGTAACCACAATATGTAAAATTTTTTAAAATTCCACAGATAAAACAATGCACACTTTTCTCCAAGCTAAAAGACGAGCATAATTTATATTTAGTTTTGAGTTTGTTATGGTTAAGGGATAGGTTTAAGGACAAAGAGACCAGTTGTCCTAGGAACATAGCAGCAAATAACTGTGAGATGTCAGAAGACTACATTTCTGAACTAGAAGGAAGAAACTAAATCAGCTGTAGGTCTTGTAAAATGGTAGCTCCATTTGACCTCAACTGATGCACATCAACATCATTTCAACTAAAATTTGGTCCAGGTATACAAAGTAGTGCATGATAAGGATGTGTGCAGGGACAACAGTCCTCTTGATGTTTGCACCTGTCTGTAAAGGAACTGGTTCCAGAGGATTTTTGCTCCCCAGTTCCCCAACTCACAAGGAATCCACTGATCAGTGCCTTTCCAGTTCTCTCCCCACAAAAGAGAGGATTCAGGTAAGAAGGACAGAAAAACTCTTGTGAATGCTGTCATACTGCAGGAGTAGTGGGAAGAATTCTTTGCTTTCTTTTCAACAAAACTGACTGTATTTTCAACCTGCTTAGCTACACACTGGCATTCACATCAGCCTCGAAAATGGCTTCTGGTTGGGGAACCTATTTGAGGAGAGATAAATCTCTTTCCTTACTACAATGAAAACAGGACATACACAAAGTCTTCCAAGACTTTCTTTGCCTGCAAAACTTTATCTTAACATAGAACTTGACACTTAAGACACTACAGAATTTCACTGTAGGTATCTAAGCAAGTCAGCATAACCTATTACTGTGCTGCAAACATGAGTTAGCACCTTTTTTTAGAGCTACTGGAAGTTATCTAAGTCAACAGCAGTATCAGGAGAACACAAACAGTGATCTTATAGGGTGAAGTAATATCCTCTCCTTTATGACTGTTCAATGCAAACAGCCCCACTCATGTTCACAGTTACAACTCAGAGTTGCTCCAAGTAATGTACAGTATTTACATGGCAGAATTGTTTCTATTGCATTTGGTAGTCTGAGAAAGAGGAACAAACAGCATTTTGTAGGTCAACTTCAGTATAACTTAATTGTCTATACAAAACCATCACAACGTTGAGCAACTAGAAGAAAAACACAAGCAGTGTCCTTAACCTACATTTATTTCCATGAAGTGTAATGGGTTTGGGACAAGAAGAATAAAAACATGCATAAAAAAAGCACAAAAAAGCAAACGGGTCTTCTAAATAATTTAGATGAAAAATGTTTTGAATAAAATCAGCACAGTACTTCCAGCCCATTTCTTAAATCAAGTACAACTTAGTAAAGAAAATCAGTTGCATTGCATTGAGAGGGTGTACAAATATGTCTTGCAAAATAATTTAAAAAAAAATCTTCAGCAAGGTAGGCATTAGGTGATTTGCAAGCTGTTTAAGAAGCATTTAACTAGACTGATTTTAAAGTTGTTTTCTGCAAGGGGAAAGTGCCATCCTATATACAATATTACAAAAAAGTGTCTGATGCCACAGGATCAGAGTGACACTGCATTTCAGCAATCTGAATATATTAGCTATAAGATGCATTCTTCCCCTATTTAATGTGTCTTTAAAAAAACATAAAAACCCACTAAATTTAGAGCTTCTAAATGTGTGCGCATTCATGAATTGCTGTAGGGTTTCCCAGCAGACTGTGCAGCATCTGAACATAAAGGAAGTTTACAACCTATTCTTAAAACCATTGTTTGCATGCACAACTGCCACAGACTTTGAACACACCGAGCAGAAAGGTTAAGTGTGTCTCCTCTTTTGTGGAGCTTTCTGGAACTTAAGCATTGAGCAACAGCTGTAGAGTCCAGCAATAAAAATGTATTCTAAAAAATTAAATACATCATTCAAAAAAAAAAAAGAAAGCAAGCATTATTGCTGTTGTGAGAGCTATTTTTCTCTTGTGCACTTGTTTCTCTACCAGACACTCAAGCAAGCTAAGATACTTGAAACTCCCCTATCCCTTCCTTCTTTCCCATTTTTCCCATCGTTGGCTGGACTCGGTGCCCTTATTTGAGCCGCTCGGGTTGGAGGCTGTCAGTCAGACACTTCAGCTGCTCCTCCCCCAGCTTGATCTTGTCCTCAAGCTCTCGCTGCTCAATGATGAGGGCTGACTTCATCTTCACAAAGTGCTCATAGTCTGCCAAGTTCTCCTCACTCAAGTAGCTGGCCAAAATGTCGAAGACAATGCGCTCTCGACGATCCAGGTTTTCCTTCAGCTCCTTTGCATCCTCATGTTGCTGGGTCAGCAGCTTTTGCTTATCTACCAACGTCCGCTTAGGAGAAAAGAAAAACAGTTAAAAATTCACTGGGTTCACTAGGTTGGGACAACAGCTTCACTGTTCAGATCTCAAGCCTGTTTTATCTACAGAGACCTTCCTCAATGTTTAGAAAGGTGGAAAAAGAATGCTTCTTATAAATTTAATAAAACACATCAACAAACTGATAAACATAGTAAATCAATGAAAGATGCACCGTTACTTTCTATTGGCCTCAAAAGCTTCAAAGGCTCCTTTACTATTTAATAGTTATAAATAGCTGTATACAATATAGTTGCCTTTGAAGAACAGTTCTTCAAATTAAGACTCAGATGTCTTACATCTTCCATACACAGCACTGGCACAGCTGTGGTTACAGAACCCAGAGATAGATCAATTAATGGAGCAGTTTGTTTTTATACAGCTCCTGACACTGTGTATTTAGCAACTCTGCTGCATCCACAAGCCTTCCCAATGACATGTGAAGTCGTGTGGTCTTCAGACACGAGCAAGAGTGAAAGCTGAGGCAAGACAACAGAAGGGCAAAAAGGAAGCAAAACCAAAAAAGCATCATTCTCCAAAAAGGGCTGTAAACTTTCTGCTTTGTGACTTCACAAGAGACAACACAGGAAAAAGGGAGGTTGAATGGAGGAACACAGAAAGAAAAAGGACAGCAGAAGACAGCAGCTACATCCCTCTCCCCCAGCATCACCTGTCAGCACAGCCGACAGTCCCACCTGGATCACCCGGGTGCACTCCTTTGGCAGTACAAGGAGAGAAACAGGAGCACCTTCAATCCAACCTATTTCAGATGTCTGCCTGCAAGTGATTGCCTTTTGCAGTGACAGAGTATGGCTGGATTACTCTGACATCAAGAATTCTGTGCAGATGTCTGAACTTAATTAAAAAGTGTCCCTAAGAGGTACCAATCCATAACTTCTAGCTTTGCTTCAGAGATGAATTTTCTTTGAGAAGCTTTCTTCAAATAAATCTGTCTGTTCTAATAAACGCGTCCATCTTTTTAATTTGCACCTTCTGTTAAATCACACATGCTGTTTAATAAGCCTGAAGGATTTACAAAGAAGTGTTTTTGCAGGATATAAAACAGTCTTTTCAAGATGGAAGTATGAGACAAAGGGGGCTACAGACCAGTGAGCTTTAATAAACCTACCTGTCAGAGGTGCACATGCATCCTGTGCTGACTCTTTCTACAGACAGATCAAAGCTCAAGAGAGAAATGTTTTCAGATCTGTGCTCTCAATGTATTTAAAATACACAGCCTAGATTAACTCAGGATTCAAGACAGCTATGGAAGACAAGTCAGAAAAATCACACACTATTAGAAAACACAGTTTAATCTTCCCTCAAGCTTATGCCAGGGAAAAAAAATCCCACTGCAAGCTGCAAGCAGAATTATCTGCTGCAAAGAGATGAACTAACAGTTCTCCTGAACTCACCAGGGCAAGTAGCAAACAGCCTCAAACTCAGGAGTGTGGCTCCCAGGGCAGACTTGCAGGTGCGTGCATGCTGAGCAGCAGGGACTAGCCAGAATTTGATGAACGGAAGAGGACATGGACATAAAGTGCAAGCAATGAGAAGACACTGGCCTTGCTTTGTAAGAGCAAGGGGCCTGGTAGCTCTTCAAATGAAGCCCCCTTCAGAAACTGAACTTGAAATATCTGATACTGTGCCCTGTGGCAAAAAAAAAAAAAAGACCTACAGCAGAGCATCTGACAGTCAAAGTATTAACTCAGCAGTCATTATTTGACAGCTTTTATTGAGAAAGTCTGGTAAGCTCTTGCTGGCTCCGAGAAAGAGGAAAACTACCACAGCAATGTTTATTAGACAACATCATCTTGGAAAGAAAAATCAGTGGTCACTGGGAATATGCTCCCCAACAATGGAAGTAAATTCCCCGGTTTGGTTTATATGGCACATAAGTGGTTCACCACATAGTATCATTTAACCTACAAAATACTAAAGGACAACCAAAAAAGCCACAAGACCATTCTAAATTCAACACTCCTAGATGTATTTCATAGAATCATAGAATGGTTTGGGTTGGAAGGCACCTTAAAGATCATATAGTTCCAACCCCATCTCTTACCCAACCAGGTTGCTCAAAACCCCATCCAACCTGATCTTGAATATTTACAGGGAGGAGGGTGGGTACCTCTCTGGGCAGCCTGTTCTAGTGCCTCACCACCCTCAGGAAAGAATTTCTTCCTGACATCTTATCTAAACCTGTCCTCCTCCTCCTGAAGGCCGCTCTCTTTTGTCCTATCACTACATGCCCTTGTAAAACTCCCTCTCCAGCCCTCTTGTAAGCCCCCTTTAGGACTGGCAGACTGCTCTATGACCTCTATTCTCCAGGCTGAGCAGCCCCAAATCTCTGCCTGTCTTCACAGGAGCAGTGCTGAAGCCTCTGATCAACTGAGTGGCCTTATTCTGCAAGTGTTCCAACAGGTCCATATCTTCCTTGTGTTTTGTGCCTCAGAGCTGGATGCAGCACTGCAGGTGGGGTCTCACAGGAGAGGGGCAGAATCCCCTCCCTTGACGTGCTGGCCACATTGCTTTTGATGCAGCCCAGGACATGTTTGGCTCTCTGGGCTGCACATTGCTGGGTCACATTGAGTTTTTCATCCACCCACACCCCCAAGTGTTCCCCTCCAGAGCTCATCTCAGTCCTGATGGATCTCTCCTGATGTTACTATGGCAAGACTGGTGTCACTGCAGGTGAAGATGAATGGGAATTAAAATATGTTAGGGATTTGGAGTTCTGTCAGTATAAATTTGACATCAGAACACACAGACAATTTCTGACTGTCCTTACTACACCACCTCCTCACCATCTTCCTTTTCCCCACCAAGCCAGTAAGCTATTTTAATCACAGCTCTCAAACTGTGTTTCCTATGCGCACACATCATTTGGTAGCTCCTTCCCCCTTAGGCAACTGCAACCACACTTAGAAAAAAGTCTAATGAAGGATTAAATTTCTCCAAGTGTCAGAAGCTTTGATCTGCCCTTTAATAAGCTGTCATATACTTTTCCCTTCCACCTCGGTCAGAGAGAGGCCTGAATAGCCATTAATCAAGTATGTTAAGGCCAAACAGCAAAACCACAGCTCCAGATCAGTCCCAGCACTTACTTATGTGTGAAATAACACAACAGGCTGAAGAAACAACATGAAGCCAAAGCCGGCGGAAAAAATTCTGTTACAACACTTAGGTGGACTGTTGGCATTTCAGTCCACAGTTACAAGCCAAAAATCCTACTTCACATTCATTTAACCGTGAAAGCTAAACTCACTTGAAACACACACCCCCTCCACACTCTCTATTTATTTTAGCCTAAGTTCCACACATATCTACATCTCTCCTTTGGTGCATATCTGTATTGCTATGTATCGCCTTCCTAGGATTTGAAGTTAAACAAATTGCTGCAAGCAGAGGTGGGATCCAACATGTTAAGAGCACCTTGAATGCTCCTGCTCCTGAAATTTTCACTTCTTCTGAGAGTTCTCCACACCACTACCATGCTATTCTACTTGGGCAAAACATGTTTTCTGCTGAAAAATTCTTTTTGCCATGCCTCCCCATTTCCTCTCCCCACCCCCTTTTTTTTTAAAAGCTTCTCCTTCTGTTGTTTCTTGTTCTTGCTCCTCACTAGGCACTGTGGAAGGAAACTGTAGTAGATGAGAAGCATTTTCTTTATAACAACCTTATAGACTTGTATCAAGATACTCATTGAGTATGAAGAAGTCTGCAACCTTTCTGTATTACAGCACAAGAACTCCTTTTCACATCTTGAATCGTTACGGTATTTTTGTTTGCCTCCTTTTTATGCTCTTGTCAGTAGATTCCCTTTCTTTAAAGTTTTGCCAAGGAGTGTTTTCTAGTATGTTGCACCTCAAACCCACTTTTTCTCAGCAAGTCACTTGTATTTGCAGTATTCCAAGAAAAGAAGACGAAAAGGAAAGTTTTAAGAAATCTAAAAACAATGGTCTTATGAGATTTACCCACATACTATCCCTCATGCTGAGCACTGCAATTTCGATAAACCAGAAAACCCCTCCTCCCAAGAGCTTCCCTAAATGCAGGAATATTATTGTTGGCCCTTCTTACCCGTTCTTCTGGAGAGGTGCTGTCATCCAGGTTATTGAGGGCATTTTCCACCCGGGCCAGACGACCAGACAGGGATAGCAGAAGGTTGACCACTTTGTCAAGGTCGCCAATAAACATCTTGAATTTGTCAAACTCATTTGGTTTGCAGACTTCTTTCACAATGGCCTCTACCTCCTCCCCCAGGATATTGTTTGCTTGGATGTCTTCCAGAAGTGTCTCCCGTGCTTCTCTCAGCACCTGCAGCTTCCTACTAATGCTGTCAATAAGTTCTTGCTGTGGAAAATAAAGGAGATAAGAATTTATTAGCACTACAGCGTTTTCCCCTACTTCTGAAAGTCATATCGGCTAGCACTTTAATACCTTTTAGCTTCCATGAGGCTTTGACAACGAGTGCATTGCAAATAAATACGTGCCTGTGTCAAAGGTCTGTATGTCTGCATTCAAAGGTTCAGGATGCAGCTGAATGCTCAGCTTGAGATCTGTGTTAAAGCAAATTACCTTTGTGGAAAAAGATGAAAGCTTTTCACCTACAGCAAGCCTTCCTGCTTCTTCTTTGAGCAGCTTCAAAGCCTGCTATGAACAGCAGAAAGTACAGCACATGCCTGTGTCTCTAAATATCAGGTCCATAACACCTTGCTGAAGAGCTGCACTTAGGAAGCCACACAGTACTAGAAAAACAATCCTGTATTTTCCACATGATGCAGTTAAAACTAGGGCACTGTCAAGCTTTCTTTTCCTTTCTGCATAATATTAGCATTCCTCCAATAGCAGTGCTTCCACTCTCAGAAAATCTTAGCATTAACAGTGCCTTACAACATTTCTGTAGGGTAGTCATAATCCCTATGGCACAGGGAATAAAACCTACTGTATTGTACAAAGCAGCTCTGTGCAAAGTGGCTCTGCCAAAGAACCAAAGAAGCATCACCATCCCAGGCCAGAGGAATACACAGCCCCACTTGAAGTTCAGGGGGCTTCTGTCCCCCCATTGCCTGAGGTGCACTTGCACTGCCTTAGAAAAGCATGTCAGGTGCAGAACCAGCAAAACCCAGACCAGCAATCTAAATATCCTTTGATCACCCGTGGTCCCCCTGTGCTACTTCCCTGCATTTGGGCAAGAGGTCTTGTTTCTCACATGCCCATTAGCTTTCAGTGGTGCACAAGTGGTGTAAGGTAGTTCAGCCAGCTGTCAACTCTGAGATAATTCACACCCTAAAAATGCCTCATTCATTTAAATGTAGGTGCCTGTTTGGTAGTCAGCTAATTTCAAGTAAGAAAAATTTCCAAAGCATTTTCTAAACATACACCTCAGTGCAAATTCTGAATGAAAATTACATCCTTTAAAATAGTCATTATTTCACAGTACCCCTAGCTTTTTTTTTTTTTATTACTCATGACATTCTTTAGGAACTCTGCTTTCTAAATGCCAATCTGAATACAAGTCTTCATGATTACTGAGAAACATACTGATAGCAGCTGCTGCTCACAGAGGCCACTGAACAGTCATTGCCAATTTATTTTGGGAACAAAAACCAGCACAAAACAAAGTCTGCCATCTTAACAGAAAGCAACTATACTGTGAAAATGTAATAGCCTCTTTGAAAGCAAAAATTCAGCCTATGGATTATCCATACTGGTTTTTTTTCCCTCTTTGATTTAATGTACTCAGTCCAGGTTAATCTGGATCTGGGTTATCTGTTAGCCTTGGTGCCCAAAAGATTAAGGTAGTAAGCAGTTCTACAGATGCCTGCTTTACTGACTGATTAATCTGCAGGATTTGATTTTTTTCCCCTCTTCTCTCAATGCAAATGCAGTTTGATTTGGATTATGTAGGTCACAGTGCTACGCTCTCATTTCCCTCAGATGACACACACTGTGCTGCTGTTTCACCACTCGAAATACACCAGGATACTGTGGTGCTCTATGTTATTATTTCAAGCTTTTTCACTTCTGCAGCTGTGCTGCAACTTTCTTTAATTAAAAAAAAGTCACATGGCTGCTCAACATTTACTGATATGGTTTGCCGGTCCAGAGCAGCTCTCTCAGTTTCTGTCTTTAAAAAACAAAGAAGCCATTTTCCCAGTAACATCCTGTTTAGCAACATCCCAAGCAGCTGAATCTAACCTCTAAAGCAAGATTTTTTTCAGGTGAAAGGCCATAAATACTATGACTGTCATATCTGTTAAGAATTGGATTATGATTACTGATTTCTTTGTACCCAGATGAAGCAGCCTCTGCATGCAGCAACTGTGAACTCACTACATCCTTTTGCACACAGCAGAAAACCTGTATTATGTTCAATATCTACTGAGCCAGAAGAGCTGCGGTCTACATCTTCAGATTGGCAGATGAATAATTTATAGCTGTGAATTCTGTACCAGTACACAAGAAAACAATAAAGTCATTCTTGCTGATCTGACTAGCAACACAGAAGGTGGCTCAGCAGAGCACTGCTCAGGTGGCTCACTGCTTGGCATGCTTTTACATAAATTATACTCTGCTTTCAGCTCACCACCCCATTCCTAAGGAACTCAAGCATCAAACCAGATAAAAATTGGTATACATGAATTATTTTTACACTCTTCAACAGTTGCTGAAATTTTCCTAAAGGCAAAGGGGAAACTTCCTACACAGCCACACATGGATTTTCCTTACTAAAAAAACCCCACTCTTATAGCATCTTCAAAATCTAAGCAGTATTTTATAACTGTGGTAAACCCACATTAAACTCAGTACATAAGACACACACATTCCATTCCTGCTAGCTGGGAATACAGGGATTCGCTCAAAAAAAAAAAAAAGAATTAACAATCCTATATGAAATTCCTTTACTTATTTCAAAAGAAAAAAAAAATCACCACACATTTCTGGTTTGCAGAGCAGAGAATTACAAATACAGGAATCATTCCACAGTGGACTGCAATTAAGATATCTCATAACAGAAGTACCAGTTTCCAGGAATCAAGAAACAGGTTCTGGGCATATGGCCTGTCTAAAGCCACCAAGGTCATAAAGTGTGCCATTAAAACGTTCAGGTCGCTAACAATCCCTTTTCAAACCGTTGCCAAATTTGAGGAGCTGGGCAAGCTGTATCTTCCATCCATTTAATAAAGATGCCTTGACCCACTTACAAAGAGTTTCCTATGTTTTCTGACAATATCCATGATGAAAGCCCATTGAACTGAGTGCTCCATCTCCATGTGGAAGAGCAGGGAGAGAAGCAAGCAGCAGGGTGTGTGTGCTACAACATATACACTTAGAGGAGAAAATGGGAGGGCTCTGCTAAAAGCCCTTCATGAAAACCTTCCTATCTCATATGATTAGTGGTATATATGAAACAGGGGGATGGATGGAGAAGTATGAAAATGGTAAACATAATTTTCCTGTTAAGAAACCAACAAAAGTAAATGGCAATCTTGCTTATAAAAGTTGTAGTATTTAGTTTGTTGGGCAAACAAGAAAGGTTTAATTTTACCTCCTTCCTACTCTGTGATTAATGAGAATGAAACAAATTCTAGCAAAATCACAAATGTGACAATAATGTGTGGCACCAGATAAAACCCAATTATTTAAAATGAAGTGAAATCCTTAATTTGTGTAAGTAGTACAGCTGTTGGATTCAGCAGCTGTCTAGCAAGAGGGTGAGGGAAGGGCTCCTGCTGCAGCCACACCATGCCCCTGGCAGTGCACAGCACTTTAAACCATGTGATGGAGAGGCAGCAGAGGGAGGCTGAAACAACACAGAGGTAACAGAAAACACAACAGCCCACTCAAATGCAGAGCCAGCCATGCCTGCTCTGAACCACAGCTGGAAACCTCTCATGCTTAGTGACTAAATATAGTCCTAATAATTAAAAATCATTTCTTTGGGACTGGATGATCAAGTACACCCTGGCAGCTGATTTTTAAGGAGAGAGCTGACTTGGACAGGAAAGGTTTGCACACCACTGCATTACTGGCTTAGGTAAACAGAGTTAAACTACATCACTTTACTTGATCAAACAGAACATTTCCTCCAGCTTATCCATACTGGGAACAATGATTAAAGTATTTTGTGCCAAGTTACTAATGAGATGAATGCAATAATTTTACTGTAGGACAACACTTTCTCCACACAAATATCAGACCATCATTGTAGTATCTAGAGAATTATGGTGACCTTTGATCAGAAATAAAACACTAAAGGATGGGAATGAATAAGAAGACTGCTTCCTTCCCTGGTGACAGGCAACTTCCACTGAATCCACCAGGCTAATTAGTTATCTCCCACAATCATTATTAATTTGGGAGGCAGGAGAAATAGTTTGCTGTTCATGAAAACAAAGGGGAAGGAAAACAAAAAAAGAAAAAAGGTGTGTGTGTGTGTGTGTGTTCCTTCTCTCTCAAGACAAATCCAAATTCTGGACCTAAATTTCAAAAATTTGGAACAACTAAAACCACCACCAGCTTCAGTGGGATACATAAGGACTGCTGTTTCTTTTTACATAGTGAGAAATAGAGAAGAACCTCAAATGGAACATAGTACTTTAAAATAACCTCCTCAAGATTTTTCCACTTGAGACTTTCCAAAACATGCAACAAGTTGCAAGAAGCACCTAATATGAAGTTCCTAAATTCACAGGTGTACACTTAACTCATCCCTGAAAACAAACACCACCCCCCCCCAAGAACCAAAAGAGGCTGATTTTTTCCAACTGATCCTGTACATGCAGAAGGCCTGTTTACAGAGCACTGTTTAGTCAAACCAATTCACAGTTAATGTAATGAACAGAACTCAGAGCCTCCCATTACAGTTTTAGAAACGTCTTTTACCTTCTTCTCTGACAAGTCATGATCCAGTTCATCTTCAGAATCATCCTCACTCTGCTGCTGTTGCTGCTGCTCCTGCATGTCCTTCATTTTAATCAGCAGCTCTGCCTTTGGTGCAGATGTGCTGTAGTAAGTAGAATTGGTTGTCAGGGAGATGGCAGATAGTGCACTCTGCTCTTCTTTCCTGAGAAAAAGTCAAAACTTTCATTAACTACCTTGACACCCTAGTCAATGGAAAGAAAAGAGAATGCTTCAGAGCCATCATTTGGGGGTTCAAGAGAAAACCATTATCTATGTAAATAATATAAATAAACACTGTCTGTGAATAAAATCTGTATGAATTCAGTACATGTTCGGCAAAACTGAAATCATGCAGAAGATCATACATTATTACAAGAACTGAAATGAATCGAAGAAATTCCATATGAAAACAAAATGGAAAATTACATTTTACAAAGTAGTGCAAAAAAACCTCAGTGTCATAGACAGTATCCTTCTGGATTGGGATAGTACAATATAGGTATTTAATTTTTATTGATTAGGGAATCACAAACAAACCTCTCGAGAAGGATACAACTTATCAGATAATTCATATCAAGAAAACAAAAACCCACAGAAGATCAACATGGATGGAATTCTGTTATTTTCTTTCTTTGATCTCATTCACTTCTAGGAAATGCCTCATGCCCGCTTCAAGTCGTCTTCGTAAATTTTCATCACATAAAAAAGCAAGAATATTGTTTCTTCTTCATCCAGTTACTAGACTGGATGACCTTGGTAAAATATGTAATCACGATGAAATGGCAAAAGTTAATTATTTCTTAAGTTGTCAAAAATTGGCTTTGAACTGTGTCTTGTAAATCTTTCATATTGTACAACACTGTTTCTGTCATTAATGGCATCATTAGTAGTATATGCTTGACTACTGTTCTATCACAGAAGTCTCAGAAAAGACCCTCAACAGAAGGAAGACTCGCCTCCAGCCCCCATGGAATACTGACACACTCTGGATAGAAGCTTACAAGGACATAGCAGCTTACAGATAGTAATACTCACTTCTCTTCTGAAATTTTTGGAGAGGGAACTTTTGGCAGAAGCTTCCTGCGCTGCTGAGCTTCCTCTAGGAGATGCTCATCTTTAGGGAATATACCAACCATCAGATCCATTGTTGTTTTTATTTTCACATTAGGATCTAGTATGTCTGCTAGAGATTTATCTCTTCCCACAATCTCTCTGGCAAGTTCTTCTGACTTCCAGTCTTCGAAGGTTTTTTCTTTGGCCTTTACATAGCTGGATGCTTGCGTGGCAGCACTGCTGTCCTTCAAGTTGCTCCCAGGTTCTTCAGCTGGTTGAGGGTCAGCTGGTTTGGTTCTGGCCTCTGGCTCTGGCTCTACACCTTGCCTGGTGTAAGCACAGAATCGTGAATAGGACTGCTCAGAAGTGCTGAGTGTTTTAATCTGGTCCTTTTCCAAACCACTGGGTAAAGCAGGAGGCTCCATGGTACTGACAAGGCTCTGCCGACTCTCCTTCTCTGCGCTGCTCTCAGAATGAACTATCTTGATGGGAACCATTTTCACTGTAGTATTGTTGTCTATAACCCTTTCAATTCTGGAAAATAAACAAAATTCATCCTTAGAAATGGAAGAACCTTGAATCTCAATTCCTATCTGTCAATCACAGAGGAAGCCCAAAAAGACAGGTAAGAGAGTGAGGTAACGGACTATTCCTAGCACTGTATCTCAAACCCTAAATCTACACGTTCTTTTCTGCCCACAAATTTTAAATAGTGTTATTAGTTCAACTGTAAGGTATTCTAACATCAGCTTTGTACAATACTCATGACACAGGACTTCTGTTTGTTTCCATGAATGTGAGGGTCTGATCTCAGCAGTTGGGTCCTGCCTTTCAGGCAGCGCTGCTGAACCGCCTTTTACCCTTTTGCTGCTACAGGCAGAAAGGAAAACTCGCCCTCAGCCCATCCTCACACAGATCCAACAGTGCCCTCGCCTTCTGGCCTCACAGGCAGCTGAGCTGCCTGGGGAGTCTGTGATGCCCTCACATCAATTCTCAGCTCTTCCAAGGGAAGGAAGAGACAACAGACCAGATGGGAGCATCCCACAGGCTACATTTTTGCTGAGCTACAACAATAACAAAGAATCACACATGGGAAATCTGGAAATCATTCAAAACTTAATTACATGGTTAAAAAAAAAATCTTCATTTACTTCATTTATAAAATTTCACATATGACATAGAAGCTTAATAAATAGATCCCACAACAGTGTCCTAGTTTTCCACTTAAAGAAGAGAAACCAGTCATTGAAGAGGATAATATACAATTCTGGATATTCTTTTTAAGAGAAGAGCTTGTAGCAGAAGTTCAGTACTGCATAGCACAAAGGGCCACCTTAGCCACTCAGTAAGGAAAGCTATTTAAAGCAGAGGCTAACTTAGATTTTTTTAAACTGGACAATAACACGTTAAATAACATTACAGAAACATCTGTGCTGTATGTAAACCATATAAGAAGCTAAAGTCTAGTTTAGTGGTTCTGAGTTTGCAAAAAGTTTAAAATTATTGTCATAATGTGGGTTTGGAACCTCTACAGCAAGGAAAGGAACATTGCCTACTAGCTAAAATATCTGGTTTCATCTGGCTGGGTAGCTTGCCGCCTTCCAGATAAGTGACCAAGACACACTACAGCTCTTTTCCTCTAAGTGTGGGTGTGTCACTTTCTTTAAAATAAGCTTATACGTTTGTACTGTTGGTAACAACAGAATCTGTTTGCCTTGGTATTTTTCAGAAGTTGTATCTTGTACTTTAATGGTATATTTGCCTCTGAACGAAAATGCAGCCCCCCAGCTGGTATTTACCTCCCACAAGTGCTTTGTTGATGTGCTTTGACATACTGATCCAACTCTAGGGGCAGCTTTTCCAGCCCATGCTGAACCTCCCCACTCCATCTCATCAGGCTGTTTTCATTCAAGGGGACTGTCATTTTAAAGAGCTCACTTCTGTGCCCACTGCTTAGACCCAGCTCCCCACCTGCAGACTGGGACTCTCCTCCTGACTGCAGCAGAGCTGGGCACTGCCCAGCCACCACCCCCTACCCTTTCTTTCGCTTATTTTAGTTAAAGCCCACACATTTGAAACTCCACTGGAATGTGAAGAGGATCATATTTTGGAATTAGAGGGAAATATAAGATGGATGCAAAAATGCATGGGGAGTAACTGGAAAAGAAGTGAGCCGAGTGCAACTCTTCACCTAAAATGCCCAGCATCTGTTTTGAGACTTTGAGTACATTCCTCTCAGCCTAGTCAAAGATTTTTCCAGAAACTTAAGGCATCATTAAATTGACTGCTTTCAGTAAAGCAAAGACAGTTCAACACCAGGTGCTTCAAAAATTCTGTTTCTGCAATCACTACCCTCCTGATTCCTGAAGGTTTTCCATTTGTGGAAAGGCAGCATGAAATTTTGACTTGCAGCAACTCTGCTTGTGGACATTCCAAAGCTTCAAGCCAACCAACAGTCCCTCCTTGACCTGAGTTTAGGTTTAATGGAAATCTATTGATGCACTCTTTTCAGCTTTGTTATTGCTAAACAGCTGTCTTTGGCAATAGCTGGGTTGTGCACACCATCAGTATTTGCCCCACACACATTATTCTACCTAAATCACTGCAGGAAACCCTGCACACACACTCACCTTGGCCTGCTGAGCAACAAGACACTTTTCTTAGAAGAGTAAAAAAGCTATAAGCTAACATCATCAAACATTAGCTGCCCCCAGCATGCAAAGTGGCATGTCCAAAAGCTCATATGCAAGGAGCTGGAGCCAATGGAAATAATAAGCCAAACCTGATTAACTATGTATTAAGATAAATCTACTTAACATATTTTATTCACATGAAATAAATACCATATAGAAAGTTCTCAGGTATGGCCACCACGCTTGTCCTTTTTGGCCACACCTGTTTTAGTGAGTAATTTAATTATTAACTGGGGATGATACATTGTGTGCAAATAAGAGCTGTCTGGGCCTAAGAATTTTAAACGTTAGCAAAAGATTCACAGGGTATTTTATCATTCAAACATGGGCATATAATTAGGCACACCTCAGTGCTCATTTCAACATTAAAGCTTAGCAAAATGGAAGGACAAATACAATTGGTTTTCTACACATTCTTCATATCTGTTCATAAAGAAATACATTAAGGAAATCAAAGCAAAATATTAAGAAAGTCTATTGTCATCTACCCTAGCACACAGATTCTAAGGCTTATATGACATATTGCACTTTTCATTGTAAATTATATTATTACTGCATGATAAAAACACTGCAGAATGAAACCACGTTTTTCCCCCTACTTTTAAGAGGAAAAACATCAAGGCCTATTTAGGAAAGAAGTTATTCATATTTTCACGTCATAAGGCAAAATGGAAAACAGCCTCAGTTTGTTCAACCATTTACATTAGAGTAAAGCCATGCCAACTGCTTTTGCTAAGAGAAGCAACCTTTGCATGAATTCAGCTTAGCGGTTTTGTTTTCATTCTTTAATCATGAATTATAGTGCTGAAGGATTTATGAAAACCAAGATTCCTGAGCTTCCTGGAAGAGTTTGTTATCTTGTGGGAGAATAACCTTTTATGATGTTAGCAGCAAATGACAGACGCTGCAATCAATTAATTTAAGTCAGTTATCGAATTCTGAGTTTATATACCCTGGGAAAGGACAGACAATCTCTTACTGAGTGTTCAGTCCTGGTCAACATAAAGTGTTGAGGACCCCTCCACAGACAACTAAAGTGCCACATTTCACTGTAAAAGCAACATAAAACCAGTCATGATTTGGTTAGTGTATATTACTCTGTGTGTTTTCAAAACAGAAGTTCTCACAAAGGATCCAGCTTCCCTTCCCACATCTGCTTTGTCCCTCTCTATGCTGATTCATATTTATATACGGACTCAGGTAGGGGAAATGATGACAGGAACTTCTCTGACTTTGCCTGTACTGTCAGAGGAAAATCTCTTAGAAAACTTCCCTTTCATTTTCTGCTAACTACCAGGTGTAACACCTGGGCAGGACAAGTCAACTAAAAGAAACCACAGACCAGCTGAAGGACATTAATGGTACTAAAAGGAATTTCACACAGGTCTATGGTCTCTAAAATATGCTGCAATGGCTTAATGAACTTGAAGGATGTGTAAAGAAAATGAACAGACAACCAGTAATAAGGTTTAACTGGGCAAAAAGTGTTAATAAAATGGTAACATCTACTACCTGGCTGGGTTCTCATCCTGCAGGGACACAGGAGGTTTATCAGTGAGCTTCTGTGGTGCAAACTGGGGAGAAGGGGACCTTGATGACTCCATGACAGGTTTCTGAAGATACCGATACTTGGAAGACTCAGCCTTAAGGTGTGTTTTTTCTTCTAAGTACTGACAAACATTCTCTGTGGATGACGCTTGCTGGAGCTGCTGTGGATTAGCACTCTTCGGTTTTCCACTGAAAGCTGCAGGATTCTGACAGAGAGAGGATTGGCTGGCAAAGATTTCAGCAGAGCTGGGGGATGAGGACAGAAAGGGCTGGCTGGCTGCTACCAGCAGAGATTCAGAAGAAGTGCCAAGTGATCGTGCAGAAATATCTGGTCGCCTGTATTTATCTCTTTTAGGTGGTGGTGGCCTCTGAGGAGCAGGTCCACGCTTCTTGTTCAGCAGCACTGGCTCTATTCTATGGTTTTCCTCTCCTTTGCTCCAGGACTGACAGGAGTGGTTCTCGTTCAAGGTCTGTGGCTCAGAGTAGGGCAGGTGAGGCAAGTTACAGTCCTTGCTCTTCTCATTCACATTTTCCTGAGAGTATCGGTAGTCACTAGGCAATGTCCCAGACCTGCCCCGACTCTCATGAGGCAGAACTGTAGGTTCTTGCACGTGCAAAGGCTTGACAGAAGACTTCCGCTTGTTGCCTAAATTCTGGTCCAGCTGATCGCTCCTCTCTTGTGGGTTTTCCCTCAGGGCCCCTGTGTCAGCTTGCCTAGAGAAAACAACATGCTTTTAGTATGCTGCTGATTTATTTCCTTCCGTGCAAGGCCAACCCACCAACCCAGAAAGCTTGAACACTGAGATCACATCCAACACTGAACACCAACTCCTCCAATCTATGTCAACAGCACAAAAACATCCTCATGTATGGGCACACATGGTGTACCTAATCTAACGTGATGAGTCAAAACAAAGTCAGGCTAAATTAGGGTACGGAGCACCACAGGACACGACACAACCTCTGAGTAACCCGAGGCGTTGCAGTGTGCACAACTTAATTAAATGCACAGCCAAATGGCCAAATGTTGGCAGAAAACAAAACTATCTCCAGAAGAGGAATTCTAATACTAAAATTTCTCTTCTTGCTCCAAAGTCAGTAACAAAGTGTGGGAAACACGTTTCTTATCTAGATGCAGTAATACTTCAGTAAGGTTTTTAAATGTGAACTGAATACTTTACTGAACTTTAATTATGAATCTGAAGGTTGAATTTTTGTGTATCTGCTGAAAAATGAAATCAGTGCAAACAAAATGTGTGCTGAAGTTAAAAAATTGGGAAAGGGAAAATTAGCATCTCCTGAATTAAGGCAGAAAAGGAAATTTAGAATGGATAGTATTTTCCAGTCAGACTTTTAATGTTTTTAAAGTTGAACTTTTAAGGTTGAACTTTTTTTGCCCTGTCAGCACAAATGACAAACAATGGCCAAAAAGGCCTTATCTTATCCTAAATGTTTTGGGTTTATTCCAGTTTCACACTCTCTGTCTCTCTAGTCAGGAAACACCCTTTTGCAGTTCCATGCTTGTGCTTTGCCACAAGACACGTGGTACATGTGTGCTCACCAGATAAAGACAAATTGGGGAAGGAGCAGAAGGCAGGAGGAAAGTACCTCTGGAGCCCTGAGAGAAGACAGGTTTGCTCTCTGCTTTAAAGGAGCCTGAAGAGACATTATGAGCTTAGAAAACAAGCTGCAACAAAGAAGTCAAAGGCTTCAGAGAGCTACTTTTGTAAGTTATGCTACTGACAGTGCTAGTCTGTATTTTTAAATAGTAATCCTACAGTCATGCACTGCCCAAGCCTTCTTTTGAGGTGACTGTGAAAAAGGCATCTTTCCCAGCCTATTTGTAAATTAAGATTTACTTGAATTTTTCAATGCAAACACATTACTAACATCACTGTACCACCTTTGAGAACGTCTACAGGCAGTTAACACCAGTGTATAGGAAAACAAAATTTGAGATAAAAGCACATAAAATAACTACTAGCTTGAAGTCTATTATAAATCCAAGAAGAAAAAAAAAAAGAGTAATTACACACTGCATAACTATTTTAATTAAATTAAAACAAATATTTAAAATGAAGTATTGTGGAAAGAAAACTGATTAGATGTGGATTCATGAGAAGTCACATACACGATCTTTCTCCCATGTAAAGTGTTAAACCTTAAAATTCTACTTTAACTGGTAAATTTTAACATGAATTAGGAGATTAGTACTGTTGACATTCAGGTCTCTTCATATTGCTCTCACCTAAGAGTAGTTGACTGAGACAACTTCAAGTTGTCTGACAAATTCAGAGTCAATTCAGATTTAAAAACCAGTATTTATTGACTCTCTTTTAACAGTAGATGAAGGACAATTTTGTGAAGTAAAAAATTATACAAAAGGCCAGAAAGACCAACACTATTCAGATTTGGTTACATGGCGTCTTGGCATCTCAAGAGTCAGCTCGTTTTCCCTAATGAGTTCAATGTAAGCACAACCATGTCCATAAGTAGATCCAGTAATTTTAATGGAAATATTTACCAAATGAAGACTGCAGGCCTTACATATGAAATACTGTATTTAAACCAGCATTTTTCATTGTCTAGATAACCCATGAAAAGCACAATTTTCTCCTTGTTAACCCATGCAAAAGCTCTTCAGGCCTCCCAATTCACCTTCACATCCATAAGCCATAACAAAAAACAGTGCAACAGATGTTCTCAGGTGCAGAGAAAAATCAAGGGTATGACACAAAACATTGCAAAGACATCAATTACATGCATTACCTCAGCCAGTTTGCAAAGTATACCATGAACTGCACATGCACATCAGGACTGGGAGTGCTGGTGGAAGCAAACGGGACAGAGACCACTGCCAATCTGACAGACATGCATATCCAAAACATGTAACCAACACACAGGTGTGTACATATACATATTACTCTTGCTCAGAAGCAATGAATGCTCTAGCAGCCCTGTCACCTTCCAAAACTGAGCAAAAGGACATAAAGAATTACAGCAGAGAGAAATTTAGAGATGTCCTATTTGCAAACACGGAGATAAAATTCAGAGATTACACACATGACCCCATAGAGCTTCCACAAAATTCATCAAAAATTTTGCAGTGCCACGCAAAATGGGTCTGAGGAGAAGTGGTGGCTACATTCAACACTGAAGCTAAATTGCATTCAGTGTGAGTGCATTGTCATGCAAAACATGCTCATCACATTATTTTGGAGAGATGTAAGCTTACTGTTCAGAAAGGAGGAAAAGAAAATAAGCTTCAAGCCCCAGGAGAACACAGTGGCAAGAACCTGCAAAGGTGTTACATTATTATCAATACTGAGAAGTCCACTAAGCTGCTTGCTATCTGTCAGTGCATCATGTAATAATATGCTCAGTATACCGCTGGTTTGGAAAAAAGGCCCATAGGATTATGTAAAGATAACATACCAATGAAAGGAACTCATCATTTATAACCAAACATCACAAAGTGAGAGACACAGAACAGTTTGAAACCATCTGAAAACACAATTGACTTAATTACTATTTTCATTCTAGATAACAAACCAGCCAACATCAAAAACATTAAACTCTTACCTATATTCAAACCCAAAGCTCCCCCACCCCCATAATACAATGCCACAATTACCCAAGTTGCAGGAGCCTTTCTGAGACAACAGAACCGGCGAAGTTCACACCACATTCCCCACCCCAGCACAGCACATTACAGCTTTCACTGTCAGACAACTTACACC
Organism: Cyanoderma ruficeps; assembly: GCA_008694505.1. Classification (NCBI taxonomy): domain Eukaryota; kingdom Metazoa; phylum Chordata; class Aves; order Passeriformes; family Timaliidae; genus Cyanoderma; species Cyanoderma ruficeps. The sequence goes on along the minus strand of VZDJ01007754.1, from coordinate 31,726,837 downwards.
AGCCACTTAACCAGAGCTGCAAAGGAAGTCCAATTAAGAGTCTTACGCTATTGCTACAAAGTGGTATTCAGTAAGGGCGAGTCGAGTACAGGAGTCTAACATGAGCCTTTTCTGCTGCACTTGTTTTTAGTATTTTTCTGTAGGAGCTTTCATATCTAAATGGCAGGAGGCAGAAAACCAATGTATGTTTCTAACTGAAAAGAAGGAACTGTTTCATTACATAAACCAGTCCTTCCCATTTTTGAGAAGCTCTCATCCGGCAGAGGACTCAGCATTCCCAGGGCGGGTCTGTGTGGAGAGACAAGAGGCTGAGCAGTGGTCAGGGAATGCAGGAGGAGCTCTGCTCTGTGTCTTGTACTTTCCCAATGGCCACAGCCACACCAGCATCACTTACTGCAGTGGAGGTGGGAATGTGGATCTCCAGACTGGCACAAAGTATTTTCTACCTAAACAGACAAGTACATTTCTCAGTTTCCTTCTGGCTCCATCAGCTTCAGGCATACACACCCATGACTGAAATTAAAGGCCATGTAAAGACTAAGCTGGGCAAAAAACTCCCAGGTCTCACCCCCAGCCTGGACACTTCCAGTCGCCTGAGCAATAATACAGCAGGCAATTCTAAGAAACCAGAGAGAGGTAACAGTAATGTGAGCTCTTACATAGAGGTTAAACCAAATACACATATACACACACATTAACAGGAGCCTGCCAGTGGAGTCAGTAAGCATCTACAAAAATGAATCATTATGTATAGATGCCTATCAGAAGAATAACATTTTTGGTTGCCATAAAAAACAGCTCCAAATCACTTTCTTCATTTGCCCCATGCTCAAGATTTCACTAAATCTGTATAGAGAGATAGAATGATCTGATTGAATGCTGTGCCTCAATAAATGAAAGCGTTTTCAATAAACTCCATGTGTTTGATTTTTATCTGTCTGATTTACAGTTTCTTGAGAACACTTCAGGCTAACCCAAACAGTGCCACGAGACGCTCCAACTTCAAAATCCCAGACTAGATAAGTTTTGCAAAAATGCATTAGCCAACATTTGAAAAATGCATCATTTGTTAAAGATCTGACCTCTGTGCAGAAGTTTCACCATAAAACATAAGCATGGTTATGTAACCAAAGATATGTCCTGCACTAACTCACTGGCAAAGGAGAGCAAATGGAGTGGCTGTTTCTGATTTAATTTAAATTCCTTCTCAAGAACTACAATCTACAGTGGAAAAAGGCTTTCATACCTGAGTATGACTCCTCCATAAAAGTCCTCACCCTACAAAAACAAACACTCTCAAAATCAAGGCCACAGTTTTGCAGTCCCTTTAAAGTGACCTTATGCAGATGCTCTGCCAGAAGAGGCAGTCTCCTTCTTAGACACTCTGAGCTTTGTCTTCCTGCTCTTTTCAGCGTACTAGCAGTAGAAATTGTACAGCCCCACAGAAAACTGGATCAAGGACCTGACCTGGCTTGAAACAGATAATTATGTGGCTTAAAGCAATTGGAAAATACTGTATTTGCATATGACAAAATCCTGTTTATAGGCACAGCTCTTGCCAATACTTTTTATGCTATGAACTTGATGTGCTGAAACTATGTTTTCATTGTGTGTATGTCTGGCACGTGGCACACTGGGATCCAAAAGCACTTCTGCAATAGTCCACAAAAAAGGGTAGTTTCTTCTATCCAGTATAGTTCTGCTCGAGACAACAAAATGTTATGAAGTTAAAATGGGCTGCATAGGGCAAGACTGTTGGAAATTCGGAAAAAATATGAGGTCTAATGTCACATTTTAATCCATATTGATAAGCACTAACTCATGCATGATGGGTGTCTTCAATAATTTCAGGAACTTTAAAAGTTCAAAGGCATCAGTTCCCCTAAGAGGTGGCAGCTGGAAGCCAAGTGGGATATGCTGGGCCATCTCAGGTCTCATTAGATACCTGTGTTTAGCCAACTGTTTATCCAACCAAGTTTAGCCAACTTAGAATTAAACCTGAGTTCTCTGTGGACTACAACTTGACTTAGCATTTCACTTGCACATAGATGTCTCCCTTCTATTAGTTATCTGAACCCTCACCTTTTCTTTCAGAGGGTCCAGGACCACCGTAGGCCCTTAAATTGGTTACTATTGCAATATCCAGGAGACACTGACAACACACCACCACAATTTGGACATGCAATACCAGGGCAATTATTTCACCAGTGGTTCATTTTTCTGATGAGCTCTGTATCTGCTATCACCACTGAGTCAGTACAGTACAAACTATCCATCAGATAGTGACACATGAAGCATATTCCAAAGATGCTAAATGACAGCTTTATGAAATTACTTGGAAATCCTTAAAGATAAATGCAGAGAGTAAAGAGCCATGATGGCTATACCCTAACAGTCATGCCATGAAGAGGCACAGCAATAAGCCACTAGAAAGAAGTAGAGCTGTCCACTGCCTCGGTCTGAAGAGACAGAAGATGGCAACCAGTACCCAAGAAGCACTACTGAAGCAAACGGTCCCAAAACCAAAGCATGTGTTAAGATAAAAAGAATAATGAATACTGAATGATGAGAGAATGCTTTCTCAAGGGGGAAAAAAAAGGCCTATCAGAAGACAACTGAAGGTACAAAAGTAGCAAGATATTTCACAAAGTATATCCCAGAGCACATCACTGGTACACTACAACATCTTTATCACGATTCTGTCTCTTGAGAGCCTGTTAACATTATCTGCACCTCAATGGCAGCTATCTGTTTAGTCAGTCACACTAAATACAGCTTAGTTGTTGCACCCAATGCGATAGAGCAAAATGTCACTCTACCTTAACAAGCCTTGCATTATCACCTGGCTTTATCACAGAATGAAATACGATAACAGACACTGCTTGCCAGTCCATTGATCCCATCAGAATTTCTCTCCTGTCCCGCCTGCATGGCAACATACACACTGCAATGTGTTTTCATCTCTCATTCTGTCTCTCTGAAAATATTACCTCTTTCTTCATGAAAATCATAAATAAATAAATAACAAAGAACACATCCACTCTAATTCTGCAGTAAATAAACAAAGTTATGTTGATGGATAAATATAGGCCAGTCACAGGTAACAGCAAAAGGCATAGGGTCATAACAGAAATAAAATCTGATTAAAATTATATTTCTTACAGCAGCACAAGGGCCTTTATACAGAAGGGAAGAATCTTGTGGGAAAAGGCAAAGGGAGGGATGCTTTCCTTTCCTTAGTTCAGAAAACAAAAGCCCCTCCTCCACTCTGCTGCACATCAAAAATAAATGATAAAAGATAATTTTTATGGCTGTATTCTTACTGCTTTATCTATTGCATGCCTCTCCCAGCACACAGGGGGATTACCTGCATGGAATTAAAATTACTCACACTCAAGTCAACCAGTTAATGTGTTCAGTACTTACACACTGAATTCAATCATCAGAATATCCCAACAGTATAATGAGAACCATCATATGCCAACAAATGCCAACCATTGCAGAGACAAAAGACAGTATTTTCCAACACAGCTAACAAGGAAATTACAGTCACATTAAAAAAAAGCTCAAAGAAGAATGTTTGTTTTGTCAATTTACTAAAAAATCCCCTACATTCCAGTTGCCACTCCTTTGATTTTTTTTTCATTTAGACTTTTTTGCCCTGATAATACTGTTGCTATTTTCTTGTTGCTACTACTACTGAAAACAGCTGCTTGCAGCTGAACAAGAATTAGGTAACAGAAAACAAGCTATAAATGAAACACTTTGTGAATAACAACTAGGTCACCTGGGATTCTCAGGCATTCTCTCACCAAAAAGAACACATAGCTATCTCATCTCTAAAGGAAAAAAAAAATCCTAAAGCAGTTATTTTAATTAATTAGCATGCACATGCACACATTTCAACAGCCATCTTTTCACTCTGAGCCACACTCACCGCTTGCTTCTAACAGTCACATCCAATTCTCTTACACTCCCAGCTAATAGCTCCTGCTGCTGTGGAGAAGGTCTTCGTGCAAGCCTGTACTCACAGTAACAGGCTTGCCAGGCAAATAACAAGATGAAAAGCTCTCGCACCACCCCTAGCCGAGAGGAACCCCGAGCCTGGCACCCTGAGCCACAACAACAGCACTGCAGCCCTCAGTCCAGAAAACAAGTATTTTCGAAAGGCACTGCCTTCTAATTCCAGTGTACATGATGCCAACTGTGAAAACAAAAGCTGCTAAAAACAGCGCGTGTGTGCGAGCGTATGCACACAGAGCATCTTAGCTGGAATTAACTCACGTTTTCCCCCAATTCTCCCCAGCCATGAGCGAACAGAGCAGTCGATTGCACTAAACAAAATAAAATTCTGCACCGAGCATTGCATCATTGCTAATTTGCTACTGTAGCTTCTGCTGATAGAGGCAGAAGATGCAGCCTGTGCTCAAAGACCTGAAGAACAAAAGAAATACTGTATGAATTAATACTGCAAATTTCTGTTCAGAACTGACAAAAAATGGTACATAAGGCACACTCCTCTAGCCATTTCTTTCATGCTTTAACACTAAAGACAAAACAATCTTACCAGGATTTACAGCTTTTTACCCATATTCACTGGATATGTGAGCTTTGCATCCTTGCAAATGTGCCAGCCAGTTTGAGAGCCTTGCAGAACTGAATCTGTCTCAACCTCTGCGTCTCATTTACTGTAACACAGAGGATTTTCAAAGCCATGCCTCACAACAGCTGGCTTGTTTTTGCCTGCTTCCTATGATTGACAAGTTCATACAAGCTCTGTCAACTTTAACCTTGATAAGTGAAGGCTTAGTCTGTATTGTATGTTACATCACCAGAAACTTCTGACCTCAGGGAAAAGATCTCAGAGACTTCAAAGCTTTTCCTTTCCCCCACCCCTAGTCCCTGGATTTGCTTATTAAAAAAAAAAATAATAAAACAAAACTTTAAAAAGTCCTTTAATTTTTAAGGGTTTTTATTTGTGAAAATCATGATCTGTATTTCCACACCTACAGTTCTGCAAGTTTTATCTATTTACAATGATTTTAAAAGATTAGCGTGTTACTAGGTTCCTTTCAGAACAACATTCAAATAACCATGTCTTTAATTTTAGAGGAGAGTCTTCACTAACAGCCCTCCAGCCTGAATTTTTTTGCATGTGTTGTGTGCACAGGCGCCCTCTCTTGCAGGAGATTCTGCAGGGAAAGAACTGAATGCTTTCATGCTGCATGAGCACATTGCCACCCCCACGTTCCATCTTTAGAAAGCATCGTGGCTTTCATCAGAGAGCAAAGCTCAAGCTCCCTTCAATTTTTCTACAAGAACACATTAAAGACTTAATACAGAAGTTGTGGATAAGGATTTAATATATATTAAAAGATTATTTTAAAGATGATCACTTTAAGAGGAAAATGTTATTTAAACTGCACGCAAAATCACATAGAGCAGTTAGATACCCAGTTAATAACCTCCTCTAAAATTTTTCTGCTTCCCAAAGCTGCCTATTTGATTTCAATAGAGAGAATGATTTCAAGGAAAAACATCAGTTTACATAATACAATACAACTGATTAACAGACTGCAGCAAGTCTGGCTGGCCCATGTAGAGAGATAGAAGCAATAGCTGCAACGTTACTTTTTAGCACAAAACTTCACTCACATTTACTGACATAAACAGTCTCCTGCGTGACAGCAAACCATAACCACACTGCCTAAGGGCTTATAGCAGAAAGTGAACATTTCACAGGCTAGCTTTTAGCACCAGAACACCATAAAGCCACTCCATATGTCAGGAATGTATGAATTGCTGCACTGAGGAGACAAATCAGTCACCTATTTCCAATTATGCTTTTCATCAAGTAACTTAAGAGAAAATAAAATCTACAGTGCATCAGCACATGATGCTTTTATGACTATAACCATTGGAGACTATATCTTACATTAGCTCTAAATCTCCATACTCAACTGTTATTATCATCAACAGGGCTCCATGAAGATAGCTGGATTTCAAGCAAAGCAAATAAAATGCGTGTCTTTAGATGGTTTTCATTCTAATCCTCTTTCCGGGGAAAGCAGTAAAATCAAAGCAGAATACAAAAATGAACTAATGCATACAAATTTATCTCTGTTTCTCTCTCCACCAACATTTTTTTGTGTTGTTCTTTCACTCACTCCCAATTTCAGAATCATTTGGACTTCTTCCAGCTACTCCTGCTCAGTAAAACTTACCCTTAGGGGCAGGGGAGGAAACTTTCGGTAAGAAGAAACTACCCTCCAACACTTCCTTTTATCAGCCCATGATGGCCTCGCATACCCCTAGCCCTCACTGCATGCAGTGAGCAGAACAGATGTGCCAGGAGCAATTAAAGCAAAAATAATTTTACTTGGTACCAAGAAGTTGCGAGTAGAAAAAAGGAGATATATGAAATGGGATAGCCACCCTCAAGTTTAGAAACAGGGATTCAAAGTTCACCTGATTAAGGTGAGAGTCCACATTTTCAAGGGTGTGGAGAATGCACAAATTGGATGAGGGAGAAATAGGGCTGCATTACTGTAGTGCACTGTAAAACAACCACAGGTTTTGGAGGCAGTCCAGCACCCATTTAATGAGATCCAGCAGCTGCTGGTGAGCCGAGTGGAGCATCTCACCGATCTGCAGGACGCACACCTGACAGCTGCCGGCTGAATGCTGCCAGGAGAGTGAGGAATAGGGAGGCACTGGCAGGAGCCTGCAAGTTTTAACAACTTTGTTTAGCCACAACCAACCCCCAAATCCCAAAATAATGCATTTGTGATGCTTATGAAGATGCCCACACATCTCCCAGCTCAACCAGCCTGAAAGTTTTAAAATGGACAACAAGAGGAAGAAAAAGACTACAAGTGGGACAATTTATCATGCAACTTCTGCCTTGATCCTGAGGTATGAGAAGAATCTGGTTCAAATCTTTGCTATTTGAAGTGCTACCCTGTTGCCAGTGGCCATATGCATTTAGATAAATCTTTTTTGAAATATTAAGAATCCACACAGTGGTATTCTATTTTCAGAAGGGCATTTACATACATGAGACGAATATTTTTTAACAGAACAAGCCAGATGGTATAATGCTAAGAGATAACATGCAACTGAAGATACAATATACGAAACTCAGAGGAAATGCATAACACCTACCAAAACACCTAACCACTATTCTTTCTTCCCTCTCTCTGTCTCCTTCAAAGGTTGAACTAAATAGTGATTAGAAGGAACATCCACCAGAGAATTTGAGTCCTACTGAAACAAGGAAAATCCAGAACTAACCGAGCAAAGCGGATGTATAAGCAAAGTATGGTAAATAAAGAAATTTTAAAAGAAAAGCTGAGGTACAAAACCCTTAAGGGTGTTAGGACAAAAAAAAAAGGGGGGGGGGGGCTGCAGCAAAAAATTGACGCGGTCTCCCCTTCACAGGAGGAAGAGCCTTTGCAGGAACTATTCTCAGATGCTGCACACCATTAAAAGTGGGTAGTCATAAGCTACCTAAGCCATATGACAGTCACCTGAAACTTCCACAGGAATTGCTGAACTGGGATCTGTGATGCACAGCTACCCATTCCTCTGATACTTGGACAGCTGCTGAACACAGGGACACACCCAGTGTTGGGGGAGGGCAGGTGTGAGGATGCTGAAGATAAAGAATGAGAGAAAGAGAGCACAAATTTTAAAAAAAGCTCATCATGAATCTGGAGAACCTCAGAATCATAAACTTAACATCTGAAATAAGCAAAAAAGTAGAAATTTCATTAAAAGATTCAGCAGCTGCACTAATAAATAAAAATGACAAAGAAGAATTTGGGCATATGTAAAAATGATGTGTCTTGGATGCACTACCAATCTTAGAGTCACTACACATAATGACAAGAGTGATCTGAATGAGAGAGATTTTGGATTTTCTAGAGTTAGAAAATTAAATTTTATCTCACCTGAGGCTCTTAAAAATTTGACTCCCATGAGACAGTCCCTCACTCATCACATCATTCACATCAGAACTCATTAGATATAGATCATTCACAAAAGGGGTGAAAAACTAGGTGGCAGCAGTTGCTGCTATGAGGAAATTATTCAGATTTAACAAATGCAAAGTAATCCACAGGAGAGACTGTCCTGTACTTCATCAACATATACAATGATGTACAACAGAAATTACTGCTATGCAAGAAGGAAAAGCTGAATTTCACAGACTGTTCTATGAACATACAATCTTCATACTTCACAGCGGTAAAAAACTAAACAAAACACCCAAAACAAAGGTCAAAGACAGACAGACCAGTAGAGGCTTGACAAGATACCCAGCTGTATGGCTCCTGGTTTGCCCCGGGTTTCTGTTCCCCTCCCAAGCATCTGCTACTGGCTCACACAGAGAAAAAAAACCTGTCTAGGTAGACCTTTGGCCTGCTTTCAAGCATCAACATCCATCAGCTGCCATCATGTACCAGTGATTCAATGTTCCACTGTCTCAGAGTGTGATATTTATGGATCTGTTATTAGTCAGCCATAAACACTAGTACACTGAAAAGACATAATGGTTCATGGCAATGAAACTTGTACTAATTACAAGTACTCACAGAAACCTAAGAAGATGAAAGGTTACAGGGGATTTCTCATATAAGAATAGATGCTGTTAGAGTCACTCTCCTCTATATGCACAGGAAGAACTACAGTAGTTTTTTTCCCATTTTCAGACAAAATACAAACTGTATAACAGCCCAGACTGTATTGTGCCATTGCTACATGACACAATGTGTCACATAATACACATCACTGGCAAAAAATCTGGTGTGAGAAATGCCTTAATAATCTGTCTCTCATGATAAAGAAATGCTAAGGACATGGACCTGCTGGAGCAAGTCCAGAAGAGTGCCAGGGACATGATCAGAGGGATGGAACACCTCTCCTGTGAAGACAGGATGAAAGAGTTGGAATTGTTCAGCCTGGAGAAGAGAAAGCTCTGTGGAGCTTGTTAACACATGCACAAAATGTTTGCCAAAGTAATTTTTCCACTGATTTCTACGGAAGCAGTTGCACAAGTTCATACTATTTCTTCCTCACATGGAAAAGGGTGAAAACATTTTGCTTACATAGTTCTGGTAATGTCTTGGTAAGACCTTCAACGCCTGAGATATACTTGTCCTGCAATGTTCAGTCAGGAAAAGCAACTCACAGTTTCACTGCTTAACTGCAACAATAAATAAGTAACCTCAGGAAGGTCAACAAGGCCAAATGCCAGGTTCTGCCTCTGGGTCAGGGCAATCCCAAGCAGAAATTCAGGCTGAGAACAGACCAAGACCAGCTTTGGGAAGAAAGACTTGCAGGTGTTTGTGGACAAAAAGCTAAATAATGACTTGGCAGTGTGCACTCCCAGCTCAGAGAGCCAAATGGCTACATAAAAAGCAGTCTGGCCAGTAGGTCAAAGGAGGGGATTCTCCCCCTCTACTCTGCTTTTGTGAAACACCACACTGATTTACTGCATTCAGCTCTAAAGTTCCCAAAAGAAGAAAATGTGGCCCTGTGGCAATGTGTCCAGAGGAGGGCTACTACTATGATGACACAACTGGAACACCTCACCGAGGACAGGCTGAGAGAGTTGGGGCTATCCAGGCTGGAGAAGAAGCGGCTCCAGGGAGACCTTACAGTACCTTCCAGTACCTAAACAGGCTACAAGAAAACCAGAGAGAGACTTTTCACAAAGGCATGTAGTGATAGAACAAGGAGGAATGGCCTTAAGATGGAGGAAGGCAGGTTTAGCTTAGGTATTAGGAAGAAATTCTTTACTGTGAGGGTGGTGAGGCACTGCAACAGCTTATCCAGAGAAGCTGTGGACTTCCCATGCCTGGAGGCATCAATGACCAGGCTGAATGGGGCTCTGAGTAACCTAGTCTGGTGGAAAGTTCCCTAGCCACGTCAGGAGGGTTGGAACTAGATAATTTTAGGGTCCCTTGTGAACCAAACCATTCTAGGATTCTATGATTCTTAATAAAGTAGTTTAAAATAGCTATGCAACATAATGCTGGAAACAGAAGTTCTCATTAACTATTTAAGGAAATGGCCCTTTTGCTACATATAAAAACCCCCAAGCCTTCAAAAGTCTTGTATTTCAGCAGCTCAGTTCCTAGTTAAGCTGATCCTAACACTATATATTTCCAACTAATTTACACTAATTTAGATGGTGACTAATTTACACCATCTACCATTGTAAATATGAGGAATTAATTTGTCCAAATGTGTATTGTGGATTGTTGGTTTTTTCCCCCCATTGTTAATTAGTCCTCACAGATACGTAAACCCCAACCCCACAATGGTCACAAATCAGAAAAAGCTAAGAGAAATAACTAGCAATATACCTATGTCTGTTTTATATGTCTGTGTATATATACATATATACACACACAAACATCCATATATGCATGATACAAATAAACACATACACAAATGGACTACTGGTCATTTTTAATTTCTTCTCCATCTTACTCAATTCAGAAGACATAAGGTCACTCATATTCCTGTGTTGCTCAAGGTCTTCCGCCTTCCTTGCACAATAATTTGCTGCTGCTCCTGGTGAGCATGGAGCATAGATATTCACCAGGTGTTGAAAAACCTTCCTTATAAAGAGCCTAATAAAAAACTTGGAAACATGTCTATAGACTCCTACTTCTGGATTATCTAGAAGATTTTTCTAGAACACTATACTTGGGCATTTAGGACAAACTTAGGCATTAAGAAATTATTTTTATTTTGGTTTTGTATTGTAAAGGCCATTCCTCTGTCTTCAAGAGCTCAACTCAAATACAACTACTAAGGTATGAAAACACTGAAAGAAATATTTTAGTGTTTAATGAGAGTTGAGTCACACTATGGTCCTACACCTGACATGCATATACTTTTAGACTTGACACCTATTAAATGTTGAAATATCTTCTGCAGCCTGTGATCTCAGATGTCCTTTTTCACTTTTGGAAGTTATGTAACTTTAATAGACATCACAGGAACAAATTAATAGAGCTAGGAGTCAAATGTTCCTAGAAAGTAAATAAAGGCAATGGCTGTAAACATCTCTAGTAGATGGCAATGTAAAGAATTAGATCATAAAGCATGATTCTTTTGATGCAGAATGACTTATGTGTGCATGTAATACTGCAGGAAGCCACAGATATGGTCAGAGCATCCATTTCCCTCTTTAACCTTTTGAAAGTCTTTCAGCTTAGAAATTGTGGAGACTTCTATAAGGAAGGTAACTATATAACCAGTATAAGTCATTTCAGAAATGCAGAGAGACATGTTTAAAGAAGCACAGACTTTGCATCTGTAAAAAGGTTAGCTCTTGTAACTAATTTGAAACAGAAAGAGTGTCATCAATAAAAACAAAAAAGCACCATTTTTTGTTTTACAGATCAGCAGAATTGTACAATGTTTTTGTGCTGCCCTTAAGTTAAGGACATACATAGAATCACATCAATCCCTCAGTAAAAAAATACACATCTCATGTTAAGATGACTGCATCCCTGTAAATTCATAACAAGAGTGGTTTGGTTCTTCCATAAAAGTTAACAATGGCTGCTATGGACCACTATTTTCTCTTCCTACAAAAGTAATACTAAACTATTAAATACTGCAGTTCAGAAGAATATGTTGCAGCTCTTCTAAAAAGAGACATGAAACAACCTGAATTCATTGGAAACACTCAGTAACCTCAGAGGGGGAAAACAGAGCCCAAAGATGAAGCAGGTTCACAAACTATCTTCATCAAGTTAACACTCACCACCACTCCCCTGCCAATTTTTCAAAGTAGTGTTAATTTAGGTTTTACAACTGTGTGATAAAAAAGAACAGCCAAGAAAACATTGTAGCAAAAAGCTCAGGAGAAAAAAAACCTATCAAACACCTTTATTTTTGTTTGTTTGTTTTTAAAAAGTCATTTGCTGGTACAATATTCTAACCCTTTTTCATTGTAGATTCAGTGCATTAAAAAGACTCATATTTCTGAGAAAAATATTCAGGGAAGCTGTAAATGGTAAATATTCAAAGGTTTTTTCAAGTTAATAATTTTTTTTTATTTTCTCAAAACAACTGAAGGAGAGGGCGGCCAGAGGCACCCAGTAAGGACAGTCTCTAACCTGGAGAAAGAACCCATGGACTCCACAGTTGTATCTCAGCTTGGGTTACTGCAAATCTCATGCCTACAAATGCAGAAGGGCCACCCCTGTGTTCAGCCCCATCACACTGACTTTAGTAGCATAAAGACAACCTTAGCACACAGGTCTCAGACACAAAATAAAGCTGCCAGCAAGTTAATCCAAGCAAATTTTAAAAGACAGTATTAAATATGACTATAAGGAAGACCTCAGGTTTGGTTACTATTCATGTTCTAGAATATACCCTGAATTAGGTAGATTTGGTAGCCATTTGCAGATTACTAGGTTTTAAAAATAGAAAACTAAATGCCTTTAGGGCAGCTCAAAAATCATAAAATCAATCCATGCCATGAGACCAGTTTCTTTTGAGTACAAGAACGCCTTGTTAAAGAAGGAAATACATATTCTTTCCTATAAGGTAGCCACTCATTATCACACAGTGGTAGTTCACAACACAGGAATTAAATGCCCAAATTTTAATTAGTTAGTTTAATTAGTTAGTTTTTTGAATACAGAAGGCATATCAGTCCTCTGCATATCAATGTTGAGGGAAAGACTGTGAAGGAGACCATTTCACAAAACCTTCTGTAATGCAGTAAAATGGCCAAATACTACATCTGAAATAGTATGTCAAAACAGGCTCCAGCTGAAAAAAAAAGTTACTGCAGCTGGTGCCCAGTCATGTGACCTTCATGGATTCCATGATTATAAAGCAAGAATTGTGCTGCACAAACACTGCTAAAATGCTGGCGTAGGAGTATTATTCACATGCTTTTGTGACTCGGCTTCGGCGCTGGTAGATGGAAATCATTTTACTTGTCCAGAGATGGTGCCCGCCCGCAGCAGCCCAGCCGATCCCGCTGATCCCGCCCGCAGCAGCCCAGCCGATCCCGCCCGCAGCAGCCCAGCCGATCCCGGCTGATCCCGCCCGCCCCTCCGTCTCCCTCCTCCCCTCCCCACCCTGCGCGCACACTCGCACCCTCAGCGCTGCTCGCTTCGGAATCACTACGGTAAGTACAAAGAGCTACAAAAAGCTACAAAAATAGGGAGTAGTCTCTTCAGTGAAGCCATAAGTAATGCAAAATACAATCGTATAAACCCACAAATAAATACTAACTTTTTACAAGGTTTTATGGTCACAGCTTGAGTGTATGTTTGCTACGATTCATAATTTCCTCTCCCTTGAGAGATTATTAGCACTTACAGAACGGAGGAAAACCCATAGAGGTTTTTTTTTTCCTATGCATGGGTTCCCGCTGTTATGAAACCCAGAGCTGTCAGACCTGGCTCTAGCAGCGTGTGCACAACCTCAGCCCGGCTTCAGCAGCCGCAGAATCAGCGATTGCTGAAATCACTGCTTACACCACAATGGGCCAGGACGAGGACAACTCTCGGCATGCTGGACATTTAAAGGATTTTAACTACACTGTGCATACAGTCACACCTTTGAAAAGGGTTTAAAAACATGGTGCATTAATTAAAACATGAATTAATAGAGAAAACTGGATCTCTTCAAACAGTAAAACAAATTTTAGGGTCTTCTATTCATGTCCTATATTCTGTAAAGCCATAAGAAAAGGAAAGTCCAATTCACAGCACTATTATGTTTCAGCAGCATATTAGCTTTCCCAAGGATAATACTGGAAATCTCTTTTGGGAAACCTCAGGGCCCCCACATAACCCCGAAAAAACCCGTAACTATCATGTCATGCACACAAATAAGAATCAACTGCCTCTGAACAAACTATAATATGCTCAACACTCAACAATGTCTTTAAGCTCACACTAGAGTCCCCAAAAATTTCAGTCCCAACATTAATTCTATCATGCACATTGAAGTATGTGGGGAGAAGGAGGGAAATAAAGGAAAAAGGCACTGCAGAAACTCTGAAATCATCACAGTAGAACTTGCAGCTTGAGTCAGGAAAAGATCAGATCAGAGAAATCTGTCAAAACCCAATCTTTTAGAGAGAAATTAAGAAATACTATACTTACCTTACAGTGCAGTTCCTTTCATCCAGTTTGTTAATGTTAGAGAAAATATACTCCCCATCTTCCTTTAAATCCTCTGCTTGCCTCCTTACTTCAACTGATACTTCCTAAAAGAGGATTATAGTACAAGTAAGCGACCAAGTCATCATGTTTCACTCCCAAAAAAATCTATGATTATGGAACCTCTTATTTGTGGGTTTGCTCTGTTTGAATATACATCAAGTTAACAGCATAGCATGTTTGGAGCTTGTTTGGTTTTAAGCAGTAGAGTGTGCTCTGTGACCTCTTGCGCAGCACTCCCGACCTGGCTGTGCTCGTGTTGCTGCTCTGCTTTGCCGATCTACAGAAGAGCTTAACAATTACATAAACGTTTGCAACTTCCACTTGGCAAAAACAAACAAACAAGCAAAAAAAAAAAATGAGGCACAGAAGTTGCAGAAGAGTTGCTCACATTCTAGGACGTGCAAGTAAGTACCAGGTTGTGAATCCCCGTGTGTCGACTTTAGTTTCGCAGTAAAACACCAACAGCGCTGTTCCACGTTATTATCTCACTATCTTCAAACAACCCCACCCAAAGCATAGCTTTGCATTACAAACACTGAACCTACGGGAAATTTAATTGTGCATTAGCACTGGAATAATCTGAATCATATATGCAAAACAACATCTTTATTTACTTCAGTCTGTTGTAAGCATCTTCAATGCACTTATCACCATATTTTCCAGGTGCCTAAACAGGTGTCTGCTTTTTGCCCCAGGAGGCCTATACTGAACGTAAAGGCACTGACTAATAAACCAGAAATGCATACAGGGAATAGATTATTTGATTTTTTTCTGCTGGGTAGGCAATTATTTAATAATTTAGTGAATTCAGTTTTCAAAATAACTTCCAGGTAAATATTTTCAGTGCTTGGAATCTCTACCCTAGCAAATTATCTGCATAGTTAAGTCTGCACGTAGAGTTCAAAAATAACTTTTGCCAAACTTAAAGACACAAAAAACTTATGGAAAGACAGTCCACAACTTTTAGAGATCAACATTTTTGTTTCTTTTTGAACTATTCTCATTCTACTCCATGTCTACACACACATAGGTGACCTGTGAATGTATGAATGCAATGCTTTTACCAAGAGGGGAAAAATAAAGAAAAAGTAATATAGAACTGCATTGTTTCAATTTTATGCTTGCAGAAGGCGAAGTTCAACACAGGTTGAACACACTATGACTCCTCATACATATCAGGCAATCTTGTAGTAGCTTGAACAACATCTTTTAGCAGAGAACTAAAGAGGCTTGGTTTCTCTGTTTACTTCCAGTGCCACCTGCCAACCATTACCTGGCCCTGCTCAGTTAAAAATTAACGTAATATTTACTTGCAAGTTGAACAGCCATTGGCATCTCTCTAAGGAATAAATGTATACATCTTAAATCAAGCAAACTGACATAAAACAAAACATTAAGCAGTTTCATTGTTGCTGTGGCTTTAACATTAACAGACATATTTGTAATCTCTAAACTTTATTAGGCAGAAGTTTTGTCCTATGTAGCTTTTGCATGAAGCAAGTTTAGAAGAAAAGAAGAAATCCATGGAAATTATTAGACCATTAAAAATTTATACAAAAGTGTGTATTATTTACACTTGGAACACTTTTCTTCATAGTTTCAGAGAATTGAAACAGGCAATACAGCCACACCAATGAAAAAGTAACTCTGTGTGAAAATTGGTTTGAACCTTCAAAATCTCTACTGTAAAAAACAGGATATTAGCAAATCAATCATGGGGGTTTCTTCCATCTGACTACAACACATAAGAAATTATTTTGATCCAACTGCTCTTGTGCAGTACAAACTTTGATCTTCCTCATTTTACTTAAGAAATCTACCTATAACATTTACTCCTTTACTGACAAAAGGCAAGCAGTGTTCCTAAATTGGAAATTTTCATAAAAATTCTTTTCCCCTCCACTCCTCTACTGTTCCCCACCACCTTGGGCAATTTAAAGGATAATGTAAGAGACACTTGTACCTGTTTGTAGAAATCAGTGGAAGGGGATGATCTAGACCTCTCATGGGTGTATTGGGACTTCCCATGCTGTTCGTGGCCTGTATCGAGGATATTATCAGCCGAATGGTACCTTCCTGAGCCCCTTGGCTCTATTGGCTTCCACTGCTCCTTCCATGATGCCTCATACTCTGCAAAGGTTCCCAGGCGCTGTGGCTGTGCAGATTTCCCAATCCTCTCAGCAGCCCTATTGCTGCTGCTGCGGTGGGCACTATCTTTTGAAGCACAAGCAGTTTCAGGTCCAACAGAGGATACCCGACCTCTTTTCTCATACCACAGCTCCTCTCCCTCTTGTGCTTTCCTATCTGGCCTCTCAGGCTGTCCCTCTGATAGGCCATGGGGACCTGGTTTCTGTGATGATTTTCTAAATGCAGGCTTACTTGTTTCTTCAAAAAATTTCCATCTGTCTGCAAACGAGCCCAGGGCTTCTTCTGATATATCTGGACGGCAATGAGCATGGCATTCATCCTCTAACATGCCCACCTCATTCATCTTCTCTGGTTCCGAGTATGACTTCAGTTTTTGCTCTGCTGTGAACCTCTTCCTGGCTCCAATGCGAGAAACGTGATGAGTGCCACTCCCTGTAGGGTTTGGTTTGGCTTGTGTAGCCTCAAGGAATCCAGAGACATCTTCAGAAACCAAAGCCAGTAATGAAGAGTTGTAACTACCAGTTTTCCGCTCAGGTGACCTCGGGAGGTACTCAGCAGGGCTGGGCTCCAAGTCCCGACGTTTGAAGGATGTCGCACTCAGAACCCTGGCCTGTGCTTCCTTGAGGTGATCTTTGTAGGTGCTGGTAAAGTTTGTTTCTGGAGAGGTGGTAATATTCTCTGTTGAATCTGGTTTCCAGGTCTCACTGCACTCCTCTGTTTCAGATGACCCTACTAGTGTAGCAGTACTTCTACTTTTCTGCAGCTTTGCTCTTCTCATTTGGATCTCATTTCTGAGGGTTGTTGCAAAACGATCACTCCTTCGTGCCTGTTTAGACAAGTGAGTGTCAAATGAGGCCTGTCGTTCTGTTACAGCTTCTGGGTTGTTGTCAGACTGTTTTTTCCCTTCCTGAGCTAAAGAGTGCAACATTGGTGTCTTCTGAGGAGAAATCTTGCTGCTCTCCTCTTTCCCCCACCTAAAATCTTTCTGAGCAGATCTGTTTTCAGTGTTAAGTACACAGCCCTTTATATACTCCTGCTGACCATGCCTAGTTTCACTTTCCTCAGAGCTGTTCTCACAGCTTTTCTTTTGTCCAGATTTTTCAGTATGATTAGGTTTTTTAGATTCTTCTACTACAGCACACCTGGCATCTCCCTCTCTGTCCACTGGGTAACGACTACTGTTCTCATACCTTGTCAGTGAAGATTCAATAGATTGTTGAGGTAGATAATATTTTGGGTTTGGGGCCATTGTAATAACTGCAGAATTTTCATGAGGTCCAAGTGATACATCAGTTCCCACTGCAGGTTTCCAGCTGTCATCCTTGACTTGTAGTGGCTTTGAGCTTCCCTGAGCAGGTTGTTTTGCTGTCACACAGTAATATCGACTTTGTCCAGTGTTGTCCACCTTCTGTTCACCAGCACTGTTCAAAGAGGAACTGTTGAGCAGACTGGCTTGGAGTGGACTGTAGCCATGAAAATGATCTGCAGCTAACTCCTGAATGCCACTGTAGGACAGATAATGTTGCTGATCTTTAGGTGCAGCTAAGATTCTTGCACTGTGATAAAAGGTGCTTTCATCACTGTACTGGTGCTGGTGGTGGTAAGTGTAAGCAGGCTGTGCAAATCGAACATCTGTGCTGGACAAGGATGGCTGCAGTTTGTTCACAGTTCCTGCATTACTACTGTATCTTTCACCAGCTGAAGAAAAAGTGTGTTCTGAACTGAGATCAGATTTATAATTTGAGCAGCTGATCCTCCTGTCACATGCTCTGGAGGGCCGCCGCTGCTGCTCTGCAGTTTCCAAACTCCAGTCACTCCTGGGCTGAGATCGGTTCAGGGCAGTAAAGTGCTGCGTGCTGGCACCCTCTGAGTACACAGGGCCATGGGTTTTCTCGTGGCCCTTGGTGGCAGCAAAGCTGTCACTACGAAGAGGTGGAGGTGGAGGGGGAGGAGATGAAGACTTTTTCTTATCGGGAACATACCAGACAGGTCCAAAACTGGATCTTCCCAAGCTAGTGAGCTTGCCATCTGAGTGTTCTTCTGTTCTAGCACTTTTGTTGTTCTCGTATTGTATGGGAGCTGGCAAATACCCAGGTTTGTCCTCTGTTCCACTGCTGTCATTCAAAAACTGGCCAGACTTGCTTCCATGCTTAGCAGTCTCCCAGGGGCCCACTTTGTAAAGCATGTTCTCTGTCGAAGAAGTGTCTGCATTGGACAGAGTGTGGTCAGGGGTGCTGGAACTCGTGGAGAAAGACCCGTAGGCTGAATCCCGCTTACTTTGGCTCCCTAGATGATCAATGCTACTATTAGACCTTGCAGAAGAAAGTCTTCCATATTGGGCTACTTGGGGAGTGTGGTCCCAGCTGTCCATACTTCCCAAAGAGCTGAATTGGTCAGAAGTGCGATACAGACTTGACTGATCCCATGAATTTGACAGGTCATGAGAAGAACAACTACTGAAGGAAACAACAACAATAAAAAAGTCGGAATAAATATCAAAAATTTCAAAAAATGCCACAAAATAATTATAACTACCCATTTTAACAATATTGGTTAAGATCCATCTGCACAGCAGTTAAAGACAAACAGTTGAAAATTTGAACATGGAGTCAGGGCTCCAGCTTTGTACTCCACCACTGATTCAAAGCTTGAAACCTTAGTAAACTAACTCAGCTTCCCGATGCAAGTTTGCCAGTAAGCAATATGCATTTATCTCCTGGAAGGATCCCTTCTCCCCCTGCAAATTGTTGATTTTGCTGACTTTGCTTTTAGAAAAATTTAGTTGGAGCTCCATTAGCTCTCTCTTTCCCAGGACAAACACCAACTTATTTTTCAGCTTATTTTCCAGGCACCCGATTCTTCCACCTATTAAACTCATGGACTTTCTCTCTTCATCTCTGAAATATGACTCTGAACTTCTTCAGCCCATGATGTTATTCCCTTGTCAATAAGTTACTCCCAAAAAGTTATATCCACATCTTCCTATTCCTTTGATGTTTTAAATTTTAAGCAGAGATGCACTAAATGCATTTGTCTCAAATACCACCTGCATGTGCACCTTAGCAGTGTGGTTTCAAACCACTCTCAGGTTGACACTTACAACAAGATTCAACTCCACCCAGTTCCACAACATTGGCAGGAAAACTTCAGGAGGAGGCCGAGTGCACTTTTCTGGGAGGAGTGTAAGTGAACTGTGTTAAGTTGCTGAAAGTTTAAACCCTGCATTTTCTTTCAGTAGGATATACTATAACAGAGGAACATTTGGGTTTTTTATGTGCCCCAGGTTATGCAAATGAACCCCCCAACCTTCATTCTGCTTCATTCTGGTATTACAGGTGTGTAGAAGTCTCATTAATAGCAGAAATACTCTGGCTGTAGCATTGCAATCAGGAACTCTATAGAAGATTTTAGAAATTTCTAGATTTTATTTCTATGTACAAGGATGTTTACTGTCTTAAAAATCTATAAATCTAAATAAACCCATCTACATGATATTTAAATACAAACTTTAAATCAGTGTAACCCAGCAGAAATTGTAATCAAAGTCTCTAAAACTTCCTCCAATAAATTATTACAAAATATATTTTAAAAAAACCTCTTTCTGCCTAATGTTGACTTTATTCAAGGGCAGACAGCAACAGCTTAAAAACAGTGGGGAGCTCCAAAAGGAAACAATGTAAAAATATTGTAATATTCATCTAATTGTACAAATCAGAAGAAAAATTAAAAAAAGATTGAAATATTAATGTTCTTTTGTTTTGACTACCACAAAACATTAACCTCAAGAAGTAATGACTCAGCAGAGAATGTGCAGCACTAAGTATAGAAAAGCAGTCTACTTCCCAAACCAAGATTGCACACCAGACTCATTTTCTTTAATGCTCAGTGCAACTGTGGCCCAATGCAAACTGAGAAGGAAAAAATAACAGAAGAAGAAAAAAAAAACAAAACCAAAAAACCCACCAAAACAACACCCTCCCCTCCCCAAAAATTGAGAAAATCTTTCATGAAAATGATAAAGAGTGTCACCTAGGAGCAGGAAACAAACAAGAATCTGTAACCAGACACAAACAGGTGTTACCTAAAGGTTTAGAGTTTCACAGCTAAAACTGCCTGGGTGTCAGCCTTTCTCTGTGTCTTGAATGTGACCTAACAAATACTAAGGTGCTTTAAACAGTGACTGAAAATCATTGGTCTTATTACCTCTCTAGACATGCAAGATCACAGATGTAGGGAAGGTTTACAGAAAGACAGTTTAACTAATTAAACCAGCAATACCTTAAAAGAGTACAGTAAGTCATTTCAACACCCTCTCTCTAGAAAAAAAACCTTTTTAATTGTTTGAAACAGTATTTTTCATTTCTTCTCCCTTTCCTATTTCACTTCATGAAGGTTAATTTTGATGGTTACTTTGCCTTAGGATTTTCCCAGTGGACACTGAAAGGAAATGCAGAGCAAGAAGCAAAATAACCTTGTGATTGCCTTTAAAGCTAGTTTCTTACCTTGCAATCATACGCACATACCACAGAGTGTTTCAGAAATCCACTCACCCATACGTCAAACTTCCCCAACTCCCCCTTCATGCACTGCAAGGATAGGCAACTCTAAAGAAGCATTATACCACCATTCTGCGTTGGTTGTTTTTTTAAAAAAAAAAACCCTCAACAACATGACCTCGTTTTTGTTGCCTGCCTGTTAAGGGCTGAACGTGTGTAACTTAAGCAGAGACTCACCTTGCATGGTAGCTGGAGTGCCAGGAGACGCAGGCATTAGAGGAGGGAAGGTGTGACGTGGCTGTCTCAGGTTGACCTTCGGTAAATTTGGTTGCGTGCCAGGAGTGCGGCCTGCAGGCTAGGTCATTCCTTCTGAAAACAACAGAGGCAGAGGGTGCTACTTTAATGCAAACAGTTCAATAGGGTGATATGCAGAGAAAAAATCTACCAGGGCAGCAGAAAAACGTTTCAGTTGGGACACAGGCATAATGACTTTAAATGACAGCAAAACTTTCTACATGCATGCCAGTTTTGAAAAGACATCACCATTTCTTTAAAACGCTTGAGATGCAGTGAAATGCCAGTTTTTTGGGGTTTTTTAACAGGTGGTGAGGTGGGTGAAGGAACAGAGACTGATAAATTTTAAAGTGCCTGACATGTATCCAGGGCTTTAATAGTTAAAGCTAATTCTGAGACTTTTACAACTTGATTACAGTGGGGCTTTGGTAAGATTTCACTGTAGGTAGGTGCATATGGGAGGAGCTAGGAAGAAACGAGTTAATGACAGGAAGGATTAAAGCCATGTACGTTGTTTCATACAAGTTAGTGATACAAGCAATCACATCAACTCCAGGCAAGTTCTGCTTCAGCTCTTGAAATATTTGGCATCCCAGATATGCAGGCAGGTTTTGTTTGTTTTGGTTTATGGGCTTGTTTTTTAAAGAATACATCTCAAAACCAGTTCAGCGAATCATGTAAGTCCCCAAACACCTACTTGGATATCACCTCCAAACGTTTCTGGTCATGTAACAGAACAGATTCCTTCTAAGAAGTACAACAGTAAGTTGTTGTCAGAGCTTGGCACCTTAAAAACTGTTTTGAAAAATTGCTCCATAGTCCTCTAGGCCCTTCCTTCTGCTCAGGAATTAGTAACTACAGCTTGCACTGCCTTCCAAGGACTTGCTGTTTGTTACACCTCTCAGCACTCATGAACTTCTCCCCTAAGGTTAAATAAGCCTTCTGGGTGGAATCCAGCTGTTTCAGTGAGCAGATGACAAGTACAGGCCATTTGTCTAGACCCTCTTAGTCATCTGGGAATGAAGCAGGACCTTCTTTGAAAATAACTCATCCTGCCCTTCTCCCTGGCTCATCCTAGAGGAAGTGTAATTTAAAATTTAGATGCGGTATGAGGTTTGACAAATTCCATCTTTTGAAGTCTTAGTCTGAAATAAAGGCTTACAAGACCGTAGTTCTTAAGATTTTTTTAATGCACTTACGTATTTAAGAAATTTGTCTACACTAAAGTAGTGTAATTTGTTACACTGAAAAATATTTTCAATTTGAAAGGTACTTCTACATTTTTTTGCTCATTCCCCCTTTTTATAAATTTGTTGTTTTCAGACACCCACTGCATTTAGAGACCAAAAAAGCCAGTATCAGGTCAGCCAGCTCAGGTCAGCTCTGAGTTTATGGCTTTTCACAGTACATTCAGGAAGACCCGAAAAAAATCAGTGATGAATTGCCTTTTCCAAACTCTGCATGCAGGATAACAAAAGGAGAATAACAATTCTACAGGGAAACTAATTCCACTACAAAGTGCAGCATCATTACTGTCACTAAAAAAAGAAGTAATTGTTTCCATAAACAAAAGCCTACTCTTCTCAGCATGACAACAGAGAAAACAGTTAAACAGAACATCTCTAGTTGCTCGTTCTTGGTAGGACATATCATTGAGAGAGTGCAGGAGCCCCAGTACTCATAGTGCAAACAAGTGCAAAAGAGTCTGCTCAGCCATGTAATGATGGGCTCCACACAGTCCTTGCTTGCTCCAAGCCTGTGTGCAGGTATGGAAGAAGTTACGATTCCACTGTTCTGCTGCAGAGAACATCACATGTCCTTTTCCCCCCACTGCTCACCTTTAACAGTACTGACACCAGCTCAGCAAATCACAAATACCTGTTAAGGCAAATTCAATAGACCTCCTCGACATCAATTCAGCTGAAAAGGTTTATCTTTTATGAGACAATTACTTTTCTATGATGTACCAGTAAGGAAACACAAGACTAGGAAACTAGCACAATACAAACAGCATTTGGAGAGTAAGGAAAAGAAGGCTGGGAAGAGGGCTTCTGCAACAGTTTGGGTTTGACAAATGGCAGGACGAATCCAATCACTGGGAAGAAACAGAAGGGATGCACATGTAAAGTCAGTACTGTACCTCATGGAACTTGTCAAGATCTTGATAAGATAGTTCCTCGCTACATGAATATCATTTTCAGAAGGCATTTTCTGTGCTACAATATCCACCACCACTTTCATCTTCCTGAGCAGCCAAGCAAGGGGAGGAACAGACTGGACTGAGTTGTGGCATAAGGCAAGTCAAGTGGACAAGAATTTACAAGTTCTGTTCAATTTTCTGTATTTGCAGACACAGTATTTTTGAGAGTTGGGTTGGGGTTTTTTTGACATAATAGTCTGAACAGCCTAAAAATACTGGTGGGATACCTCTAAGGTGGAATCACAACCTGCTTCTGTTGGGAAGTTCACAACATGGATAAAAATTAATTCACCATATATAGTCAACAGTACTTTCTGATAGTAATAATAATTAAATGGTGAGAATCTACCCTGCACTTCAAGAAACCATTTTTTTCTAAGAAGAATACAAATATTGAATCTAAAACTCAGCAAATAGATAGAAACACTAGAAAGAAAGGACTAAAAGCTTCAAAACAGGAATATTTTGCAGGCAACTAAAGAAGCTGGAAGCTGAGCATTTACATTCTAATGTAATACCTCCCTATTACTTTTGAGTGACAGAATGAGATCATTTGAACCTACAATTCAGAAAACCTCCAGCATTAATGGAAGCATTATTAAAAACATTTCACTGAAAGTGTCTTTCTACCAGTGCTTTTACAGAAGTTGCTGGAAGCAAAATGTTGATAAGCATACAAGATAGGTTACAAAGGAAAGAAGAGAACAGGCCAGCAGATACAAGAACAGAAGCATGTATTTCCCCAGCACCACCTGCTCCAACAGAAATTGTATCATTCTTATCTACCAAACCTCTGTTGTAACCCTGCCATTCAGGCTTTTGCATTTGGAGCAACCAAAGCAAAATGGTGACAGGCAGTTCCCAGGGGCCTGCATCCAGGTGAAAACCAGTTGCTAGAATTTCTTTCATTGAACCACAAAATAGTTTGGGTTGGAAGATCAGTCAAAGATCACTCAGTTAAAATGTCCCTGCCTTGAGCAGGGGCACCTTCCAATAGAGCACGTTGCTAACAGCCTCATCCAGGCTGACTTTGAACACTCCCAAGGACGGGGTATCCACAACTTCTCTGGCAACCTGTTCCAGTGCCTCCCCACCCTCACGGTGAAGAATTTCTTCCTAATATCTAATTTGTGTGTTAATGTTTTGTTCCAGCCCCCTGCTGAACGAGCAAAGGCCTGACTGCTGGCACACGCTTCAAGCCTGAGGCTGCACACCTTTCCCTGCAAGCAGCGGCAGCCACACAGGGCAGAGGCTGGATGTGCCGATATTCTGAAGCCAAACTGGCCGTTTATCCCTTTCCAAAGGATCGCTTCCCTTCTTTCTTGGCCTCCCCCTGCCCCGCCCGGCGGCCCGCGCGCGCCCCCTGCCGGCTGCCGCGCTCCCTCAGGGAGGGCGCGGCTGCGGGCGCGGCTGCGGGCGCCGCCGTCACTGCCGGACCGCCGGCGGCCTCCTCCTGCTGCTGGGATTATTCCTCATCCCATCCGAGCCTTCCTCAGGCCGGCAGAGCGGCACACTCTGCTACGACCACATGGTAGTGGTTTTTCTCCTGGCGGCTGCAGCCCTGATTACACATCGGCAGTAATCACTGACCGCCGGGGCTCCCCACAGCCCGTCTAACCAGAAGTGAGCGTTAGAGGCCAGTCCTTGCAAATGCAGCATAGCCCTCTGTTCATCTGTATCTGCTGCGACAGGAAATAAATCATGGAATCAATCAAAGAATGGTTTGGGTTGGAAGAGACTTTAAAGATCATCTTGTTCCAACCTTTCTGATGAAGGCAGGAACACCTTCCACTAGACCAGACCATTTGCTCAGAGGCTCATCCAACCTGGCTTGAATGTTTTTAGGGTATGGGCCATCCATAGCCTCTCTGGGCAACCTGTTCCAGTGTGTCACCACCCTCAGGGCAAAGAATTTTTTTCTAACATCTAATCTAGACCTACTCTCTTTGAATTTAAAGCCATGCCCCCTTGTCCTGTCACTACATACACTTGAAAATAGTCTCTCTGCAACTTCTTGCAGGCTCCCTTTGGGTCCTGGAAGGCTGCCACAAAGGTGACCACAAAGCTTTCTCTTCCGCAGGCTGAACATTCCTCGTTCTCTTAGCATTTTCACAAGGAGAGGTGCTTCCACCCTCTAATCATCTTAGTGGCCTCCAAGACTCTTGACTCACTCCAACAGGTCAATGGTACTTCCCATGCTGGGGATGCAAGAGCTGGATGCAGTATTCAAGGCACGGCCTCACCCTGATAAAACCTGGATTTAAACAAGAAATCTCAATTTTTCAAAAGTAATAGAAAGGACAAGTCAGTGGCTTCAGTCAGAACTGAGCTGAATCTACAAAGAGAGGAAAAAAACCCCAAAGCAGAAGCATCTATACTTTTTAACTCTTACACATTGTCAGCCCTAACCTCTGAGTGAAAATTGTTGCAATGATCATTTATATTGAAGATTCTTTAAAAAACATATATTCCCTTTTCAGTCACTTTAGTTCCTACAGAAAGCTGTAGACCATGTTTCAAGGTTCAAACACAAGAATTTGGGAATCAGTCAGTGTAGTAATGCTAAACAGCAGGTATCAAAATAAAACTCTTCTCCCTCCCCATTCACCACAATGTAACTCAAAGCTTTTCAGCAGTGCAGCAAAGCCTTTCTGTGTTGTTAAAAACTTTAAATTCACTTTTCTAAAGTTGCAGCAGGAGGTGCAAACTACTCAGTCATTTTAAACCTTGTCCAGAACCAGAAATGTGGCCTAATCCCAGTGTAATTGGCTACAAGACATGTCAAAGATGCAAGGCTAAGGAAATGCAAGAAAGGCTGCAGCCCTGAGATAAAATGGAAACCTGCACAAGCTTAAAGGTCAAATGCACAATTCACTGGCATTCTCAAACAAGCTCGAGCACTGCACATACTGTGAGGTAGAGCTCACAAGGTGCCCTTAGATTGTTTCAAAGCCAAATAAACCACACCACGCTGCAGTTGTTTGCCCTACAGAAACAGACAACCATTACAAACACTGCTGCCCCACGCCAGCCATGCAAATTGGCTAGGAGGGGTTCAGTTTTTGGACCGTCCTCAGCAAGCCACTCATACGTTGGTTTTTTTTACTCCATGTAGAGAAAATGTCAAAAATTTGTAGTGACAGCGCAGGTGCTCTTGTTTGTCCACTTATAAATCCCAAACAGCTTCATAGTTCTCAGCTTTCTCACCTGCCCTCCCTTACAAAAGCAGTAGGCTAGACACACCAATACTTCATTAACAAAATTTTTTTAGTAAATCTGTATATGCTGGGGGAACAAAAGTTTTCCCAATCCATGGAAGTTTTTTGCAGTTCACCAATCTTGTGTTCAGTAAATTAAAACACACTAGAAGACCAACATATAATGTATGCATAACTGGGTATGCAAAAAGCCACTGTAAAGAAATGGCTTAATCATTTATTCAATGTATTAAAAACATTTTTTGGATTTTGTTAGTTTTCTGAATCCTTGGCAGGAAAAAAAAGGAGGCTGAAAACCACCATGAGTCTGCAGTTACCCACAGGGCCTCAAATAAAAAGAAATTGACAGTGTAACTGGTTTTGATTCCAGAAGCTGTTATATGTATTTGTCACTGGAGATTTGAAGAACTCAAACTGCCTGACGCAGGAGCTCATGATTAGAACTGGATGATTTTTCTAAAATAAATAATTTTTTTTTTTGAATCAGCACTTAATTTGATCTTTCTTCTTACCCTCCCCTTAAAACAGACAAACAACATTCCTTTCTACAGAATACCAAAGGAGTCATCATTCTATACAGACAAAGATATTTGGCATTACCTATCTCAGACAACTATATTCATAGAATTCAAATTACTTAATGCTACATTAGTCACCAGTGGCAGATCTATCTGCCACGGAAATATGGGAATGAAGTATCTAAAATTTGGCAAAAGCTATCATTCAGCAGCAAAACTCTATAAGGAATGTGAATGGTTTCTTGCGTCATTATTAGTAATTAAATACACGCAAGAGTTATCCTAATTTAAGCTAAACCAGTTGTTATCAATTCCATAAAAAGCTCTTCATTAAGTCCAATACAATTTCCTGCTCCTTTCCACTTACCATTTTCAGTGTTGTGTCCTGACATAAAGGTACATCTATATCTTTGAACGCAACAGCAAAGCAAGTGAGGACAAAGCATCCAAAACTTGAGTGGAACACTTTTTCTGAACAGTATCCAGTTCTATTTTTTCTTCATTTATTTGAAAATAAAGGAAGGAGGGTGGTATGTATGTGTGAAAGAATATGAGAAGGAAAAAAAAAACACAGAAAGCCCCTCTGAAAATCTCCATGCAGAAATTGTGTATTAAAGGATTTCCCAAATTAAAAAGACTTCCAGAATGCATTTTGAAGTAAACCTTCACTGTCACTCATACACAATAGAGATTATATATAGATAGATATATTATATATACACACATACATATCTCTCTCTGTAGGTACATGCATAGATATATACATACATGCAAAGTGACGGTTAGGCTTTGCTAGTTCCAAAACATGCCCACAATTTCTCTAACCAGGCTGATGATTTTGCACTCTAGCCACTGGTTTTTTTGGTCGTCCCAATATAGTGAAGTACTGCTGAAACCTGTCCCACAACCCACTTACAAATTCACCTCTCTGCTGCTTTCTAGAGCATCACAGCCACTTCCTTGCCTTTCTCTTAAGCCTGTCCTACTGCCTTTCCCTCAGATTCAGTCTTAGATGCCCCAGGTTCCTACTGTCCTCAGGCTGGACAGCTGCAACTTAAATGCTTTTCCTGCAGTACACCCTGTGCCAGCAGTCAGACTGTCCATCCAGGAGAGCCTTAAATGTCCTTTCAAGTAAGGACAGAAAATACAGTAACTGCATTAGCCCCTCCAAAAAGCCAAAAACCCAGGGCCTTCCCAGGGGAGACAGAAACATCAGGATGTGAAATTTTAACTGTAGAAATATCACACCCTCTACTTTATATTAGAGAGATTAAACTTAAGACATGTAAAATGTCTTTTCATGGTGAGCAATAAATCAAAAAATCTCCTGGAAAATATCATCATGTCAAGTACTTCAGGGCCATGCCTTTGACCTTTGCAGATCTGTAGTGACCTTTGTAAAAACAACACATACCATCTCCTCCTTTCTCTCAGGATCACTCCCTGAATACAAAAAATACCTGAATGGAACTCTGCTTCAGATGAAGCCAAATCCTGTCTGGATTTATATCTGGCTTGTTCACAAAAAGACTAGTTAAATCAGATGCACTGCAGGAACATGTAATGAAATATTTAATTAAGTAAATATTTAGAACAATACTGCCAATCACCATTAGAAACAATATAGTTCTTCTCATCCAAAAACCCCCATTGAAGTAAGAAGGAGAACCAACTCAACAGGCCCACAGTCTTTTTGCTCATCTATTTAAGAGCTTGCACTTGTTAAGTACTCTAGTATTGCTTCTCAGCCTATTCTCACAACACTTGGAATTCTCAAGTAATCTTTCAAATGAATACTGGTCACATCACACAGCACCCAATTACTCCGGTTTAGCCTTAACTGAGACAAAAGATGAGAGTAATACTGTAAAAAATTACAGTATTTTCCACATTAATAAAGAACTGAATAAGTTTTTCATGTAGAAATTTTCCCTTGAGCCATCTTGGTGGTGTCATAAGGACAATAGAGATATGAAAGAAAAAAAGAAAAGATTAAAAAAAAAAAAAAGATAAAAAGAAAACTCCTCTTCCAAGGAGCCCCTTCTGGATTACACATACAAGTGCATGTAAAAAGTTATGCTTCCACTGAATTGAGGTAGCTATGCAACTGTAAATCACTCTGTGATATACAGCACTGTTTGTAAAAAGGGTTTTGATTGTCATAAAAAGTATTTTCAGATTAAAACAGACATTAGAGTTTTGGCACATTACAGAACTCATAATTTGGGCAGGAAATCTCAGCTGCCTTAACGTGTTGGAAGCCCAAGGCACAAGCAGGTGGTTACAGTTGCACAATCATCCAAGGTAACCTCTCCCTCCTTACCTCCCCGGGCAGCTCAAGTTTCAGGTGAAGTTAATTGTTAGTTCCAAATTAAATCCAGTTCTTAATCTCCAACTGATGACTGCAGCCACAACAGCATTATAACACACAGCGTTACAATTTGAAACACTTATGCATCCATCTACCATTTCTCCATCGGCAAAGGGCAGATATTTTCCAGCAACTTCTTGGAGCATGAGCTACACTCCTCCTATGCCTGTACTAATTCAGGCCAAGTATGTTTTGTGTAGACTCTTAATGGAAGTAGAAGGAATCTGCATGGGCAGATATTATGTTGTCTCTGAGAGCACCTACCACCCAGCACAGGAGCATGATCCTGAGAAATGGAAACCACCGCCCTCCATCCGTAGGGGGAAGATGGGGACACTGCAATAAGGCAAGTGCAAGAAGCTGAATCCTCTGTGAGGCTGGTTCTCTGTCCTGCTTCATCTTCTGTCATTTCATTCTGTGAGAAACAGAGCTGTTTCCGTTGATTTGGATACAGTGGGAACAAGTACAAACCCTTATTTTAAGCAGATATATGGCAGCCCTAAAACACTTAAATCACCTGGAGCTAGAACTTTAATAATGACCAGACAGCTCTCATTTCTGGGATTCCTTGAACAGCACTGATTTTGCTTGGGAAAGTAAGTTTTCAGGCTTATTTTACAGAATAAGCCAAGAATGTGCCAAGATATGCACCCAATTTAACATTATTAGACTTGAAAGCTGGGTTCAGGCACTTCACAGCAAAATAAAAGCTATTTTCCAAGCAAAATTGAAAACAGAATCACATCACAGCAATAACAACACAGATCTTCAATACATCACTTTTCTTCCAGCCCAGCTCACACCATTCCTTCAGATATCCATCTTTAGCCACCCTAATTATCACCAAGAGTAAGTTTTACAAGAGAGTAAATCTGGCAAAAATGGAATAATGAATGCCCACAGGTTGAAACATGTGCTTGGATAGACAGAAATCAAACCAGAAACTATCTAAATTTTCCAAGCTCAGATCAGTTACAACTGATGACAAAATACAGAAAAAAATTCTCTAGTTAATATTCATAAATAGTAGTCTGTTTGTTAAAAAGCTGCAGGAACTATTAGCATCCCTCTGAAATGATCCAGGAGTTTAGTAACTGGATTCATCCATGCATTCTTCCTGCATAAACCAAGGTATCTATCTGTGGACAATCTCACAACAGATCACACAGATACTATGACAACATTCATATGCAAATTGTGCCTACATCACTATTATTAAACTTGGAGCAGTGAGTACAGCTCTAACAGTGAGTAATCAGCTGTTTGCATCGTATGTGCTACATTTCATCTTCTTCAGATGAGAAACAAAACTGGGTTTAGCACTCCTTCTAGGGTAGTACTGAGCTCCACACAAGGATGTCTAAACAACCTCAAGGAACAGAAAAGGTATCTTCATATAGAAAAAAAATCACTGAGACACACTGAATACCACAGATGAGCTCCACGTGACTAATGGAAGTCTAATATTTTATAGCTTTACTTAAGGTTCAGTGAAGTCAGCAGAAATGTGCGATGGGTTTTATGTGCCAGTGCTCTGTTATGTATTACTATGTGTTACTATAAACCAACAGTAACCTGCAGACTAATTCTTCTGGGATCCTTCCCCACAGATACAGTGGGCAGACCCTACCTGAGCAGCTTTCTAGTGTGAGAAGGTCCATTAGCCTCACTAGATTAAGGATTTCACTAATGGAGCTGACTGGCCTGTCTGGTCACCACTAAGAAGATAGAGACAGAGACACATCCTGAGCCCATGCTGCTCCAGTGCCCCATCTTCATAGTATATATGTTCTTGAAAAGCAGGAACCAGTGACTGCCTGGCAGTGACAAAAAACCAAAACCAAACAGAAAACCCTAAATTAATCATTTAACTCCCTCCCTCTTCCCCAAACTGTGTAAGACAAGTATATTTACAAGAGTAGGCTGTTTTCCCCTCACTTTTGCTCAGTACCTCATATTCCTCTCCTTCCCAAGGAGAGATCCCACAACCCTTTCTTTAGATTTGTTGTGAAGAACAAACAATTTTGGTCTCACATTTATCAACATACTCATTTCTTCTTGCACTGTTCCATAAAAATCCCTTTCCACCCTTGTGTAAGTTCTGCACGTGTTGGCCAACAGCTCACAAGCCCGGGAAACTTTTCCTGCTGAATTTTCTTTTCACACCACTCAAAGCTCAAGGCTTAAAAACTCTCAGGGCTTGACACTTTTGAGTTTTACTAAGAGTGACTCTGCCAGTCCATTTGCCTCCATCCCATACTGGGATGAAGAGACCAGCCCAAGAAAACTGGTTGCAGACCTCTTAGAAAGTAGCAACTGCAAACCACTGAAGCCAGGTCTGCCTGAGAAATGGGACGCAAATTTGAAAGCAAACAAAAAAATACTCTTTTCAAAGTCGCCTACCCTCTTCCACACCTGCTGACTCCACGTCAACAATCCTATGATGGAATTTTAATCGGATGCATTTGAGACAACAATGCATAGCTTTTTTATCCTCCTCCTCCAACAAGTTACAAAAGACACAAAAAAGCCAAGAGAAAGGCACCCTGAGCACTGGCTTATCCCAACGATGGAACAAAGGGGTGAGGAGCTGCCGTCCTGTCCAGCCTGGCAGGAGCCTCCTCACCCCGGCACAGCCTTACGTACCTACCCCGACTCCGTCTCCTCCCTCAGGCTCCAGGCAGAGCTCCCGGCTGGCGGAGCAGCTTCCCGTCATGGAGCGGGACCGCTCCGAGAGCGAAGCGATGGGGCCGCGGCGGCACCGGGGGGTGTTGTATCACCCTCCTGGGCTCTGCCCCCGGCAGACGCGAGCCATGCCGGCGGAGCAGAGCATGGCACTCCTCAGCCCTCTGCCACCGGCTGTCCTGTGCTAATCTGCGGCCGCCGGCTTAGGGATATAATTAGACTCACAAAGGAGCCTTGTTAGCGCTCCCCGCTAAGAGGCCGCAGCACTTCAGATTAGTCAGACCCGCGACTCTCCCGCTGAACGCGGCTGCGGAGCTCGGCGGGGAAAAGCTGAGCAAAGCCCAAAAAATGAAACCAGAGGACTCTTCCTGACGGAAGGGGATTTTTAGCTTTCGCTTGAAGTGGTGTTTGACATGGCGCATGAAAAATGCACTGACATTATGCTGCTGAAACTGTTTGTTTGATCTGTTCTATCCTTTTCCAACCTTCTAAGCAAATACATGGAGGCATGTAAGTAGATGGGTCTGGGGTACTGCATTGTAAAGAAGTTAATGTCACCTATGAGATGACAAAGCTAATGGAAAATCTCTTAAGAGCTGATGGACCTCAATGGTAGTGGAGAGTTACAGATGTTTTTCCTACACTTGCAAAACAGCCAGTCTTCTCAGGGAGCAGCACTTCCCCTAAAAGAGAGGCAGCCTGTTACATCCCTGGAAATAAACCACCTCAGTATGCAGGCACTGAAAAACATCACCTACAGAAAAAAGTGGCAGGTCCATCCTTCCATCCCCCAGGGAGACTGATGTTACAAATTCTGGGGAGTTCTTTCAAAGGACAATTTCTTTTAAGTCTTCTGAAAAAATAAGCCTTATTCCATAGTCACACAATTAATCCCCTTCTGCTAGCCAGATTTGCCCATGTAAGCCTGCTTGATGGCTGCTGACCATCATTATACCTGAGGATATAAAGGATACAGCAGTAACAGGCTGCAAAGAATTTCTCTGGGGGAAAATGAAGAAGATTAATTATGCTGTTTTAATCTTACAATTAATGATTGGCACAGCAGAGCTAAGACAAACTTTCTTCTTACACACTGGCCTATGTGCCACCATCACGTTTTCCTCAGGTTCACTGACTCATCACACTAAGCAACAACTACACATTTTTATTGGTTCTGTTCAATAACAGAGCCGACTGCACCATGGCATCCTTCCCAACTGACTGACGCCCATCCTGCATGTGGAAAATGAATGGCTTCTTACAGGTCAAAGCAGGATGCACAGATATTGTAAAGGAACAGCTGGAAGTTCTGTGGATTTATAGAAATACTCAAACTTCAGGAAGAAGGTTGGCTAAAGGGTAAGAAGTGGTCTCATTTTATGCAACAATACATATTTGGATTTTAGTAAGAAATACCCTTAAAACAGCATATGACAGAATTCCAAATTACAAAGAAGTCCCACAGCTCAACTGTGTGGACCTGCTGGAAAGTCAGAGATGGTATCAAGCTAAAACTTTCTCAGCCACACTGATATGTTCTATTAAAAAAACCCTGCACTTCATATAAAGGTGAGGGTACAGATTACTCACAGATGTTAAACCCAATGTAATGAGGGTTGTTTTGGAAGTAGCCTTCAATGAAGGTAAGCTAAACCTAGCATGATGCCTTGCTTATTAACATTAACACACATGCCTGGTGTGTTCATGTGCATACTCAGCCAGAGAAAGGCAGACTGACTTAATGGCTCGCTTTTCTAACAATGTTTCAGAAAGAGTCTAACAACTATGGAGTTATTGCTGGTTAATGAGGATGCAGACCTGACAAATATTATTCTTGGTGACTTATTTGGAAAACCAGAGAAGCAAAATTCAAGTGGGAAAAAATAACTTTTTTTTCCCTGAATTTCCAGCACCAAGTCCATCCTCACTCTATGTAACAAAAGAATAAACTGCATATTGAATCTGCTGTCTAAAAAACCAATGAGAATTACATTGATGCAATGGTAAGAGATGAGGAAAACTATGTATTTCTTTAATTTTAAAGAAAAGGAAATCCTGAGCCTCAAAATACAGTTGACTAATAGGATTTTTAATTTGCTTTTAAAAGCCTCTTTTCAGTCTCAATCTGCAATCAGATACTGCTGAGCTGTCCTGCTAGGCTGCAGCCAAAACAGCAAACAAGCTCATCTTACCTTCACTTCAAAGACTGCTGGGCATGGCAGTACATTTGCTGGAAAACAGCTATAAACAGTCACATAATTGCCATGAAAGCTTACCCAGAAGACTAGCTGAAATTTTAAAAATATCGCTGAAAGAACTAGGATTATTACAGTTGCTTAGGTGACGTATAGGATCTAAAGACAAATGAAGGTAGGTGGTTAGACAAAAGCCACGCACAAGAGTTCAGCCTACAGAAGAATGGAGACTTTTCAGTTTCTGTTCTTCTGGGGGTCCAAGATCCCTCTCATTCAAAGCCTTATCTCAAGTGTAAACCTGCCTCTCTAAGGGAATACAACTAAGTAAACAACCTGGACTCATTACTCCAGTTGCTGTCGGGGTATAGTATAGAAGAAAAAGGAGCCTACATCCAACATTCACACACTGGGTATTAATAATGCAGACATGCTCATAAAGCTACAACACTGGATGCACAATCTCAACAGTATCCAGTCTATGTAGTACCAAACAACTGTTCACTAGTAACTGTTCTTGAAAGAGGAAACTGTATGGCCCTGGTTGAAAGGAAACCCCTGCACATCACAATCTAAGCTTCTAGAAGGCTTTGCCTCCTTACTGAAAATTAAAACATCAGCTAAAAACTTTGTATTGAAACAGAATAGGTCAAGAGTTAACCCCCCATCTTCTCCTTCCCATCCCCAGAATGAGAAAACAGATTCAGGGTGAAAAGTTTCCAAGCTTTCATCAGGAACACACATATCAGTTTCACTTGAAAAGTTTCCCAAATCACTTTTTTTTCATCCATTTTAATAGCCAAAGTTGTGGGCAGTAACGTGCTCATCACCAAGAGCAGCACCACAGAAAACAGCAGCATCTACAATCAAGCCAGCTAATGAATGTGCCCATCCCTGTCTCTCCTCCACCTGACTGGCTGCCAAGGGAGATTTCATTCCCCTCCAAGCCTCCCCCCAGGGTCTGTCCACAGGCATATGGCTTTTCACCAAAAATACACCAAAAAAAAGAGGTTAAAAACCTGAATGCTCAATATGCCTGTCCCTTTGAAATCTTCTGGGAAACACACTCGGGATGTTTTTGCCTAGACTGACCTTTCTGCATTATTAAAATATATATTACCACATTTAATTTAGGAATGCTTATCCAACCCAGACTGTTATGTCCTAGGGCAGAAATTTCTAAATAATACACATATTTTTGAAATCCCTTAAGTCGCTTCAATGAAAGTAACAGCCACAAGAGAGCGCTACCAGCCAAGGATTCAGTCACAAGGCGAAATCAGACTTTAAGCTATTTGGAGTAATAAAAAAATAAAGATTGTGGTTAGGCAGTCTTATATGCACATCTAAAAGGCGACCTCAGACATTTGATTGCTATAGCTGTGATCTTCAGAAGTCAGGAAATATTCTGGGTGTCTCCATTTTTGAAGGTGGAATTCGAGATTGAGCAATGACTGTTTCTCGTTGTTTCAAAGGGAGATTAGTCAGCAGTTTTTGGATATTTTGCATCTTTAAAATGACCTACTCCAACACCTGAAATTAACAGTTTTTCTAATACTACCAGTTTTTTTCCTGAATGTTTCTGGCTGACTATAACTCAATGCAATGAGTTAAAACAACAAAACTGAGGTTTTGTTGTTGTTTATGATCTCTGTGCACTGAGTATCTGAATACTTTGTACTCACTCCCCTCTTACTTATCTTTTCAAGAAAAGTGCCAACAAATTATAACAACAAAGCCAGCCTACATTTCTGGAAGCAGCAAAAGGAACTGCAGCACTTTTGTCCATGTGAACCAGGAGTTCCTGTTTTTGCAATTCCAGCTTCTAGTATCTTATCATAAAAGGAAATGACTTCCAAAAAGTATCCCCAAAAAAGAAGTGACCTAGAACTTAAAAACAATTAAATAAAAACATAAACACATGCTTAACTTATGCACTTCCAGGGGGAAGGAGAGGCTCTAAAAGAGAAAAGCAGAAATGAAAGCAACCTAGCAATAATCAGATTTTCTTAGAATGGCAAATTGAATCAGTATTTTGACAGACAAGTTATTGACAGAATTCTGTGGTATGGGTATTTGTAGAAATCCCTAAAATTTCAGCAAAGCAGCAGATTCTACCTTCAATGCCCATTCTCCCATGCCAAAATTTACACAAAGGTCTCTTTTGCCTTGCTGTCAACCATGGCAAGACCTCTAAGGCCTGTAGCACTGCTCTTTGCTTTCTCCTCCCATGTATCAGGTAACCAGTTGGTCTGACCTCCCATTTGACAGTAACCTGTACCTGAAAAATGGAGCAAACAGCAACACCACACTACCGCCAGAAGAGCCTCTTTTAAAGGAAGTCATGCTGGAAGAAGTATGACCTTATCACAGCACAGCAGCTCCTTTCCTATCCCATGCTCTAATAAATTGCATTTTACATAAAAAGAAACTAGAGAGACCCGCAAAATGCTCTGCTTCTATCTGTGAAAAAAAAAATGCAAATAAATTATCAACCTTAGTGCCCTTAAAGACTTCAGTCATTAACTTGAAGAAATCAGATTTCACCATCACAGTTTGCTCAGGTTTTGTTCCTCAGCCCAACTGTACAGGCTTGAGCAGGATGAAACAGCAATTTCATTTATAAATAAGATATGCACTGCCAACAAAGTGGTATTAATTTGTATGAGGTATAACATCATAAATCTTCCCGCCTTCTGAATTCACAGTAGACTACCATGATAAAGCTCTCATATTTTGGAACTGTTTTTCCTTGCTCTGCCTTGGGGAACTAGACAGACACATCTGGATGGCTGAGATAAAAGTGTTGCTCTTGGGATTTATGGGATATTATATAAGCTACATAAATACCTTTCCCTCATCCTTAAGTTTTGCACATTCCGCTACCTTTTGATGGCTAGATAGCATTGAACTCCTGATGTCATCCTCTTACCTCAGTTTTTACCACGATTTATCAAAATTCCTCAGAAGGATAATAAACTTTTTTTAAATGAGTATTTATCATTAGGAAACATCTAAAATACTTCACACATTGAATAAATTTGTCCTGTCAGGATTTATTTTCAAGTATCTTGGAAATTATCATGTCATGTGAAGTGTTAAAGAAATTAACCTTTAAGGTAAATACAAAAGAAGCATTATTCACCAGTAACACTGAAGAAAAACAGCCTCTGACAGGGCTAATGCTAACAGCAGCAGCAGGAGTCAAAACAAGGGATTTCACGAGGTCTTAACATGACTGAGGCAAAGGAGCAGGAAGCAGAGCAGCCTCCAGACACATTCCCCCCTGCCATCTTTGCCCAGGATGGGCAGAGTAAATGCCAGAGCAGCACACGGCTGCCTGCATCAGCCCAAAACGCTGCCTTCAGCGAGAAGGAACATGCTACATCCTTGGGGCACACAGCCACAGAAACCCTGGTGCTGCTTGTGGCCAGAAACAATGGGTGTGTTTTGCCTCCCAGCCATTCACCACAATAAGCTTAATCTTCAATACCAATCCCAAGTGACCTGAGCTTCCTCAGAAACCACTTTCCAAACACTGGTCATTCTACATAGGTGTGGTGTTTTCCCACACCGATTTCAGCTGTAATTTACCTCACCATGTCCAAGGTGACCCAAAAACAGGAGTGGGGAAAGGGAATTCGTCTTGTCCCAGAGCATTTCAGGAGACAGGCCAGCCCTATTTTGTCTCAATCTTGGTTAAACACTATAGCCACATGATGCAAATTACAAAGCCTCCACAAAGAACTGGGCCACAAGCTGGTATGGTTCAGGTTTTACCTGAGAAAGCTGTTTTGCTCGGTCATGACTTATGCCAGACCAGTTACTGTCCTCCCCCAGAGTGCTTTCTGCCCCATAAGATGCCAGCCCTGGTTCAGCTGCCCACCTGCTAGCAAGGGTAGTGCTCCATGAGCCAGACCAAAGAACTGACTATGGTTTCCATTGCAACCCAGCAGAAATTTCCCCAAAATTCAGCTTTTGTCATTCTGTCCTTCCTCTGCACTCAGCGTGAAGCTGGACTAAAAAAGTACAAGGGCTGTATAACTCAGCAGTGTGGTAGCTGTGACTCTGTGCCAGACTTTGTTTTGCCAGGTGATCCAGTATTATGCACATTCAGTAGAATCAACCATAAAATACCCTGGGTTTCTTGTGTAACAGATAAGATGCAAATTTCTTCAGTTATTCAGTAACTAAATCTGCAACACACTTGCATTCCTGCCCTTCTTTGAAGTGGTCACATTTCTGAAGTGAAGGGTTGGATTCAGAAATTATTTTAAAACTTCTTTACAATCTTTTCAAATTGGAAGGTGTTACATGTAGCTACTTGAGCAAGTAGAGCATAAAATCTCTACACTCAATATGGTAGATACTTGATGCTGAAACGTGTAAGAAGTGCCAAGTTCTCCAACCTGAAATCATTTAATCCTCAGGATGTGAAATGTGTAGCCTAAAATAAAATTTTCTCGAGGAGAAAACTGCAACACACTGAAATAGGAGAACTATTCCTTCTCTCCTGAAATTGGACATGTGCATTTCAGCATCCTTGACTAGTGTTAAAAAACCCAACACTTAAGTGCTTAAAAGCAATTCCAAAACATTATTTCAAAACATATAAAACACACACAGAAGCATGCCTTCAACACGCAAAGATCATCTCTGACATAAAAAGATTATTCATTTGGTCTTTAATGGGTGGGTTTATAACTCTGTTTCAGTCAGGAGTCTGAAGATATCTCCAGTATTATCAAACACATTAAAAATTATCTGTGTGTGCATGCAAAAGTTTTATGTGAAATGAGTAAGTCTTCAGATGCCCAAAGTTTAGAAGGCTCACCTTGTTTTCCTCTCTCTCACCCAAGGGGCTACATATTAGACTTTCCAGCACCTACACTGAAATTCACAAGTGGAAGGCAGTTTTCAGAATGACTCCAATGTACCACCTTGTAAAAAGCTATGGTTAGATCCTGTAAGCACTTGTATACTTTTTTTAACTTCAGTCATGTGAGTGCTCTTATTAAATTGGATGAGACTACTCATGCTCAAAATTAACCATTTTGACAAGTGCATGCATGATTGAAGGAAAAAAAACCATTACTAAAACCCAGTCATGACTCACAGGTTGTTACTGTTTGATGGCTATCCCACTCCACAAAAAAGCCATGTTGCCCAATTTTGGTAGTTACTTAAGAGAAACTGAATAGCCCTGCCACATACTCAAATTAAAGAATATTCCTTTTACCTACAGGGAAATGTCTATGGCCTTCCTTATAGCCCAAACAGAGTTGGCTTGGTAAAATATTGTGACATCTGTTGTAATTTTGGCTGTCTGTTATTTAAGCCCTACAGGGCAGATTTTTTAGATTTGCAAAGAAATAAATTATGGAAGTTGCTACAAAATGAAAACATATCAGTCATGACATATGTATTTGAGAGAAGCCTGACAGCTGTGTAAGACAAACATCTAAAATCACAAGACAACAACTTGCTCTTTGAAACCAAGGACAGCACATCACCAACTGGAGGAACTAAAGCTTACAATCACCTCAAGCATCCATCAGTGTATCATTAACAGAATGTATCAAATCATGTTAATGCAACTCAGAAGCAGGTGAAGTGGGCAGAAAATTAAGAAATAAAAGTGCTCTTTAGATGTACACCCCACCAAAAAGGCAGTTGGCATGGGAAACATCCTGGGTGGTATTGCTAGGGTATGTGGATTCACACTGTTAATGTGTTGGGTTAAGTGACTGCGATACAACCAGGGAAAATGGTCCTCATCAGGGGACCTATACCTTTTCTAAGGTATAATTGCTGAAAATATAAGATGGAAGTATGTGTTCCTCCTTCTGTCATGTCCATTCCCTTTCCATCAGTAGTGCAGGATCACACAGTTGAAGGATGAGGAGCACAGTGGAGGCCCAGCCAGCCTTGTGTTTGCCCATGGAGAAGGTGGAAGGCAAACCAGAGCAGGAGGGGACCTCCACGTGGGCTGGCCTACTCTGTGTGTCCCCACTGAACATGTCTGTACAGGGTGGTTTATTTGGCAGATGCTCCATTAAACACTCCTTCATAGAAAGATCCTCCTGGGATTACTAGGCACTCCTTCAAATATAGGACATCCAGCCCAAGGTTCTCCTGAGATGGGCCTGTAGGTGCTGTGCAGTTCCCATGATGTGTCATTGTGCTGGTTTTGCACTGATTGACATTTAGCCATCTGAGCCATCCTGCTCAGAGCAAAAGAAGGGGCCCACAGCAATGTACTAACCCACTTCTCAAGTGAATTTGCAAAGTGGGAGTTAAAAAGAGCCCAGCTCTTCCACCAACTGCAGTTCCATAGAAATGTCCATGCCTTGAACTTGAAAGCTGTGTGCATCTGTTAAAAATACCCACTCCTAAAGGTCTGCAGTGGCACACGCCATTACACTGCTGTCAGTTCCCAGAAACATGGGTGGCAAGGGGCTGTCACACCTGCCCACTTCTTACAGCCATGGTACATGTACGAAGGTACAGCATCGAAAGCCCTACTACAGTTTCCTATATATTTCCAAAGTCTGGTTGAAAATACAGTAATTAATTAAAAAAAATATTAAGGCCAAGTTAAGGCCAAGGTCAACCTTTAAAAAGGAGGAATTACAGCTACTGGACAACAAGAGAGAATCCACTGCTATTTGTTTTGCTGTAACAAACCCCAGTTCCAGAAGAAATTAAATCTAATTGAAAGACAAAAGATTTCACTTGTAATCAACAGTGGTTCTCCACAAGTGCATTTGGTTTATTGAGCAATGCTTAACCACAACCATGGACAAAATAGTATACTAAATGTTTAAAAGTAGAAAAATACATGTAATTTTGCAGATTGTTTCCTATACAATTTTGGTATGTACAAAACTAGGGAGTACCAAGGCCAAACACAGGTAAGAGAGAGAATTCACAGCCCTCCATCTGTATCTCATAATTGTACAGGGAAAAAAAAATCCCTCAATTTTCCGAGTCATCTCACAAATTGATATTCTCAAGTTTCACAGAGTATTTCTGCAGCCACAAGGAGCCATGAAGTACACAGGTAGCTTACTCCATGGGTCATAAATAGGTAAGACTAGATCTTCTTGCTAATTTACACAAAACCCATTACAGCAAGGTCACTGGTGGTGTTCAGCAGGTTTCTGCTCAGATTGTGACAAATTTCAGTGATCTCCCATCTGAATGTTGTAAATGACTGTCAAAAGTTTTATTCACAGATTTCTGCTCAGGTCTCAGGTGTCTGAAATAGTACTGTACAATCTTGGAGCCCTCAGCACATTCATTAAAAAGTCTTTCTTCTGTGCTTTAATTGAGAGTTGGCTGTCTTCATGAAGTGCCATGCAAATAAAGATAACCCTAATTTTCCACGTCCAGGTGTTCACAGCACAAGTGTCATGAAAGTCACTTCCCTTGTTAGGATTTTGCACAGTCATGTCAGCATTCATACTACGCTTCTGATGACAAGTGTGTTTGCTGTCACTCTCTTTCCCTCTCCTTTAACAAGGGACTTCCTCAACATTGCAAAAAGAGC
This sequence comes from Cyanoderma ruficeps, assembly GCA_008694505.1. Lineage (NCBI taxonomy): Eukaryota > Metazoa > Chordata > Aves > Passeriformes > Timaliidae > Cyanoderma > Cyanoderma ruficeps. Next base: position 31,684,950 of record VZDJ01007754.1, on the reverse strand, counting down.
TCACACTTCAGCAACATGAGGGCACAACACCAAAATGCTACAGAAAAGAAAAAAAACTCACCTATGTGCCTATTTTTAACAGTTTAATTGTCCCATGAATGCATAGTGAAAAATTACTCTCACTATGGATTTGTGATATATGCTTATGCATGCATGTGCAAAGGAATGAAGATGGTATGTAATAAATAGAAAGGAATTTAAGTTAGAAATAGATACAAAATTATTAAAATACACAGAACATGGCAAGCATCTCAACATCAGCATTCAGTATCGACACTTAGACAAATTTCATTTGTATGTAGATATGCACACCATTTCCAAACAAAAGATACTTACATGTAATTCCTGTAAGAAATGTCCTAAACACAGTCTGCTTGCCATTTTCCCAGGAAAGGAATTTATTCAAGAAATTACTCAGTACTACACTGAAGAACTAGCATGCAATTAAGATGCATCGTTTCTACAAATTCACTTGAGAATATAACATGAAGCCTCCTGGGTCCAATTTTAATCCAGGACCAAAAGTACACTGCACTTGTCCTACCATCAATGTATGTATGCCATTTAAACATTACATTTGTTGTTGAGCCAGTTGCACAGTCCTGATTTGGTTTAGACCACAACTATGCAATGTTTCAAGAAAACACAGCAATGCATGTATGCTTATAGCCAACACATTTATGCTGAGTATTTGGTACTGCAGACAGTTTTATTAGAAACCAGTGTTATTTTCCCTGTGTGAGTCAAGAATCATATTCTTTAAAAACAGCACATAAATATAATTTTTTGGAAGCCAGCTACCACTGCAGAACAACATAAGCCCCTTAAGACATCTTTGTCACAGACACAAAGTAATGTTGTGAATGAAACACATTACTCTGGCTAAAACATTTTCCCCTAGTCTTTGCTGTAGGTACATTAGACTTCTAAACAGTCCTACTGTTTCCTACATGCAGTTAGGATCAGGCTGTGTCTCTACTGCTTTGGGAAGAGTTTTCACAGGGACACACTTTCCAGCAGTGACAAAATAAAATTTTCCTTGATTAATTATACTGACATTATAGCAAGGAAAGTTCACTACTTTCCAAAAGAACTTTAAGTAATTTTTTCATAAACCAACAAATTTTTTAAAGTTGGCTTTTCACTTCTGGATCAGTATACTAATAGATAAGACAAATGACACTAAGGAAAAACATTTTCCACATAAAATCTAGATATTGTCTATGCACATAAACTCTCACAGAGAGCAAGAACAACATGATTAAAACAAAGATTCTCTTTAAGCTTCAGGACCGAGTTGAACTTCAAACCTCCCATCTATTTTGTGCTTCAGATTATCAAACTGACACCCACAGAGAATAAAATGTTAAACCAATGCTACAGAGAGACATTACAGTGCTAGACAAAGGCCACAGGGCAAGCAGACAAAAAGATGCTAAAATGACTTGCAGATCAATACTTCATCTTATATGTAAGTCAATGAAAGGGAATTGTGGGACTATTCCCAGTCTCCCCAGGGAAAAGTGTGGATCTGAAGACTAAAATGCTAAAACAACCAATTCAAGATTGCTGCAATTGATTTAAATGCAAACTATCTCTGAAAAGTGGTGGTCCTACCCAGCTGAAAACCTACTTACTCAAGCAATTGTGTAGTCAGATCAGTTCCCTGATCAAATTCAATCCAGACCTGCAGGAGTGCTCACAGAAAGACTAAACAACTGGTTTGCTTAAAGACATGGCTGTTTAAAGTACTCATAAAAATTCAGCCTAAGATTTAGGGCAAACAAAACAAAACTAATACTGTTGTTCAAACCATAACTTCCAAAAGAAAGCATGCAACAAGGCTTTTACAAAAACCTGCATTATTTGAACTCCCAACAGGAAAAGTTATTTCAGCACAGCAACAGCAGTGCATGAGAACAAGCTGGCCAAGAATAAAATGAGACTGAAAGTTAAAAGGTTTCTGACTGTCAAAGGACTGATATCCTAAGGCAACTTTCCAAGAGAAAGAGCAAAGTTGAAAAACCAAGACAAAAGCCTCAGCCAGTTTCATTCACTAAGTTTTATGAAAGTTCACCTAATATTATGCAGCCTTGTCAATGACCCCAAGGGCTATCGCCTCTTTTGGAAGCTATGGAAGTTCTCAATGAATTTCAGACAACAATGTTTCTTCTAACAACAGCCACTGTTTCAGCCCCTTGGCTAGAACAGCTAGCTTGTTTTTGACCATGGCATACATGCTAAGGAAGGAAAAAGGGGAGGGATGATAAAGGACTGATAAAAATCCATTAGTTTTGCACCAAAGTGCTCAAGGGCATGCATAGCAATGGGGCTCTGCTGCCGGCAGAGAATGGCCACAAATCCCCAGTAAATCAGCACTTCATTAGCTGTAGCAAAGTTCTCCAAAATCACATGCATGAAGTGAATCACAGAACCATGAAGGTTGGAAGAGACCTTTAAAAGATCCTGTCCACCCAGCACTACCATGGTAACCCCTAAACCACTAAGACATAATGCCCAGCACCAGATTCAGGTGCTTTCAACACCTACAGGGATGGTGACTCCGCCATCTCCCTGGGCAACCTATTCCAATGTCTAACCACTCTAATGGTGAAATTTTTTTTCCTAATACCTAATCTGATTTTCCCATCCGAAGGCCATTTCCTCTTGTCCTCTCACTGCTGTCACAGTAGAAGAGAACGGCCCCCACAGAAGAGAATGGCTCGCACCTCACTGCAACTTCCTTTCAGATGGTAGTAGAGAGTCATATGGTATGACTAACCAGAATGACCCAGCTGTGTCTCTCATGAGGCACCAAACCTTTTGCCATTTCCAAAGATAGATCAGAATTCATAGATTCTGAGAAAATTACTGTCATAAAATTGAAAAGCACCAAGAGAGGGAATCCTTCTACTTGGTCTGAAGCTCTTCTTGGTAATTAAGACTTGCTGTTTCGGTAGATTCTTCAGTGCCTATAAAACTTCTCAACCCTGGAGTTCTCCCTCTCTCGGAGAGGAAGAACTGATGCAACCTCTGCTAACAAGTGCTTTTACTGGAATAGCCAGTGGAAGTTGGAACTGCTGAACATCAGTATGATTTATGATAGTTGTGAATATATTTTATTTTGCATTTATTAGCTTAAATGCTACAAAAATTTGCTGAGAGCTTCTGGAAGTAGCTCTTGTTGAGGATATAAACTATCAGCTGTGAAAGAACTCCAGGTTCCCATAATTTCTTCTCTCAAAAATACCTTCTAAAACCAATGTTGAAAAGCACACTTTTGTACCTATCAGTGCTATTTCACAAAAGACTGTCCTCATTTGAGACAGCCTCAAACAGTCATTGGATTTATGGACTGGATCATCATACCTGTCAAGCTCAAATTCTTGGCATTTTCTGTGTTGCAGCAAAATTCTTTTTTGATTCTAACTAATTCTCACATGAAAGACTGGCTGGTATAATTTGATAAAAGTAATTAACTAGAAAGTTCTGATACACCAGAGCAGGAAATTACCAACATGTTCAGATTTCTTCATTGGAATTTTTTCAGAAATTACTAAATTTAGCCTACTTTATCACTGTTTCACTTCTGTCAAAAACATTTTATGAAAATTATTTTTAAGTTAGTTAAAAGTCACTAGTCAAAATGACAAAACAAAAAGTTTTCATACCAAAAGCATGTTCTGTTTTGATAAACTGCTTCACTTTTCCCATTCACTAATAACTAATTGAAAGTACTCCTTATGCAATCCACTTATGAAATGCTTGAGATCTCAAATACTTTCAAAGTGGGAAAATGCTTTTCCAAAAGCTTCCCATGTACTCGCTCCTCACAGCACAAGTGGCCTGCACGGTGTATGCACTTTGGTCCACGCACCAAAGGCAGGGAAGTGGGGCTGGCAGCCTGCTCTGGGCACTGCACCTCAGGAGGACAGAGACAGTGTCCCGACTCATCACATCACAACAGCACTCACAGCACATACTGCCTTGGGTTTTGCTCCGATCGATAGGCTGCCTCTCTCCACATCTTCCATAAAGGGCCTGTGTTTAAGGAGGAGTTTAACACCACATAATATGCACATAAATATCAATGAATGAAAGTCATTAACTTCCTGAATCTTGGCAAATTTAGTTGCTGAGTAGCTTATAGGGTGAAACATGTTTGGTGTTCCAGCTAAGGACACAAGCTTACCTTTTCACTACAAGCTTCAGCGTCTTGTGCGAACCTTTCACCAGACAGATTGCTTCTTGTCGGAAGCCAGACAGGCCCACGTCATTGATGCCAACAATTTCATCCCCAGCCAATAACTTGTCCACAGCTGCAGCTTTGCTTCCATCTTCTATCTGGAAAAAAAACCCCAAAAAGTGTGTAACAAATGGCAGAATTATATAGGTTGCATAGTGCCACCTTTAAAATAAGCTAATGAGCTTTCGATACTTGCTTCAACAAAATTAATACAATAATTAAGTGCTTAACATAATTAAGAAGGCACATTAAAAATCATTATAAAGAAATAGTAATTATACAGAGACAATTAGAATAGGAAAGAAAAAAGAGGAAACCTCCTGAGAAAGCTAGAAAGCTTGAGGGAAATTTGGGAATAAAAGAAGAACTTCTTTGCTGTGCATCCACTAGAACAGGTTGCCCAGAGAGGCTCTGGAGCCTCCCTGCACTGGAAGTATTCAAGAACTGTCTGGATGCAAATCTTGCTCTGGGATGACCCTGCCTGAGCAGGGAGGTTGGACCAGATGATCCACTGTGGTCCCTTCCAACTTGTTCCATTCTGTGATTCTGTGAAAAGCATCTGTCATCTTGACCTCTATTCAATACCGAATGCGTAATCATACTTGCAAATAAAGTTTTGGGCAAGCATCTAAAAATCTGCTTCTCTAGAGAAGGCGGACAATAATATTAACCAATTTGTCAATAACATTAACACACAGCCAACTCCAAAGATCTGGCATGCAATGAAATCCCAAAATAATGCTTAACAGGCTGGCCTAGAAAACTAAGGCATTTTCATTAGGAACATAACATTTAGGAAAATACCTGAAAATTTATCATCCATATAGCTAATGAACAACTCTGGCTTAAAAACACAGTGATACTAAGGGAAATTCACTGAAAGATTATTTTGCTGTTACAGGCATCTCTTGAATGCATTAAATTTTTGTACAGCTGTTCATAATATGTGGCAAAAACACAAGATAAATTAAAGATTCTGGCTTTTGCAATTCTCACCCCAATTAAGTTAAAAAATTCCACGTTAAAAGCTACCCATTTTCAAAATGTAAAACAAATCTCAAAAGCTTGATCAGACAGATTAACAAGTATCAACAGTTTGAAGTGATTCCAAATGATGATTACAAGAAGGTTATGAGCTTATGCAAGGAGCAAATTAGAAGGCCCAAAGCCTAGCTAGAACTCAATCTGACTACTGCTGTAAAAGACAATAAAAATATTTTCATAAATACAAAAGCAAGCAATGGAGGGCTAAGGAAAATCTTTATCCTTTACTGGATGTGTGGGGACCACCTCTCTAAAAGATGGGGGCACTTAGGTACACTTAATGGTGGACTGGGCAGAACTAAGTTAACAGCTGGATTCTACGATCCTTAAGCTATTTTCCAAACTAAACAAGTCTATGATTCTAAGTACAGCTGTAGGTATTGAACACTTTGCAATTCAATCCCTTGGCTTTCTAGTTTCTTCCTAGCTCCTTTGCTGTCAACACAGCCTCTGGCTTCTGAGTTGCTTGGCTTCATGATCTGTGTATTTAACTTTATTACTCCCTCACTTGCTCATAATCCATACCCCCACATCTTCCTATACATTTGATACTTTATCTTCAAAGACTTTAATTTATGTCTTCATTATATTTTACATTGACTACAGTATCTCTGAGTCCCACATTATTAAATGCCAGCAAATTTAGAGCAATTCCCTGTAATCACCCTAACTGCAGACAGCTTCATACAGAACTACCAGCTTCTGAGGCACCAAAGTCAATCAGCAATTAGATAAACCCAGAAGAAAGTAACTTCATGAATTCTGAAGCTCACAGTACAGGCTTTAGAAAGAGTCCAGCAACAAAAATATAAATTAAATAACCTAATTAAAAAACCAATATCTCTTGATGAAAGTACTTTAGAATGATCTCATAGAGCACTCAATCTCATTGCAGGCATATAAATGCTCTCTTTATGTAAGTTCATGATAGATGTTCTTAAAAATCTTCAGGCCTGTAAAGCTAAGCCAAAAAGAATACTATGAAAAATGCTTAATCTTATATCCCATTCTAAAACACTCATTATTAATAGTAATCAAGAAACTTTATTTACAGAACTTCTGATCTTAAAAAAAACAAGATAATTAAAGACAGAACAAGTTTTTACATCCCCGTACATCTAGTTTTCAAGTTATGACCTGTCCTCTGACCTGCTCACATATCCTCTGAGTATCAGGAATTTACCAGAACACCAAATTATCACTGCAAATCTACATTTAGGTTGGAAACAAGGCAGTAGCAGTGGAAATTGCTTAGATGTAAGTAAAGACTTCAGTTCAGAGATGTCAAGTGTAGAGCATCTGCCATATAAGGGACACTGAAATCAGGCTGAGCAGAACAAGAGAACAGGCAGCCTGGGACATGTATCTGCAGCCCGAGGAGGTTGGAAAAGTAGCACCAAAAAAACATTAAGAAAAGTCAGAGTATCTTGGAGGACACTTCAAATTCAAAATCCGTATGTCAAACCATTTTGCAGCCCTTCTGCCCCAAGCAAGGCACCCAAACATAATGACAAGGCTGAGACACTCCTGGGCCCCAAAACACTTTGACAGGATCTTCTTTTGTTTGTTAAAAAAAAC
>VZDJ01007754.1:31553423-31678060 GCA_008694505.1 Cyanoderma ruficeps | reverse complement strand
GGGCGGTGCAAAAATCTGTCTCCTAGGGTTTGAAGGAATGTTCATTGTTCTCAGCAAGCATGTTTGTTTTTTCTTCAGGCTGGCAATGCACTGACAGCAGGGAGTATTCAGTTACCCCCTCTGAGTTTTAATTTCATCAGGGGAACTACACATTCCACACAGAGCAAGCTTTCCAAAGACACTCTGACTGTCCAAAACAACATTAATTTAAAAAAAAATCAAAAAGCATTTAAAAAATCAAGACCTAAACACAAAGCTGAAGCTATCCTCATAAATACTTCCAGTGGCTTTAAGATTTTGTCTTCAGATCATCTACAGGTAGTAAGAATAAAAACTACATATCTATTCACAGTAGAATTCTTTCAAGCTGAATAAATTTAAATATACACCTTTCATACTCAGATCCCCAAATGGCCGTACAGATATGATTCTACTTGACAATACACTTTAAAATGGAAATAGGAAAGTTAGACAGGAAAAATACAATTTCTTCTGTTACACTGGAAGTCCTTCCTTTAGTCATAACAAAGAAAGCATTACATTTTGCATGCATATAAAGACACGCAGCCAAAAATATCCACGAGGAAAAGGCCTCTTCAAATATACTGCTATATTAACCTGCCTTCTTTGCAACACTGGACAATGCCATTCCAGCTTCAGGTTTTCTTCTGTTTTACTAGTTTTAACACTTATTGTTTTCATTTATTGACCCATTAAGTAACTTTCCATCTCATCAGGCCTTAACTAAAAGTGTAAATGCCAACCAAAATACATAAACATTTTAGAACTAGCAAATACACACAGCTGTAGTATGTATACTATGTTCAGGATTTAAAGCCCAACTTTTAAAACTGAAGCCTGTATTACTTATCTACCTAGCATCAATTTCTTTTAGGATTTCAGATGTCCACAAAAACTAGGTCAATAGCTGAAAATAAAGCCTTGAAAATGAAGAGGGAGGTTTTAAGATGAAGTCTTTCAAGAGCAGCAGGAAGAAGAGATCTGCCTCAGCCACCGTCAGCTGGCAGATATGACTGGATGTAACCCAGCAGGAACTGAGCTCCCATAAGCAGACACATCTTAGCATTTTTATAGCAATAGCAGGAAACAAAAGACATAGAAGAAAAACAATCAACACCTTATTTCCTTATAAATAACAGGGATAAGCCTTCAACAAACATATACAGTTACAGAGCTTATCTTGAATGAGCAAGGGTTCTAGAAATGCCCTCAAACCATGCTTTTGTTATGTACTAAAATATCATACCCTCACATACTATGTTAAATTAACAAGTGTAAACATGTAAACATGTTGACTTCCTATCCTTAGCAGTGATGTTGGTATGCTACCAAAGAAAGTGTTTTCAAAAGGAGATGAAAAGGATGTTTGTTGACCAAAAGCATCTGCTTAGACAGTCTCCACCTCTCACCCTGCTGTCCCTGATGACCTCCCTACAGTCCCAAGCAAATTTTGGGATCTGTGCATCAGGGAGGATTGTGAGTGCAGACTTTGCCATCATAACAGTATCTACATCAACTGTCACATCTTCCCAAATTTATTTTTGCTTGTATCACATCCACAAAACAGGAAGAAACACTGATTCAAAATGTAGATATGAGGATTTAAAAAAAAATATTGAAAAAACAGCACACACATAAACCTAGTATGTGAAGTTCTTCTTGTAAAAAGAAGATGGAGCCTTCAAACATGGAGAAAATGTCTAACAGCCAGATACACAAACATATTTAAAGAATACTTGCAAGTCTGTATCCCCCCTGTCGGTAATAAACAGTGAGGAGAAAATAAAGCTGGAAATATCTTTCCAGCTTCGAATTGCTGCAGTGTTGATGTGGAGACCAATTCTAGCATGTGACCCCTTCACTTCTGTGTTTATCGGGTCTGATGCTTTACTTAAAATACCCACATTCCTCTATAGGCACCTGTATAAACAAGCAGGAGACAGGTTGGGGAAATGCTGTGTCATATGAGAGATCTGGTTTTGTTTACAAAGCCAACAGTTTCTTGTCCATGATCTCTTTGGACAGGGTGGGAGACGGGATGGAAACCCAAACCCACAGACAAACACAGGAAAAAACAGCACCACTTATCAGCATTCTGCTATCAGCTGTGATAAACTATTTTATCATAATTCATTTCTTGTACAGCCAAGAAATGTTTCCGTGGTTGTTTGCTTTATGAGTATCTAACACAGTTTTTCCAAAAACCTAATAATCTTTGTAGAAGATCTTCAGAACAAATAAAATGTGGAAAGTGTGAATTATTTTGATTTGCAAAGAGTTAAACAAAGGAGAAAAACCTCTACAGTTCAAGCCTTGCATTTGTGTAACTTTAAGGAATGAACAGAAAAGTAACAGACCTGACCTAACTCCTAAGTGCAGACACATCAGCTATGCATTCTGCAAATGCATTCCTGAGTGGCCAAGGCTGCATTCACCAGCAACACTCACAGCTCAAACTGAGGCAGGATAAAAGAGGGACGAAAAACTCCAACAGGACCTAACTGGTCCAAAGACAATGGGGGTGTGTGTATATGTAAGGCATCGCACACAGGCATGCATACACTAGAAGCTAGGCAAGGCTAATGCATTTGACTTTACATTCCTATACATTTTCCCCACTCTACACAGACTCTGAGAGAGACTGTTGGAAGGACACCTAGCAGGGAAGAAACTCCAGCCCCGTTTTACAGATGGGCTCAGAAGCATCTATGGAAACAAGGCCCAAAACAATGCAGCATGGCTGCAACAAAGCAAGGAATTCCACACAAAACTTCACAATAATGGAGAGTACCTGTAACTCTGAGCCACCTCCGTCCACAGACTGAAAGTTAAATAATCAGCATTAATTACTCAGTATGAACTTTAAACACCACCATACTAAAAAACCTTGATGATGGGCTACCAACTTGCAAACTGTGCCTATGCAACACTATCCAATATTATTAACTTGGCAATTGCTGCACTTTGATCAGGCAGGTGGGTGTCTGTTGCATTTGGTGACACTCAATCTTAGCACAGAAGCCAGAACTTCCCTTTTACTTGGTATCATAAATTCCCACCCCACAGCCTTTGTCCATATGTGCTCTTCCTGAGATTATCTTTAGACATTACAGTAAACAACACTAAATTTTAGGAATGTTCAGTGCAGGACAATGTATTTCCCTAAAAGCAATTTCTTCCCTAGACCCGAGGGAAACAGTTCATGGTCACTGTCACAAAACCACTGAACAGGCAGAGAAATCCCCCTCACCCAGCTGCTCTTTCAAAGTGACCTCCCCCATTGTGCTGCACAGATCTTGAGCTGGCAGAAGCCTCCCTTCTGTCAACAAGCGATTCTTAAAAAACAGAATGGAAACATTTTTTTTAAAGAGTACAGTTCAGTAACAGGACACGGTCTATCATAGCCTTTTCTAATTGCTTGTTATTTAGTGTATTTAAATATTTTCATGTTTACCCAGTAATCCTTTCCTTTCTTTGGTTTTTTTTGCTTGAAAAAAAGTGCCATATTTTGAAAAGTTGGTACAGTTCTCTAAGTACTCATTTAGTTTTTATAATGGTGTCCATGCCACTGTTTTGACAAAGGGCTGCCATAATTGCCAGTACAACAGGCCACTTTTGTGGGGGATTTATTACAGCTGTAAAATCTGACTCCAGGCTGAAATCTAACTTCAGAGTTCCTCATGCCAGAAATGTTTAAGAAGTATGGTAACACATCACCACTTCCCTCTTTAACAATTCATACATAAACTGATTAATGTTTTAGTTCAACCTACATTCAAAATAATACCTACCATAAGCCTGTGAGAAAAATCTAATTATAAATCATCAGTTACTATTTCTAAAGAGGTTACTGTTATTATATATCTGTTTCTTTCAATCACAGGGCTATTATGGACTGAAGACCAATAAAAATACTTCAAGTTAAAAATTTAATGAAACTTTCCCCCAAGAAACTAGTGATAACAAATTTCCAGATGAAAAGTATCAGGAAGAGAAACTTCATGTAGATTTGTAGGTTTTAAAAAACTAAACAACAGATGTTTATTTTTAAAGGTTTTTTTCAAAATTATTCCATTGTTTCAGCAACCGAAGTTGGAAACTTTTCATCACTGCTGAACAATTCTACTAGAAATAAATTTATAACAATTTAAAAAACCCAACAAAAACCAAAACCCCACAAACCCCCAGAAACCCTTGATGTTTAGAAAGCAGAGAGCTAATGTATTAAAAAAAAAAAAGTGAGGCTGCTTGAATGTCAAAAACTTAGCTGTTTTTTTGCCATTAGTATCTAAGCTCTACAAGTTACATTTTACAGCTTCTATATAATATATTCCAGATCTACAAAGCAACTAAACACAGAAAAGCTGTAGTCTTTGGAAATCTTTCTATGCAAGAGCTCCTCTAGAGCAGCAAAAGACACTCAGGGAAGCTTCCTAACTCCTACATTCCACTCCAGTGCCATCCCTCCCTCACACAAAAGTAACACTTGCAAAGCGCAGCTTAAATTTTGATTTTTTCCTAGCAAATCACCAACATCTAAACACCTTCCTACTGGTCTTTGGTACAGCATTCATTCAGACATTTCTGTATACAAATTATTCAAAAATTACTGAAGAAATAACTCCCATTTACTTTTAGCCATGACTCTGGTTTTGCATTTTACACAAGCTAATGGCACATTCAGCCAAGAGGAAGCCATCTGTAGTCACAGATGCCTTACACTGTTTTTAAACATATTTTGCTATCTTTTTTTTTCTATTTCCCACATGACAAAATAATCTGTATAAGAATTTAGTGAATAATTGTGTTATGAAAACAAATAGCCAGTAGGCCAAAAGAGAACTGCTTTCTCTATATGCAGTTTACTTATTCTAACAAACCTCCTAGCAGAGAAGTTTGATAGGGTTGGATTATCCATATTTACTTGACCAAGTTTTCTTATGAATGGCTATATATGTAGACTGTTTATGTATGCAATCTGTGCAGTTAACATTAAGCATTTTATATGTCTTCATTTTTGTACTTTCAGCTATTACGAACAATGACAAAATGGTTTATACAGAGGTTATAGAAACAACTTGCATTTTATCTACTCAAACTGATAAGAGGAACAGACTTCCAAGAGGAAAAATATGACCTGACAAAGTAATCTTTTTGATCATACGGTTCAAAGTTTTTTTTTACTTTGCAACTATCATATGCTTTCAACAACGCTGGTTTATCATTCTGCCTTCCTGTCCATCCCAGGAAAATAATGTCATCGTTTGCCAATGTGGCCTTGACAAAAACAGTCTGAATCCAACAGCCCACAAAATTGTTGTATAATTAGGGAAAGGGGAGGAGTTACTGACAAATCAAATTTTAAAAAAAACCCCTGAATGTGTCTGTATGATCATGTAGATAGGACTGTGCATAAATTAAAAAGGAAAAAAAGTTTCATCAACTTGCAGTTTGTTCGTGAAAGACTTCAACAGGTTTGAGAGACAGACACTGAAAGACCTAGTGGACGGCAACAGTATACTTACCAAAAATAAATTTAATCTATTTCATTCTGTCTATCCGTCTAAATGTGACCTTTTACAAAAATTTAAGTTGCATGTCTGCCTATGTCTACAGATTACTGTGGTTTAAAAAAAAAAAAAAAAAGAAGAAAAACCTACACTTTTAGACACAGGTAGCACTGATTAAGACTCAGCAACAGAAAAACCCCTGCTTCACTGCCTGTTAGTTTCAAAAAGCACTGTGATGGGTCTGCCAAAACCCACAGGAATTTTACAGAGTGTTAGGTTTCCATTTTAAATACTTTCTCTTGAACAGCCCATTTCTAACGGAATGCTTATCTTGACTAACTCATACCACTACTTGGTTTTAATCACAGCTGCTCTTTCGGGTCCTCCATTTCTGTCATAGCACAGATGCTCACTTCTGAGACAGTGAGAAAGTATAACATTTCCAAATAATTCCTGTAATCACATTCCTGAAAATGTGATTTTATCCCAAAAGTAAAAGTTATTTCTTTCTAATAGTTACTGCAGAAGTATTTAAGAACCCACTACTCTGCAGTGGAGTGAACAGTACGTAACATTCATTACACATCTAAACAAAAATCTAGCAAACAATGAGAATGACCTGCTCTCACAATAACCGATAGCAATTTTTTCAGCAAGATTTCTCCACTTTGCAAAACTATTCAACTTTAAAGAAAAAAGAGGCTCAGTAAGGTGCTGAATTTTAAAGCATGTCTTCGCTGATTTCCTCACCCTCTCCTGTGCAAAGAAAACAAACAAAAGACTTCAAAAGAAGGGTCAGGCTCGTCCTAATATTTGAGTGCTTTAAACTTTAACAACAGAACTTGTTCTTTACATTAACTTTTGATCTCTGTTCAGAATTGATATTCACATTCACTGAGTATCCAAATTACAGACTGAAGCTGTCCTTTGCCACCATCTTCCTCAATTCAAATATTTAAAGCCAAGTTCAAACAAGAAGACACATTTATCCCTTCCTTCCCCACCCCAGCACTAAAGTAGTCAACAAAACCTAAACTTGTCTTGATTCACCTTTTTATAATTTATACAACCCCATTTACTCTAAGTATGTGTCCCTTCAAACTGAATAGATGCAGGTATCTGCTCCCACTGTATGAAGCCATGTTTCTGCTGTGCACTCTGCACACATTTCAATTCTTCATTCTTAGAGCAGTAAAAACTCGGAAGCAAGTGAGATGACCCTCAAGACAAAAAAAGCCATATTATTATAGAAACAAAAAAGGTCTGGGTAACCTTGCCCTTAGTTTGTCTTCTGTTCTTGTTTATTACTGTCTCAGTAAAGGAAGAGAGTTTCCCTCACTCCACTTTGACCCAGAAGTCAAGCAGAAAAAGATGAAGAAGCAAACACTAAATACAGCATTGAATATGCTTTTCTAGGGCAGGAACTGCAATGTAACTCCTCCTGAAATTACCAAACACACTTCACAAAGCAAGTTGCAAAGGACTGTATGGCAGTTTCGACTTGCTGAGGTCCACTTTGGCCAGCTCACAGTATCTGAGCTGCCTGGTACAGTCAGACAGGGGGGCTGCTTTTCTGGAGACAGACTGCTAATACCGTCAACGTAAATCTCTCACAGTGCTCTAGTAATAAAAAGAGCATGTCAATAAAAAAACATCAGTGTTTCATGCACGTTATTGACAAGATGGAGCAGTATTCATCTGCCTTCCTAAGGCAAATACTTGGCTGAGAAAAGCATGAAATGTTCATGCAGTTAAGCACCAATATTTTAAACCTGTTCTGAGATGGGAACTTGAAAAAAGCAAAATTCAGTTCTGTGGAGAGGAACTAATCTGTAGCAATTTACACCCCAGGCACCAACTACATTACAGCTTCCCTGCCCTTTTTTCCCTAGCCATCAGTATTCTGTTACCATATATTTCAGATCTAACAAAAAACCAAAACCAACCAAGCAAAGCCAACAACATTAAACAAAAAAGGCTAACAACCCCCCATCCTAGCAAATCCAAAATTTTCTTCAAAAGAAATCTTCCTTTTTTCTAAACAAGTCTAGATGTTCATAATTTTTTCATAGTTTATTCTACATACCATTCCTTAAAACTTCATTACTTTATATCATCACAGAACATTAGAAGAATTTCCTTCCTCAGGAAAAATTTACCATAGGAATTAGATATGCAACCGTTTTTGGCATCTCTGTAAGTATCCTGCCATCTTTTCTCTATCTCAGACGCTTGATTCTTCCTAGGATTAATGAGAGATAATTAACCAATTAAGATAATTATACTGGGTCAATGACAAAGGTTATTTTTTCTTAAGAAATTATAGGATTGTGCTGTGAATTATCAATTAATGCACTAAAATCACCATGGATTGTAAATTTACACAAATAGAAGCTTCAAAAAGCTGCATGGATTTGACAGTAAGTTATAATGTAGTACTCAAGAATTCTTATATTCGGAAGTTAGAGTACGCTTACTACTCTAAATGGACATTTTCCAAATTGGCTTTACTTTGCAGGCCCTTTTTCAAAAGCTTTATTGTATTACACATGTTACTGGCCTAATTTAGCTCTAGGAGCAGGCACATTGCTTCAAAGACTTAAAAATTAAAGACATATCAAAACATTACTCACACAACTAGCTGCTTTTCCCAATTAAAAAATGTGTATTTAATTATGACAAAACTACTCAGTTTAACAAACATCTGTATTTCTGTTTGGCAAAAGTATCTGTCATCTTATTAAAAGACACATTCTCCTCAAGCAGCACAATTCACAACTTCACTGTGCAGCACTCACTTAAGTATGAGTGGAATTTTGGGAAAAAATGTCTGTACTGTAATTCTTGCAACACAGGAGAAAATTTATAATTACACTTCTATTTTCTGACATTGGTGGTGTGACCACTGTATGTGCACACAGGCATCACATACAGAGCTTCTTGTCTCGCACTGCTGCCCGTGCCAGGGAACATGACCGCTCCTCAGGAGCGCCTATTCCAGCAGCATGCAACCACACTCATGAAAAATTCATGTCTGAGCACACCAGTTTAGGATGTCAGTACTGGCAGAGGGTTGAATGTTCAAATACCACATTGCACAGGAGATTTCGTATTTGCTCATCTTGATAACTGACGGACCATTTAAAGACTGCCTGTATTGACATCCTGAAGAAAGTCAGTAACAGATCTAAGGAATCTGAGTATTTTGTGGGACCCACAGGATCCTGTCTGTGTTGTTAATGAATGCCATGCAACAGCTGCTTTCCTTTCAGAGAAGACACATCTTGAAAGCCTAACACCAAAACATGCAAGAGTTGGGAGCAAAGCAGTATTTTAACCTACTGTTTGATAGTCCTAATAATTTTCCACAGACACGTTCTTATGACCATCTTCAGAGAAAAGCAACATGGTCTTCTGTAGAGCCTGCTCACTATCAGCAGTACTTCCATTCAAAACTTGCCTCTTCTTCTCAGGCTTGTCACCACAACCTGCCTTTCCCCAAAAGAATGTTCTGAACCTGATTCTTCAAAGAGCAGAAGTACAAAGAATCCCCAAGACAAAACCCCTGAATTTTGTTTTATGCTTAAGAGCTACACATGTAGGCCGAGACTGAATAACAAAGTAGGAGTATTACAGGATTTAGCTACATCTTAAGTCCAAGAAAAACATCAATCACTAAAAACACCAGAGAAACAATTATTCTTCTGAATGATAAAATTTTAAATCACATACTATATTACATAGTATGCAACAACAGTGGCATACTGAAAAATTTTGTTTGCACTCTATTTAAATAATCCCCAAATTCAGTAATTTTTACACTCTAAATTGTAGGAAAACCTTTAAATAAAAATTTATCATAGTAAAATAGAGTTGAAGGTCTGACTAAAGCAACAACTGGAGAGCTTTCTGCTGCCTCTCCCCTCTGAATTAACCTGGGAGAATCTGGACTGTTTCTCTGTATAGATGTTCATATTGGGATACTTCTTTAAATAGCTCCTTGCTTAACAGAGAGGTTTCTGGATTACCTATTTCAAGCACTTAATTACTGTAAAACTGCATATCCACTCCAGAAGCTAAACATAAGACACTGTAATGACCAATTTGTAAACCTCTGGAGTTTTTTGTTTAGTTAGCTTTGGACCTGCAGATGACTTAATGAATTATTTTGAAGTATGTGTCCAATCTCAGCTCCTGAAAATGAACCTTGCTATCTTTACTAATCTGTAACTCTCCTTTTAAGATATAAAAGGAAATAGTATTCCTAAAAGTAGACTTGGAGCTTTTGCTTTTATTTGCTTGCTTTTAATATTAAAAGAGTGTATTATTACAAAATATCATCATTAAGGACTGCTGAGATCAAAAATGTATTGCAAGCCTTTTACTAAGCAGGTCAGTCAGTACAAATCCACTGCGTTTTTATTAGACAGCTACTCCTATACTTCCTGTGTTGCTGTTTGTTTCTTTACCTCAAGAACAGTTAAGCACTGTGAGAAGCCTGAATTCCCATGTCTCAGTTCCTCCTGTTTATGTTCATCTCGTGTTGCAGAAATAAGGGTCTATACCTCCATAAGCACTTGAAAAGCACTATACAGATACACCAGAAACACATGCAGCTGATAGGAATTTGGAGGAAAGTTGCACTGGTGCTCTTGGGTTTTTTTCTTGTCTGATACAGGGGCAGATGTACCTTTTTGGGAGCCCATCCCAAAACTCTCGGCTTCCTCCCACTAAGCTGAACAGCACTCTTAATTTCTAGTGAACTCTGGAAAACAATACATTCGTTCTTGCCAAGATATAGGAAGGCAGAGATGGGCTAGCAATAGTCTATTCAAGTTAGTCTGGGTCCACACCACACAGCAAGATATTAGCAGCTGTGATACTGTGCTGATGTGGGCTGAAGTTGATACCTCTTGAGCCACTCAAGAGAGGGAAGAACCGCAGCTTTTCACATTAGGGAGTTTCCGGAGCATGAGTAAGACTGAAGTGCAGGAAGTTAGATAACTGTGCAGTAAAAGACCTAAAATTCCCATTTCATTATTTGAGGAAAGCTGTGGAGACTCCTGCTGCGTTTGCGTACTTTCTGAGCTGCGTGAAGTACTTCTAAGTAAAAATATTTTTGAAGATCTCCCAAGCGCATGGACACTACCAGTTAAGCAAGCATGGGGTATCTGCTAGACAGGACTTCTTCCTTCCTTCTCTAAGCCACTGGTTTATGGTCCTCTACAGAATATGCACAAATTTTCTTACTTTGAAATATTAGCTAGTTACTTGGAGAGACAGGTTGGCTACATGCAGGATTTTAGAGCTACAACAGATCCATAACTGTTATCAGTCATAGGTTTTTCCTTGTCTGGACATCATCCAATTTAAGTTTACAGATAAAATTTCACTTCATTTTCCATATGGTTATCCAAACCACAAGTTTCTGTCTTGCATTGATAGTTCTCATTTCAAATGCAAATTGCTTTCTCTTCCCTTCTTTATCAGTTAACTATAATTATTGGTATTTCCAGATTATTTCAAAATTTGAATTAATTTTCTGAAAGTACTGTTTTTTTAGTACATAATCTTTGAACTCTTCAGTTTTACCATTCCTATTTTAGAACTTTTTTGGTATGGTGGTTCTTCCATGAAGTTTAAAGGCTGTGATCCAGAGAAATGTCCACACACTAGTTCTGGAATACTGTTGTACTACATTTCATATTGGTACTGTGATATTTCCTATTTATCAGTGAGGCCCAACATGCAATAAAAAGACATTTTTAGATGGGACAGTTTTGTTATTGACAGAAGTGAATGCAGCACTTCTGGGGTCCAATAAACAGCTATGTTGTTCAACAACTTTGTGGGACTAAAACAGAAGCTCTAAGAGAGTATTTGTTCTGCTTTGGAAGTTCACCCTTAGTGCTACCTGACAGAGCCACTAGACTGGCATTAAATGCTACTAATTTTCCCAATTCATTACTTCACACAAGCAAATCTCCAGAGGAATACACAGAGCATAAACTGTATTGGACATGATAAGTTTTCTACAGTGATCTTCTAAAAGATACAGGACTAGACAGTGTGCTGCCACAGAACCAGCTGTATGATCTGGTGTCACAACTACAGCTTGCTACCTCAGTATCAATTTTCCAAGAGCTTAGCACAAAACAGTGAACAAACTACTATGTTAGTGTACTTAATACTAATACAACATACTCACTAAAATGGCTTGAAGCTGTAAAAGTGTAATTTAAAAACTTTTCCACAAACAGGAAACTAAGACTCAAACCTGGATAAAAACATTGCCTATTTCATTCTCACCAAATGTGCATTTTCAGGATTCTTACAGTGTCTGTCAAGTGCAAGCAAGGAAAAAACAGGCTGAGTTTTATAAATTGTGGAACTTAAAAAATGGTCTTGTGATAAGGAACAAAATACTACTTCTCTTGATAGAGTTATTAATTGGTAATGCCTTCCTTCATGCTGGTATTATGTTGCACCTCTGCCTTTCACCATTCCTTTTGCAAAAGGAACACTTTTTTTCTTCGGGATGATAATCTAGATTAGGAGGCAATATAATCAGCCTCTTAATTATACATATGCAGAAGGAGCACAACAGTTGCTCTGCTTCTCAAGAGGATTTAAGATATAAGTACCATAGGTCCAGAAAAAAACCTAATTCATTTAGAAAATTAGTCTTCTACAAGAAGAAACAAGCAAAAAAAGGCTTCTCATTCATTAATATAAAAATCATACGTAAGATTTATCAGCAAACTCTGTGCAAAATGAAACTAGTAGGAAAAGTCACTTTTTAGTCAGCTTCAACATTACAGATATTTTTAATACAGTAAATTATACATTTAGAAAGCACCTTTAAGGCAACTTCATTTTGTAATGTCAATTTTCTGAAGAACACAGTGGAAGAAGTTGCTTTAACTCCAAAATCCTAAGTCAACTTCCTCTCGCAGAGCAGCATCACCCGTAACCTACAACACTATGAGCTGTTTCAGAAGCTAGTTTTTCAATTTAATAAGGGAAAAAAAAGTTAAACTGAAAAGAAAAAGAAAGAGAGAAATAGAACAATAGAATGCTAAATAGAAGTATTTCCTTACCTGACAGTTTTCTTTTGCTTTTATATTGCCCTGTTACCCAAAGCAGAAAAATGAAGTGTAATTCCATCAATGTACCACTCAAAGCAGCCTCCTGGCACTGGACAGGAAGCAAAGCTGAACTGGCCCTGGTGAGAGGCCACGGTGAGGTTTGCTGGCCTGGCCACAGCCATTTCCATCCCTGAGCTCCTGCCCACGGCCCATGGGCCCAGCAGGGGAGGCTGCTCCCAGCGGCCCTGAGCTCCCACAGGAACGTGGGTTCCCGAGCTGTGCTCCTGCTGCTGCAGGCACGGGGCTCAGCAGGTGGTGCAAACGAGGCCTTGTGCCACCCTGAGGGCGCTCACAACCACCCCAGCCATTCCCCTGGTGAAACGCTCATCAGGAAATCACAATGTAGAAAAGCTAAAGAACATATAAGGTCACAGTTTTCCACCTTAAAATAAAGACCCTTCCCTTTGCTTTCAAGCATAAAGTTTTTACACGGCACTGTTGCTACTCCGCACAGTACTGAATATTACCTTTATCTAAAATATTTCAAGTATAAATTGCACTGAAATATTTACAGCATTGCAATGCTAATAGCACTGAAATGTTTTTTGTCTAAGCTTATCAAATATGCAGCTTGTCTTGCAGGGGAGGGGGGGAAGTTACAATGTACAAAATTTGAGTTAGGTATTCTCTCTGTTGGTTTGCAGCTGACAAGTTTATAGTAGTCTGTGCTGGCTGCGCACTGTTTGCCAATGATCACATCCCAGTGGGTAAACAAACTGATGGAAGGGATGAAATACAGAACCCAGCCTTCAAAATCTGCCTATCTGCTTGGTCAGTGGCAGGGAAGTGCAAAAGAGCATTTTAAAGAGTTTTGCAGAAAAAAAAAAAGCCAGATTTTTTGTGGCATGAAAAAATGTAGTGAAGTATGAACATGACTGTACACCCATTTGGACTTGAGTACTGTGCCAAGATTAAAAAAAAAAATCCAAATCAATGAATCAACTGGGGAAAATTAAAGAAAACAAAATAAGCAAGTCAAGTGAGGCATAGTCGTCAGCAGCTGTCCTGTGGCTGAAGAGACAAAACACCTCTCTGTTAAATGAACCCACTGGCAACATTTGAGAGTATTAAGGAACTATTTTAGAGCAATGCCTAAACATGTTGACATTTAACAGGTTTTCTTTCAGACTCAGGGCAACTGCTATAAAACACCAATCAAAATATTTTTTAAACTATTTTTAGAAGTTGTTCAGATTATACGACATGGATAAACAAACACCACTGCTGCACATTATCGCATCCAGCTATATCCCATAGTATGGTATAGCCACAAATATTAAATGGTTATTGCTTTAATTGGCATGAAAGCAATAGTATGATATATTTACTATTTCTTCGTTGCATTGAGCAACACCAAAGTAGGATCACTGCCAAAAAATACTTAATGCTAAAGCACATTTGTATTAAGTTCATCGTTTGCCAAGATGCATGGCAGGCAGAGTTGAGACACAGGAAGACTTTACCAGTTCATTTCTCTGGACTCAAGGAGGGTTTTAAGGGAATGCTTGCACAATGACGAGGCTAGATAAGAAACTCCTCAGCTAATTTTGGCCAGCTCCCAAATTGAAATATTGGAATTTAATTTGGAAGTGGTTTAAAAAAAAGAAGAAAAGCTATCTGGATCATGAAATTGAACATCTGACTTGTGTAAAAACTGAAAAAAAAAGTCATTCTGTTAAATATTTTCACTTTTAAGGCAGAATATATTAACTGAGGAAAGTAGAGGACAAATAAATGTGCTTGGACTCTCTAGCAGCATGCCTTAAGCTCAAGGTTGAAGTACAACTGACCCCACACAGAGCCATTTGAACATGTGCCAAATGCATGAAGCTCAGAAGTTTCATGCTCTGCTAAGGCAACTTTCACATCACTCACTGGCTTCATCTCAGATCAAAAGCACTAAAGGAAAAACTGTGCAGAGAATCTGATTACAGATGGCTTTTACTGATGCTTTCTACTTAATCTCCTCTGGAATGCAAGGTCATAGCCCTCCCATATTTTAAAAGGGATCTATATACTATATGCACATTCAACTATTGTCACTGTACTGTATTTTGCTTTCGCATCTGAGCAGCACAACCAGTTTATTGCAGCCCAGATTCCTACCCACAAAACATGCACATGGGCTGTATGGTTTCAGAGGAGACTGTACTTTTCGCAGTGCTTTGTGGCAATTTTATAAGGCAACGGCCTTATAAATACAAAAATATTTTGTATGTTACCATTACCTGTATTACAGCCTGTAAAAGATGCAAGGGTTGAAGTGGTACTCAGTGCTGTAAACAACACCTTAAACCCCTCAGGACTTGTCTGCCCAGAACAAATGTACCTACATCCTGCAGGTGACATGGTTCACCCTACTTTCTGTTTTGCCCATGGACCAAAATCTATCTTCATGCATCTTATGCGTCACAGTGCAAGTTTCAACCAAAAAAATCCAGAAACTTCAAGACCTAGCCACACTGGACACAAGCCTCATTCTTCTCTTAAGTCTAAATCTCCAAACTTTTAAAACGAAATAAGACTTCCTTGCTTTAATCTCAGCCTTCTCACAGAGATATTCTCCTTATTAAAAGCTTATCAAAATCCTAATGATTTGAAATCTGTTTTTACGGTCCTTAAAATTCTCAACAACTGTAAAAGCACAAAACTGAAGCTGTTCAAAATATTCTACTTGAAAAACATACCTAAAAGCAAACATTCTTTGAAAATAAAAAGTATTTGAGAACTAATTCAAAAACCTTTCCTTGCTGTTCAGTGAAGCATTGACCCCCTCTTTCTTTTCCAGCAGTCAAATAAAAAAGTGAAGAAAAAGGTTTTTTCTTTCCTGTTCTCAACCTCCACCTAAGTTTAACTTCGAGTTTTCAGTAAGTGCCTTGTGTCTTCCAATCAGCACTTTTAAAAATCACAACCAAGTAAACTGTGCCACACAAAAGATGTTAAATTTCTTCTTAGTGCAATGTGCAGTTGTTGTAATACAAGATACGGTACTGATGCTCCAAATAAAATTTAAACTGTAGTCAATGTAAAGTATTTTAAATTCTCACATGACAAATAACATTGGATGAAAGTAGATCAATAATCCTAGAAAAGTCAGCTACATAGCTCTTTTCTTCCTTGCTTTTTGTAGTGGTCAGGTTCCTGGACTTTGAGACCTCATGTCTTTCTATTCTTCGTTTATTTGGCCAGAATTCTCTCCCCTAAGTAATTGTTTCACAATTTGAAATGCAAAGGCGTAATGGAGATTACGTTTATGTGAATATCTTCATCTGAGGGCCCTTTTCCCCCATTTCAAACTATGTGCATGTGCTTGTAGACACCTCAAGTGCAGCAAACTGAAACAGCACAAGTATATTCAGGTTCAAAAGTCAGTTCCACCAAAGATAAGAAACACAGACCCACAGTTAGCTAAACAAACAATGAAAAGCTTGCACCAGGGTCTTTTAGACACTCAAACACCAAAACCTGTTATGCACAACATAGCTGAATGTGACTGTTTCTCCAGCCAGAGAAATTAGAATTCAAGGGCACAAGAAAATGCATACTCATCTGAACTCTAAGCACTGGTTCAGTCCTTTACAGGGAATATCTACTACAAGCTAAGTACAATACAAGCAAACATTTTTGCTAAACCTTAGAATAAACATGAAACTGAAATTAAAACTGCAGAAAGTACAAATACCTCAGTAACAGCTTAGAGAAGGTATGCTCCCTACCTTTCAGACAAGAGCAATGTACAAATACAAGTGTAGAGAGGGAGCCTTAATCCATGCAATGGTGCTTTCAGCTGCTTTACACCCATCCTGACTTATTCTGCACAAATCAATGAAGAGATTCAACTGTCAGATCTTCTGTACAGTCAACTGCAAAGCTTCATCTGCCACCCTCATCAACTGTGAAAGGGCTCACAAGCATGGATGCACATACAGATCAGGGACTTGTGACCTGGTAACTTTTTCAGACATCTCTGTAGTTTTTTGGGGTCTTCAAGGCATGCCCCACAATCCCATGTCACAGGAGGTGCAAAAGGAACTTGTGGCCAGCTTCAATTCAACTGAGTAATAAGCTGCTAGCTTGAATAATTTTCTCTAGTCTTACCCCAACCTAATTCTGGCTCGAGTTTCTATCTCACAGTCTCTTTCAAACAAATGTGGAAACAGGCAGAGAGCATTCAGACAGCTTTCCTGAAGGGGATTTTCTTCCAACGTCCCAGCTTCCACTGCCTTGCTTACCTGTTTCATGGGAAGTAAATCTATCAACACTGTTTGCATATATTAATAACCTCTAAAATGTCTCCAAAACTAGAGCAATGTAAACAAACGCTTTCATAAGATTATAAAAGAGCATGTCTGCCACTACAATAGTGCCACCTTTAAGCCCAGAGAGATGATACACCATTCCCACTAAAAAATAAACACAAGCAAAACAGTCTGAATGTAGGGAAGGAGACTCGTGCTCTGATAATCAATTCATATCCAACAACAATACAGTTCAGGAAGGCTTCTCAAGTATTCAATTTAGCAGTAAATATAAATAACAGTGCATAAGCAATGCATACCAGCTTTTAAGAAATAAATCCAAGCAATCCAAGCTTTTAAAAATGCATACTCTCTTCTTATCTTGATGCTTACACTTACAGGTGGACAATAGGAAATTAAAGCCCCTTGATTCTCAAGTGCTTTAAGTCAATCAGTCCTCAGTAATCAGATTAACATTAGAAGGAAGACGTATGCTAGTAAGTGCTTCCTTTGCAAGAAATGCTATTTGCAACCTCGTTCGGCCACCTGAAAACAGAGGCCAAGAACTCAACATGTATGGAAGCCGAAGTCCAGCAGTTGCTCACCCTTGGGAACAGGGTTTAAGACATGTTTAGCAGCATTGCATGAGGAAATTTGACACCTATCTCATCTCATCATGGCATTTTTCTTCTACAGACAGTGAACTGATCACCAAGGTTGTTAAAATAGCAAACTTTTCATTAATTCTGATTTCAAACACGAATGGGTACAGGGAAATGGAGATGTGAAGGTAAGCTATGCAGCTCCTAAAGCTTACTTCTTCAATGCAGGCCAGAGTGCCTATTATAGGTTAAGGGGCCTGGGGGACAGGGGGGTGTGTTCAAGCCAAGCCTGCAGCACAGCTGTTAGGACACAGCAGGCGGGATCTGGATATTGTACTTAGTGAATCAGCTAAAGAGGTCTAAGCAAACTGATGAGAACTGTAGAATTCCATTCACACAATGGATGGCAATGGGCCAAGGATAACTTGCTAAAAATAAGAGACCTAGAAAGATTAAAAAGCAAAAACATTTTTTGCAGTATAGAACTAGAAAAGAGTCAGATAATACTGCACATATAACTATTAAAATACTCCCTCTTCCTGATGTGTCTTCCAAGAATATAATATTTCCAGTGATAAAGAAAAGGGAAAAAATGGGGTAATCCTTCGTAGCTGGATTAAAGAGATAAAATTTGACCATTTGGGAGTATTAGGAATATGGTAGGAGATTTGTTTGAAATTAACACTTGACCATTATCACTAGTCAACTTGATAAAAGTCAGTGTAAGAATGAAAAGGCTAATTTTATGAGTCTTTGTTCATCTCATCTAGACACTAAATAAAGATACTATTTCTGTGCATTTTTCCCCTTGATTTTTTTTCTACATTTTAGAGATCAAAGTGATAAAACCTCAAAAATCAAGATACCTAGCACTCAGAACAACAAAAGTGTTTTTTAATTACAACTGCAGGGGTAGAAGTTTGCACCATTTTTTTTCCACATCCTTCATCCACATAGGTAAGCTGCTCTTGAAGATGCAAGATGAAACAACAGGTAATTAAAATGACAGGTTCTCACGAGTGCAAGATGGTTTGCTTGCCCACAAAAAGTCATCTCTCGCTATTCTCTGCATTAAGAATAACTGGCTAACACCAAAGAACACATTCTGCTCCCATCCTCTGCCCCACACAAAGCTAAAATCCCATTGATATAGAGTCTTTGGGTGGAGTAACCAAACTTTTACAAAGCATCTTGCCTTATTCCCAGACAAATGACTTGGCTGAACTTAAGAAACTCCTTTTGCTATTAAAAAATTCCACAATAACTGCAGTTCTAAGAAAAATCCCAGAATCTAGACTGGAAAACCCCTACTGAATTAGGCTTCCAAGAGTCAGCAAGTCTTAAGAGTTATTTAAACAGAATTGTCACTCAAATATCAGCAAACTGCACGGACCACACTGAAAGGGAACTAAACAACGTAAATCAGGTGACTATTGCAGCTTCCCCAACAAAATCTTTGCTCTTTACAAAATGTCAAGACAGCTGAATCTTAGCCGAGTTCTTAAAGACGGCTGCATGCATTTAATTAAGTCAAAATCGAAGCCAGATGGCACATGACGCTTTTCCAATAGACTGGATGCTGTCACAAGAGGCAGTACTTAAGCATTCCTTGATGATTCCTGGCACCAGTGGCTACAAAAATCTCTTTTTACAATCTACCATACACCCCTCCTTTTTCTTCCAGTCACCAAGCCTTTAAAGAGGGTGGGAAGGAGGAAAAAGAGAGCCCCTGAGATAAATTGACTCAGTGTGTGGAATGCAAGGCAAACATTCCTGTACAAATTCAGATTTGATTTATTTTCTTTAGAAAACTTCAGTGCAGGAAAACCCCCCAATTATTGGTCTTTGCCTTATATTCACTAAAGTTTATCACCTGTCTTAAAGAGAGAAAATGAAAACAGGTAACTATAGTTCTGAAGTACTGCACAGCAGAGGATGATGTTAACACTTTAGCCAGTAATAAATCAAAGTGAGCTGGCTAAAAAAGTCCTAAAAATTTGGAAGTATATGGCTGAAACATTAACATTTCATCTCAGGACTGCATAATCTCCCAGTGAAAAATGACAGTGGATGCTTCTGTGGTCAGCACACATGCAACGAACTCCTACTCACCAGGAAAGCTATCAAGTTATTGCCTGCTGTAGTCAGCCAAAGTTACACAGGGTTGAGCCAGAACAGGCTGGCAATACCATATTTTACTCCCAGTACTGTACACTGTACATAGAATTAAACAGAGAGGGCATGAGACATGGTGCTGGTCATGCTTCTCAAGGCTTGTACAGGCCAGAGGGAATGCCCACCAAGGTGTGTCTCCAAGGTGATGGCGAATAAAAAGCATCAGAAGTTAATATAAATGAAAAATATGCTGCTGACAAAACACCTCTGCTTGATTTTTACTTTGAGATTTTTCTGTTCCAGAATTACTTAAGCAGCTGCCATATTGCTCCCAAAAGGATTCCTGAAGATGTTTAGAGCAAAAGGTGGGAACCATTATGTCTTTTTAATAGACAAGGAAGGCTCAGAGGCCCTTCCTTGCATTCTCTCTCCATGTTTCCATCAAATCATACTGACTATGGTTCACTTTTTCAAGTTAGAGTAATCAGACAAACTATACACATGGACAAAGAGGCATAGGACTATAAATTTAGGTTATTTCTAACTGAATGATCTCCTACTGAGCACTACTAGGAACTAGGGTTAACTTAAGTTTTAATTGTGATTGCCACATTACACATATTCAACCTACTTTTCGTTTAAAAATGGAATTACTTGCACTGAATATGTTACTGCTCATGAAATCTGTTGAAAACTTATTTCCAGCACTACTGAGGACAAAACCTTATTGCTGGAGAGGGTGGATGTGTTTAATAATTTCAGAAGAACAATTCTTCTCTCCTAGTTAGTTTAAAGCTCCATTAATCTTAATGCAAAACAAAACAGTTTCCTTTAACAGCCAAATTCTTGACCTTGAGCCGTTTCAGTGTCGGAGTTGGGGGCTGGGGAGAAAGGACATGGATTGACTACAACTAAGAGATGAAGAATAAAAACAGTCAGATAGAAAAAACCAGGGCAACACCCCCCCCNCCCCCCCAGAAAACTAAACTATCTCTGTGAAAGATTAACACCTCCACTGCTACCATCGAAATCTGGACATCATCTCAACTTTTGTTACCCATTTTCAGATAGATTTTTAAATATAAGGAATGATGAAAATTATGAAAAGACAACCAGGAATGCACAAGCTAATGGCTTTTAAATCACTCACCCTAGCACTGACCCACATCATTAGCCACTAGAGCATTTTCTGACAAATGTTGCAAAAGAAATCCCATCTGACTAGGCAGCATTATTTTCAGTGTGAAAAAATATGAGCTACAGATGCTTTCTTTGTTGAAACTGAAGATGCCTCTTATTTAGATATGTTATTTTTTTTTATTCAAGATGGATTTACTCAAACCATCATTCCTATACAAGCCCAGCTCAGAATTGGACAAAATAAGACCTTTAAACCTAAAATTATTCTCAGCAGTCAACATTCACAGGGCTTCTTACACACAGGTTTTATGCTCCCTTTACTCACTACTTTTCTTTTTAGTGAGTAAGTGCTCAGCCCAGTGCGTTTGTTACCAGGACGTTAGAACGTGTGACAGACTCAGGCAGCAGAAGCATTTGAGTTGCCTCTAAAATGGCATTAAATTGCCTGTGATTTATCTTCATACCTTAAGTTGTATTAAAGCATGATTTCGTCACTACATCTTCTAAGGGGCAAATTTCATCAATTCATAGTATTTGCCCAGCATTAACCGTGTTTAAGAGGGCACACAGCAGTTCCCATAGGATGATTTCTGGATCTCCCACACAGGGCACCACCTTACCCTGGAGAACAGCTCCTGGCAGCAGCTTTTGTTTGAAATGCTGCTACAGAAGGAAGCTGTTTAAATGGCTCCGACATCAGTGAGTCATCCTGTATCAGCGCTTACAAAGGTTTGAGGGGGCTTCTTTTACAGAGGACTGGACAAAGAGTATGACCTAATTTTGCTTATGAGCTCTGGAGGTTATTTGACTACACTTTTGGTCTAGTCAACAGTCACAGACACATGAAAAGTACAGAGAAAATGAAATAATTTGGATTACGTTCACAAATCTGATATTCTTCCACAGGTACACAAGGCTGTTTGTGAAACTCAAGGTACGCTGACCCGTACTGTCCTCTCAGTACAAGAAAAGTCCTTTGAACAAAAGTTTTTCACTCAACACAAAGGAATTTTTCTGAACATCTCCCATGCTGACTCAGATGCTTTTTGGTCATGATTATTACCATTTACCACACAGTTCTGCATGGTTTACCTAAAGTCCCATTACAAAGTGCCCACTATTCCTGCAAGAATACCTACATAAAGACACTGACAAGGCCGGAAGAATTTACTGTTATTAACCAGCTATGACTAGAGTGACAGAGCTTTATACACAGCCTCAACAGCTACTTCAGTGATAAAACCTGAGAATAAATATGCACAAAACGCCAGTCGGTTGGATGCACATAAAGAAGGATCTATCATTCCATGGATCCAAAAGACTCAGAAGTCATCTGTATAAAACTTTTTGTTCCCAAATGAGGAAAATGGTGACCAGCATAAACACTTAAGGCCAAGTAATACTTTAACAGAGTGGCCTCCTCCATCTTCCACAACTTGCAACAGAAGAAATTGCATAACAGAGCAATTGAAACAGCTGAGCAAACACAGCAGGTGGTCCCATCTTACAAGACTTCCACCAATGGGTTTTGAAATTTTACACTTAGCCTGGTATGCACCCACATACATTAAAGAGCCTAAAATGTTAAACATCAGAAGCAAACCAAACATTTACAAAATACAAACCCTATTATTTTGGACAAACCTTGCTGCAATCACAGAGGAATGTTTCCTTTGGCTGCTACTATGCTCACTTCCATTTATTTATATAGAAAAAAAAGCAAACAGTATTTTCTTACCTTGTTTTTTTTTAATTGGCTACATATGGTACAAAACAGTAAATGATAAGGCTGGAGAGCAAATTTCTGTCTTTTAATGAACAGACTGATATGCAAGTATTGCTAGCATGAGATTTTTAGTGCTTGTCTCTGTTACAGAAGAGAGATCCTGCAACTAGAAAATTCTTGAAAAGTTTTTTCTGTCTTTCAAGTAGAGAAAAAAAAATAAAATACCAAAGAATAGTGGGTTTATAATGACACCCTTAAGACAACCCCAATTACTTCAATCACAGTAATAACAAACTGCTGCTCTACTCTTTCTTCAAAAGTACCAGAATACTTAGCTTGTTAAGTCTCTCTACATGAAAGGGTTAAAAAGCACAGATCTTCCATCAATTAATCTTTATTAATACTCTCCAGAACAAATCACAGTTCTCTGTTATTTAGTAGCAAAACACAAAAAATCTGAGCTAGTATTATACTTCAAGAACATCCAGAAGTGCTGAGCACAAGCTGAGCAGTCCACAAAATAGTTGTCCTACCTATTTTTCTGCATTTTATTTCAAGTTTTATTTCTTGACTATTACCTCCTTACATCTAACTACAACGAATCAGTAGACAGAAACAAAAAACTCTAAGCAACTCCGGCTTACCCATATGTAGCTTCCCTACACAGGAACACAGCAGCATGGCACCTCATGGCTAATTAGCCCATTTACAGTAAATCAAGCCCGCAGTCAGCTAAGATGCCAGCCTGCTGTATTCTCTCAGCAGCCAGCCCACGCAGTACTTTGGGAACAACAATATTTCCTCCTAAGTACAGCTGGGTTCATGTAAGTGAACAAGGGTGTCACAAAATAACAGAAAAAAGAGATTACAAAGAATGCCTGAATCTTACACTGAAGTTTCTTTTGCCAAAACAAGATTCGAAATAAAAAAAAATGGGGTTTTTTTACCAAATCCTGAAACACGATCTAGGCCCCCGGGTAATATCTAGTTCACAAAATAACTTTACATGCTCTTATTTTCCAATAATCTGTATTTTGGCACAAGTTGCCTAGACAAAAACCATATTATGCAAAGACTTGTCATTTCAAAAAGCTCCCTCACAGCTTGCAACTCTTCTTTAAATAAGGGAAGCAACATTGTAACTGTGGCTTTAACGCAGAACAAAAGACACACGGCTTCCTTACGCCTGAGAAAAGCAAATGATGTTCCTACCCAGTCAATGCCAGATAAGTGAGTTATGTCGTCCAAGCACTTGGAGAAATGAAAGAAAAAAAATATAGCCAGGCAATTCTACACCACCGACAGAAAATGAACACACTGAAGAAACACTGAAAACATTATCAATATATGCAAGTGGGTTTGGGCCCAGCGATTATCAAATGTCAAGCCTCAGAGTCAGAATATGATCTGAAAAAGCTTTTAGGACAGGACTGTCCAACAAATCCAGGACTGGTTGAACAGGAGCCTGTCTTACTGAGAAACAGCTTCCTCCTAGAAGACCAGGTCAATTATCCAATTAAACCATAAAGAATACTTAATAATTTATAAAAAAATAACAGGCTATGGCCTGTTATTCCATGAGTACACACACACAAAAGCCACAACCCCTGAAGTAAAGCATACTCAAATTTTGCTGGTACATAGCATAAAATGGATTAAGCTTATTGTCTTATAAACAAGGCATAGGAGCACTTACAGAATGAAAAATACAGCTGCTTGTAAAATCTGCTTTTGGCCAGGCATCTGTGAGCACAAACCATTGCTCACACAGCAAGACCAGTTTTATTTCAGGTCATTCTCTAAAAAACATCAGGACCATCTAACTTCATCTCATATACAGTCTTTTCCTGCGCCCTGAAAGTCACAATGCTGCTATTCTAATACATGTCAAGAACTGAACTAGAGAACTTTGGAGATCAAGAGAGGAGCCTCAGTATTTGATCTGAGAAGTCAAAATAAATAATTTAGATCTGCATTCACAATCACTGCAGATCCTGAGTAACAATTTATGTGCAATAAACACACTCAGCAAGATGCTGCATTGCCACTAACAGTTAAGTGGAGCATTCTGTAAAATTTTGAGAAGAAAAAATTTCAGAGACAAACCTAGAAATTTCCATACACCAGAGTATTTCTTACAAAATGGAGGATCAGTAAAACAGTCACAAACTGATGCAACAGCAACGGGGAGGGAAAAAAACCCACCACAACCTTAAAAAAATCAAGACTAGGGTACGTTTTAAAGCAACTCCTACAACAGAGTATGGCCCCTCATTTAAAACAACCTTGCTACCACTCAAAATGAAGGCAATATATTAATGTCTACAGCAGCCCCACGAAAGTGAAGAGAAAATGAAGGGAAGCCCATGACTACTAGTTTCTACCTACTTACATACTACAGAAAATATGGCATTAGTAAAACACAGGAGGCAACAGCAGAGGGTGATTCCTGCAGGCTTCTGTCTTGTAGGGGAGTCACACTCTTTGCAATTCAACAGAAACAATTATTTGAACAATGCACTATACTTTTTTTTTCTCCCCAGAGAGGGTTTCTTACTTTTTTGATGGTGTTTCTTACCAAAACCTTTACAAGAAACTATGCTGTCAAAGGATTAAAAATAATTCCTCTCTAAAAGCCCAGTAAGGAGAAAACAAGCAATAGAAATAAAAAGGCCAGTTTCACAGTATTGAAAGGATACCAAAAGCATCCCACCGGCATCTACACTATGTACTGTTCAATATTTCTGGTTTTAGGAGTTTTGGTTCTGGGTTTGGTTCATCTTGTTTCTTTCTTTTTTTTTTTTTCTTTAATTTATCTGCAAGAGGTTGAACAAAGTTTGTCAGTGAGGTAAAACTACCTGGCTTATCCAAAGCTGCACTGGCTGCAAAGAGCCATGCAATGAACACTAAATTGCTTAAAGTCACTGGAGATAAGGGGACAGACACACAACTCCACACACACCCACACAACAAAGACGACCCAAGGCGAGCAAGCTCTGGGCATGCCAGAGACCATCACTTGCATCATGTGCTCTGCTGTGCTCTGAAAACAGCAGTTCAGTGGTCACCACTAACAAGTAAATGAAACATCTGGAATGACTAGAAAGGGAATGGCTTCCTCTTTTTCACTCACATGATGGTCCTGTGTCATTCAATTCCCCATGTTACTGTAAACTGAAAGTTTCATGCAATCCCACCCAAACTAGAATTTGGCAGAATTTACAACATAAGGCTAGTCAGAGATACTGACCCAAAATCGTCATGAAGAGAATTTAATCAGGACAGACTTGAGCTTAGACAAGATGTAGCAAGAATAATTATTATATAATAGGCTATAGCACACTATTTTGAAACCACAAAATTGAGAGGACCAGTTATTTCTCAGAATTATAACAAAGCCAGTTACAGCTGTGTAAAATAGCACTATTTTCTTAAAAGCAGGAAACATTGCTAGTAGATATCAGGGAAGGCAAAAGTTCAAAAATATAGCGAGTTAAAAAAATAATCTGTCCTGTCATGAATTTGCTAATTAACGTAAACACAAATAATTCAGACATCCCTACCCTTATACTAAAAAACTGTATCAAATGTGAAAGAAAGGGAAATAATAATAATAATTTTAAAATTACATTGTATTTCTCCTGATTCTTAGAACTATTTCTTAGTTACTATTATCAGAACTATTCCTCAGCTACTTCCACAAACAGGAAACCAGGTCCGGTAGACTTTGTCCCTACTCAGTACAGCTGTCCCCATGTTCCTAGATACAGCAGACACGCCCACCCAGATGATGTCTCACGATGCTGAGGAGGAGGAAGGTGGAGGGAATTGGAGGAAACCAACCCATAACACAGAGTCCATTAAGCTGGCTATACAGCAGCTACTACAAAATGCATGTTACCAAGTCAAGAAGAATAAAAAATAATTTCTTTTTATTCAAAAGTAGAGGCTACTGTCAACAATTACAGGTAAGGCATTTTCAGAAAGAGGTATAAGGTGATGTCTCTAAGCAACATTGTGATAGTCAAGAGCAACAGACGTTTTCAGGACTAAACAGGTTTGGAAAAACAGTACTGGGAGACTGCATCCATAGAACAGATATTCATAGGATGGCAATCTCGAAGGAGCTACAAAAACAACAGAGATCTAACTCTGAAGACAAGAACAAACATTGAATGATGAAGGAAAAGAAATAAAAGCAATATATAAAAATCCTCAAACTGTGTGGTACCAATTAGCCTGTGATATTCATGGCAACACTGTATGTGAAGCACTAAGAGTAAAAAGTACTAAGAGTATTTTGAGTGTACTTACAAGCCAAACAGAAGCTTTTGAAAAATGCAATGAATTGATACAAATCTGTATTGCTATTTATTATATTTATTTCAAATAGAAAGGAAATATTACTGACTGGAAAGTGCTGCTAACTTATCAGGCTCTCTAGTTTGGACTGGACAGTAGATAAATCACCATTTTGTCAGCACATACTGACAGAGGCTACCAGTGCCACCACAAACAGACTCTACCAGAGCCAACATTTACTATTTATGAAATAAAAGAATTTCAACTGAGAATTTTAAAGGTTCATGAGGAAATTGCAACACAAATCCCTAAATAAAGCTGACAAATACTCAGTCTTTGCAAAATCTCAGAATACCAAGGCCAAGTAGTGGCAAAACAAAATTACGTGAACTTACAACTACACAGAAATAATTCACAGTTTTCTCCTTACTTGCATTGAATCCATAAATGCACACCTAAAAAACATGAACAGAAATTTTCCTAGGCAACATATCTTCAACTGAAATTACTGGTCTCCTAACTTTTCCAGAAGTACCCTGAGTACTTTTTCCCTCTGTGAACCACGAGAGTATGTTCTTTTAGACCTGAGAATACTGGTTGCCTCTAAATGTATGAAATTTTAAATGTGGAACAAATTAGAAGCTGCTCTCTCAGAATACGCAGAGATGCTTCTGCAACAATCATTATACAGAGACTGCCACAAATCAGGAAAAAATATATCTAGCTCTTAATTGAAATCTTTCATTGGCAAAACCAAGATGTTTTTCTCATCAGTGGGGTGGCCAATACATCATTACTGTTCATGACCTGCATGTTAAGAGCTCATCCCATCTGCAAATATATTAGCCACGTTTATTTCCTGCAGATCTTTCCCTCTGAAACTACTAAGCAACCAGAAACCATACCCTGATAGAAATCCCACGCTCAAGGAGTCACAAGCTGGCTCCAGCCACGTTACAACAGAGCAGCCACACATCAGTGTGATGCAGCCTCCCATAGGAAGTTTTCCTTGTGAGAATTATGAGCACAAAACTGATACAGCCACAGAGATAACCACAAATTGCTGCTATTGTCATCTTGTATAATTACCTCCAGTGCAGCTGCACACCTTCAGGTCTCCACCCAAAAGCAACCCCAAGCAAGAGGAGTATCTCAGAAAAAAGAGTTACTGAGGCTTCTTATACCCTTAGCACCAAGGAACTTTTAAGCATTTTCCTACCTAGTGCACAGCCCATCACAGAATCATAGAATAGTTTGGGTTGGAAGGGCAAGTTCCTCCCCCCACCACAGGCTCAGACACCTTCCACTAGAACAGATTGCTCAATCTTTTGTTTTCATTAAAAACAGGTTATGATTCAGATACATTTACACACCATCAGATGCACTGCACCAAACTCTATGAGAAGGAATTAAAAACACAGTAATGGGAAAAGTAGGGAATCCAAATTAAAAAGTAAATGCAATCTTGGTTTCAACCCTAAAGATTTTAAGGAGTATTTTCTACTGCTAAGGTGGTCCTTATGAAGAGAATGGATAGTTTAAGTATTTTTCTGCACCACAGAGAAGCCCAGACAAAGAAAGCTTTATCTCCAAACACTACTATTACACTCACCATAAGACTAAGAATCACCAAAAAGAGCAGGAAATAAAAAAGCATTCAAAACCACAGAGATATGACATTAGGTATAACCATTCAATTATAACTTGCATCTAAGTAACCTAAGCAATTTTTTTCCAGAGCTACTGAAGCTATAGTCAAGTCTTTTAAAAAAAGAAAATAGGGATAAAATATAGAAAATGACTGAAGAAATTCCAACACTATCCGCTATAATGTCAAAAGTCATCTGGAGTTTAACTGATAAATGAAAATATTGTACTATTTCAGAGTAGGACCTGATCTCATATCTTATATAAACAATCTTATGATTATGAAAAACAGAGATGAGATTCAAAGCTGTGTTTAGCTATCAACAAAGCCACATATTTTCACTTGAGTATCCTGCAAGCACAATGCAATACAAAACAAACCCCATTTTTTTCCTGTACTTACCCTGAATGATATCAGTCAAAACTTTCATTGTTCAGTTGCCCTGTGACTTATTAACAACTTGATAGATCACAGATCCTATAATTTACTGGAATTTACTCTGCCACCACACAACTCAAGCTTTTGGTTTTGAATCCCATTGGAGGTTTCTGTTTCTTCACAAACTGTGAATGGACAACATACTAAAAGGGTCCACCAGTTAACAATCCAGTTTTATATCTGATCTGCTTTCTTCCTGGTACACTGACACTGAGCTAATAACTTCTTTCACGTTGAACAAGCATCTTTCAATAAAAAAACCACTAAAAAACCAACAACAAGCCACCAAGCAAGAATAAACATAAGAACAAAGTTCCATGCCATACTGCATAAAGGTTAGAAACTATTACTATTATTTCAAACATGGCCAAGTCTTCAAGTTTGTTAAGCTTAAATATCCATTGAATTTTGGTCTGTGTTTCAACTTCCTTGAGTAAAATACATTTTGTCAGTTTTCAAGTAACTCAGGCTGTTCTCCAGCATATGATACTAGATTTTCAACATACTTTTAATAAACTGGAAGCTTGTGTCAATTGTCACCACCAGAATTTAAAAAACCTGCCAATTTATGGTGACTACAACCTTGCCTGTAACATTCAAGACCTTACATCATCCCTTCTTTTATTGCCACTGCATCCTCAACTTCACATTAAAACCTTTGGGTCTCTTCTTCCCTTGGGGGGAAAGTCACCATCTCATGTGCACAACCTGCACTGCATTACTTAGGTGCAATAATTGAGGTGACAGCTTACAGGTCTGGGTTTTTTTCCATTTCTTTGAGAATGAGCTCCAGCATTCAGTAAGCAAAGGTTAGGAAGTTCAAGACTTAATTTTAATACATAACTTTGAAACCTTTGAAGAAACTGGCATCCATCATCAGATTTTTGGTCAGTTCAGGAAATGGATTTGTGAACATAAATCAGATAAGAACAAAATGCATTTGAACTGTCACTTTTTTTTTTTAAAGACAAAAAAATAAAAATCAAACCCCTGAATATGCTAGAGGTCATAAGGTGTTCCTGCTTTCCTTCCAAAACTGCAAGCTTTGAATAACACATAGCCAAGAATGGAAAATTCCTTTTCTGACACTGTACATTAAAGCTAGCTCTGCTGTTTAAAATGCCTAACTACTACGTCATGATGCTTCTGCCTCAATTCACAGCCTAATCAGAAAAGGAAATAACTCTCAGAACATCTCAGAAAGGAGACACATTTTTCTAGAGCTTTACTAAAATTTAATCAGCACCTGGACAACTATCATCAAACACTGCAAAACATCCCCTAACCTTGCTAGGCCCTCTTGTCTTCAAAACTAAAGCAAGGATGAGATGTTTTAGCTGCGTGAGTCACAGAGATAGAGAAAAAATGTACTCTCTTGCGTACCAAAATTCACAGGATACTTTTTCAGGTCACAGTTTGTTATGTGTACTCTGGCTTTGAATTAAAAAAACCAGACTGATTAACTTCAAATGCAACTACAAAAACATAAAAATCACTGCTCTTCCTGCAAGCTCTTGAGTTCCTGTTTGTTTGTATTTAAATTTATGGTACGGAAAGCACAGACGTCTTTTTGTTGCTCTTATTTACATATTACACCTTTCTAATAAAGTAGGATGTAAGCCATTGTTTTACAAAAATCATCTTGTGTTCTCATCTTACTCCAAGATCCATTTCAGTAATTAACCACAGGTGGTATTAACTACTTCACTAATCAAAGTTGTTCAATGCTTTCACTATGAGATCATATTTTCTTTCAGTGTTGATGAATTTGCTATACTTCAATTAGTCAGGCAGAAACTCTCCATTGTATGTGTAAGGCTCAAACATTGATTTTTGTTACATTTCAGCTGAAATGGTTCCCCCATTCAGCTGGAGGAATGAAGAAAAAAGAAATGAAGAAATAAAATTAAGAAAAGAAATCCTTAAGTTAAGAAGTAAAATTGGCAGCTATATTTGAAACACTCTAGTGATCCCTGCTTCAGACAAAGGAGTAATCAGAGAGTGTCCACAATGTCATGCCTTATGTCACTTGACCTTTAAAAGTGCCCAGCTATTAGAAGTCTCAATCAACTGCAAGTCCTGAGAGAAGATCCTCCATGCTAAACATTTTGTAGGCTCAGGGCTTTAAAGGCAAAACAAGCTTATGAACCAGGGAAAGAAATAGCATAGTGAAAGAAACTGGTAAAGAAAGAAGTCTTTGACTATTTCATTGAATCCAGAATCACTCATGTGGAGAATGAGAAAGGAAAAAGACTTTTGGGTAAGAAGAGGTAACACTCAAAGGGATGAAAGGAAATTCAGAAAAGCCTGGGCCCAGGCACCAGGAAGAAGTGGAAATTGCAAAACACCTCCTCCAGAACCTGGAGACCAAGTTCCTGAATCCAAACATTCCTTTGACAAAGCAGAAACCTAAATCCAGAGCACAAGGTACCCCTGTCGCCTTCTAACGCTGATTCCCACATTAGTTTGGAAAATGCAGTTCAGCAGATAAAATTACATGGACACCACTAGGATGCCACTTTTCTTTTGCCTTCTCCTAAAAAAAAAACAAGTAAAAGCAAAAAAACTATTACAAGAATATAAAATGTAAAGACCAAATCACTCTGTAAAATAATTTCAGACTTCTGTAATTAAGTGTTACATATACACAACCCTAGTCACATTCCTTACAACCATACAGGGTAACATGCTAATGCTAAATTTCATGGACAAATAGAATCACAGAATGGTTTGTTTTGGAAGAGACCTTACAGATCATCTAGTTCCAAACTCCGGGCCATGGGCAGGGACACCTTTCACGAGGTCACATTGCTCAAAGATCCACCCAACCTAGCCTTGGACACTCCCAGGGATGGGGCATCCAGAGTTAACAGACTTAAACAAATTAGAAAAATTTTAAAAAATCCAGTGCAAAGTTCAAAAACATTTTTTAAAAGCAGTAGTTACTAGCAGCACGGTATTGAAAGGTGTACAACCAGTTTTATTTAGTATCAAAACAAGAGACACAAAAAAACTTTGTAGAAGTTCCTCCAAATTCAGAAGAAAATTCGGGCATAAAAAACAGCAGCCAGCACCAATCAAAAGGACCAGAAAAATTCCAAGGTTTCAGGCAAAGAAGTTCCTATAAGAGATGCAGACCCAGCTATAGTGTCATGACTTAATTTAGTGCTGATTTAGAGAACATTCTCTCCTAGACAGTCAAATATCAAGTATTTTTTGGTAGCCAAAAATAAAACAAGCAAAATAGTTTTCTTTTTACTCTGTTTTTAATATTAGTTTTGTCCATTTTGTCCTGAGAAGGGAGGCGAACACATTTTAGATTCAGACTGCTCGTTAATGAAAATTCAGAAGTTAGAAAACAGGAGATAAGCAATTTCAAAATTATTCTGAAACTTGAATTTAAGCCTGTAAGTCACTGCAAAGCATGTGACTGTATACCATGGTGTTGCCACTCCCTGCTGCTCATCTCCACTCCCTCTAATCAGATAATTAAATTGCTCATGCAACATTTCCCCAGTCAGCTTTCAGCAAAATAAACCAGGTTGCTAAAGACTTGATGCTTGCAGCATTGGATTTAAGGTGGAGCCTACACTAGCCCAACACCTTTGGGCTGAAATGCAGGGTGATGGTACCCGTTGACACAATACAGACAGCATCCTCCAATTACTGCTTTAGTCATGTGCAGACAAACTATATTTTTTATTTTGCCTGCAGTTAGAAGAAAACATGCACATGCTCCCCTCATTCTGCTGAAACTTGTATGCTGTGCTGTCACCTTAGACATTTGATTAAATCATCATCAATCTTCCTCATCGACAGTAGCTTTCTACTACAGAGCTGTAAGTGGGTCAATCATTAGAAATTGAAGGAAATTCAAGTGGTCAGCAAGGATGCATTTTGGTTACAAAAGTGTACTCCCTTATGAAGTTTTATCACCAACAAATGTTTCAAGTGGCTGGCTGACCTACTATTTAAGCAGCTCACACTGGAGTTTTTTTGCCTTACACTCAGGTGCTGACTCACCTCACTTCATTAATCTCTTCTACTTTTCTGAAGCACCAAAAGCCTCTGTGCATTTTGGGTAGGTACTGGGTTTAATTTTGTAAACAGAGATCCAACTGTACACTTGGGTACGCTACATACAATGAACACTGCACATAAACCGATACTTAGTGCTTGTGTCTGCTGTGAAGAAAAATGTACAGAATCACATAGCTATAGCCTTTTGACACAACTCTGAGTACCCCAAGAGTTTTCAAATATCTGTGTTCTAGGTCTTACTAGAAAGATTATAAAGTCTTTGTCACTGTAATAATTCAGCCCTTCTGCATCGGGTCTGTTTCATGAGAAACAAGTCTTCTGTGAAATAGTGTTAATTCTACTCAACACCAGAGGCAAAGCAGACACAATCCCAGAGGTAGGCAAGCAACCCATGGCAAAAGAGGTAATTAATTTATTACATCTCCCAGTTTTCAATGCAGTGAACTTCCAGTTCTTTGCTTCTGATAGGGTTCTGTGCTGAAGCTCTGCCAACTCAACTGGCTTCAAAGGAGCAAACAACTACCAGAGACACATGGATCTTCACTTGCATGTTCTAATCACTGACATCTTTGACATAACAGGTCACGGCTACAATATTTGTTAAGATGACGATTTCCTGAATCAGACAGAAGAAATTCAGTTGAGCAACAAAAGACTGGTCTTAAACCCCTCCCTAACAAGAGACTAGAGTAATCACAGAAACTCCTCAGGTCTCCAAGGTGTCAGAAAAGTCACAGCCCTACTCCCTTCTTGTGATAGCAATCTTCCCCAGCAGTCAGGAAAAACATCAGAAGGTTGAAAGTGTAGGAAAAAACTCATTTTACTAACATATCACTGATGTTTCCATTTTATAAGCAGGGCAGCAAATTGTTTGATGTTACTGTTTACAAAACAAGACAAAGAGAAAATAATAAGAAGTACAGAAGTTCTTACACATACTAAGAATACATAGCTTAAAAGTGGAAAAAAATACCTCAGAACTTAAAAGTTGTGTTCCAGCAATTTTTTGAAATTTAGGAGAAGCATTATGACATAAGAGTTGCATTTCAGAGAATCCAGTATTTATATATATTCCAGCCTCAGAACAAGACACTGTTTTTTGATTTTACAGGAGCCTTTCTATTTAGAAATAAAGGCACTTGAACAAAACAGTCATGTAAGAAAAAGATTACAAACTGTTTATAAAGGTATAAAGGTTTTTTTTAAGTATACAGTTCTCTTAAGTCTGGAATTAACTATTCAAAACATTAATTATGTTTAACAGACATGAAGCTTCAAGTTTTCTGTGTTATCCTAAAATTCTTTCCATACATAAACACCCAATAGAGCACTGCTTTATGTCAACACAGTATGTTTGCATCTTTCTTTTACTTGAATGAATGGCTGCGAAATGGATGTTTTGCTATTCTATTAAAAAAAAGGAGACAACTACAAATGTTTCTGCTGAAAATCTAATGTTCTCCTTTCTTCCAGGTCAACAAAATGTGTATTTGTAGAGAAAAGAAAAAAAATTGCAATACTGTAATTATTGCATTATCCAGAATCCAAATACTCATCGGGAGCTGTATAATTCATTACATCAGATATCAGCCAGCTAAACACCCACATACCCATTTTTGCATGTAATTTGTTTAAGAAAATTAACACACTGATGACTAACTGACACTGTGTAGGAAGCACTTCACTTCCTTTGTCATTAAATCATGTTTCTATGGCACTATCCCAAAATACTAGAGTATTTTACAGAAAAATACAGAGCTTCCAAATAAAGTATTGCTATACCCAAACAGTATTCCCTGAACCAAATCAGAAGCTTATTTCCTAAAGAATGCTGACTAGTTTGCATGTATTTAGGCAACTACGAGACACTGCTTTATTTCATGATTTATGTTGGAAACTTTCAAAGCAACTGTGTAGTAATGTTTTATCTCAGAGAGAAATAAAATGCAAAATAATCTGTTTGTATAGCTTTGAGAAGGTTTTTTGAGAAGAAGCACATATTTTACAGAGGAAAAGTACTGAAACTGCAATTTTGAGTACAGCAGTAGGTATCTGTACATCACTTATAAACAAATTTACTGTACTTTCAGGCTCCCTATTGACAGATCCCTCTCTCCTTCAGCTATGCAGACTTGACTGAAAGTCCACTACACAGAGAATTTACTAGAAGGATTGATGAGGATGAGTTTTGTTACTCCAAAATTTAAAAGTTTGGCCATTTTAAAGGCTCTGGGTATTTTTTAAAGTAAGTTTCACTAATACATGGATCTTTTTTCCATTAAAAAAACCCAAACAATCAAAGCACAACTTAGAATGAAGTTCATGCATTTCCATTATTTAAAACAACACTTAGTTTTAGTAGGTTATGCTACAGTTTCCGCAAAACCAAACTAAATTCACCTTCACACATCAGCAAAAGCATTCTTAGACTCTCTGCCAAACTGCTCAGAGAACTCTCGAGAGATAACTCTCTGCTCTTCCAGAACATTAAACACCCTGTTGCTGTAGGTGACACAAATGCACAGTGAAAGTCTAGAGTATTTTCTGTACTGTGAGTACAGAAATGACCTAGAACTTAGAAACATGATGGACAGAACAGCAAAGAGCCTAGAGCAAAGAAAAGATCCAATAAAGCCACCTACAACCACAATAACAACACCCTCAATCATGATCCATTTTCCTCCTGAAAGGTTATTCAGCTAGAGAAATGACTGCCAGAATGGATGAACCAGCACTGTTACTAGCTATCCAAAGGCATACAGCCTCTCAAGCACTGAAGAAGATTTCCCTACCATGTTACCCATTTCTAGCTTTCAGACACTGAGATTTGTCCCACCCTTTTTTGTACCATCTTGAAAAACAGGCCAAAAAAATCCTCAGTACTAAGTACAGTTCTTCAGAAAAATCAGTATCTAAGAAACATGACAACATATTTGCTAGCTCATATATCAGTTAATACACAATTCTAAGTAAGAAATTTAAACATTTCAAAGACTCCAACAATTTAGAAATGGACAGATTTAAATGGGGAGAAAGCAGGGCTGGTGGAAGAGGGCAAGTCTTCCTTTCTACATGGGGTGAGGTAGGAGAAGTACAGGGACAGGATGTGAGGCGTTCCCCTCAGTGCCAGTGCTACTGAGCTTTTGACTAAACAGCTCAAAGCCTTCAGTAGATTTTGGCATTTCATCAGGGTTTGGAGGAACTTTGAAATAACCACCTCTTTCCTATCATCAAACACTCAACTCCATCTGTTTCTACTCTAGGAGTCAACCCAAGAATTGTGTACCTGACAAAAGCTATTTGGTTACTCAAAGCTGCAATTTGCTGCATTTCCAGCATTTACAAGCAAGTTGGCTCTTTCTGCCTGGGGGAGTCCAGCACACCACAATGACCTTTAGGTACCCACGAAGGCCACTAAAAAAAACCCCAAAAATTGTTATGTGGCAGATGTCATTCTCTTATCTGCAATAAGAGATCTGTGCTTAACAAAAATGCCCTGAGTTAATCAGAGACTGAACACTAATACTGTGTTAATTTATGGAGAGGAGAAGGAAGTTCTCTCCTAGAGTTCATAAATGTTGTTGTTCTTGGTAGGTAACAACTCTCCCCAATCAGCTTGATAAATCAAACTGAAACACTGTGCTCAGACACCATCAGAGAAATAATTTTTCTAAAAATAACTTAGGTAAAGATGCACACACTACAAATACAAAGAAAATCTTGCTCAATAATATTTCATCTTACTAGAGGCACCCATGGAAGGTCTAAGTATGTGTTGAGGAACCAGGAGTTTCCTCAGCTTCTCACACAGTTGACAGCACATGGCAGGCACCTCCAGAAAGCAACTAGGAGCACTTAAGCCCTGTCTAATTTAAATACTACAAAACACTTTTCAAAACTATCTCCTTCTATTAAACATTCATCTTAAACCCAGATGAACACCAGTGGAAGTCTGCTGCTTGGCAAAACATAAACAGAGGGTACAAGCACCTTCACAAGTCCATCAAGTTGATTTTTGAAAATTTATTCCAGTCAAAAACTTTGAATACTATTCCTCTATCAGTGAATGAATGCATTTAAACACAATATTCCATTACCCATTCCATAAACCTTGCATTCTGTCTTGCTCGTATATGACCATATCTGTGAAGTCAGAAGTAGTACAAAAATTACAACTCCCAATAATTCCCCCCAGAGTAGTGATAATATTCTTTGAGAGAGTATGAGGGGATAAGGAAAGCACAGCATACCTCCTGCATAACCTTTAAGAAACCGAAAATATTATGCTATGTGGAATTAGAAAGTTTCCAAGATTGTTTCTTATCTTAAGCAAACACACACATCCCAAATAAAAAACAAGCCCAAACCCAAAAGTCCTGAATTATGCGAAATTTTATAGAGAAGCATCAATACCAAATAGGTTCAAAATAGACAGCTGAAATCAAGTCCTCATAGATTAAGTGAAGTCCCAGTATAATTGCATTAATTTTTACTTTACCTGTGAAAATCTTCATTCACTGTATCTCTTAAATGCACAGCAAGTAAAAAATCTCCTTAATATCCAGAACCCGTCTCAAACCTCTATGACAAACTGACCCACAGAACTAGATCCATTTACATATTAGGTATTCTGAGTATAGATTACAAATGCATAAGACTAAATACAAACAGCTTTTCTTGAGAAGAAAGAAGCTCACATGTAATAAAATACTGGCTTTGTTACTACCAAACAGTTGTTTCCTCTAATCTATTCACAACCACGTTTCAATTCCCATTTACCTTATTCTTTCCACATTCCCATACTTTAAATACTCATTAAGCAGGAGAACATACAATGAATCAAGGTCTGCAGATAAAAATAACTACAGTCTATTGAGTAACTGAGTGAAGCATATGTAGCATATGCATAAACACCACATATACCCACACTGGTTTTCCTCTTAAAAAAAGAAACAAATAAAACCATAAACACGATGGATATCTAGATAATGAATTGCATTACTGGCAAACCTCTGACAAGAGTAAGCAACGACTAGAGGTGTCTTTCAGATCTCTTATTTCCACACTAATGTCTATGACAGCATCCAAAATACACACTGAAAAAAATGAATTAACATATGTATGAACTATCAACCAGAGAAGTTTAAATTGTCCTTTAAACAGACCAAACATTCCCATTGTCTCACTCCTAT
Organism: Cyanoderma ruficeps; assembly: GCA_008694505.1. Lineage (NCBI taxonomy): Eukaryota > Metazoa > Chordata > Aves > Passeriformes > Timaliidae > Cyanoderma > Cyanoderma ruficeps. Next base: position 31,639,939 of record VZDJ01007754.1, on the reverse strand, counting down.
TGCAGTAACTATTCCCACAAAGCACACCAGTTCCTGTGGCAGACTCCACAGACATGAATGATTTTGTTTGTGTTTTCCTTCAAACTAAAAAATCATTATAAATTTGATAGGTTTTGCCCAAGTAGAGGAAAGAGGGAAATGCAGAGGAAATAAAAACCAACAATTTGGAAACAATCAGTATATCCAAAAGTCAGAAGTTCACTTGTTGTAAGGAAGTTTCTTAGTTCTGATTTTAAATAGAGCAGTCCAAGTCCTCTGGAAGATTTTCCTCCTGAAACATGAAATCCACAAAGGAAGACCGCAATTTCAGTACTGCTAGCACACATCATTAAACCCCACTCTCACACTGTTGACTGCTGAGCACCTAACTCAACTGACTCGAGACTTATGAAGTCAGAAGCCTTTAAACTATCCTTTCATTTCAACTTCTTACAGTTTTTAGATCACATGTGGCAATATCCGAGATAACTTTTAAATACGACTTCCAAAACCGGTGCCATTTCAACTGTTAAAGCCCTTGGAAAAACAAAACACAAAACAAAAAAAATAGACAAAAAAAACCACAAACAAAACAAAGGAAAAAAACACACCAAAAAAAACCCAAATGAAAAAAACCCACCTGTAAACCCAACCTCCCAAATGAAAAAAAACCACCAGTAAACCCAACCTCCCAAGCTTCGGACTTGCACAGCCAGATCATTTACACCACATATGAGGGTTGTGGGCTCCATTCTGCCGGTAAATTAACTGTCATAATAAAGAGGTCATTCACCTGCCATTAAAGCACTAAAAATGAGAGCATTCCCTTCATCAATTAGCTTAGCAAATTAAAAGCAGTAAGATCTTCCTGCATCAAAGCAAGCCAATTCCTCTCTTCCACTAATAGAAACCTGGGATCTAACAACCAGACTCCAAGGAAAACACCACTCAGAACAGTTTCTATAGCTTTGAAAAAATGCCCAATTTTTAACGTATTTGGCAGGGGGGGAAATATAAATAGCTACATGATACTATTTCAAGCCTAAAACATTCATTTTAATGTATACACATTTCTTAACATTTCTCAACTATCAAACTGAACAACACAAAAACAGTCCAACTCAGACCATAACCCCCTCTTGCAAGGTAAGAAGCTGAATAAAGGTTTCAAAAGAAACACAGCACAGGATATGATACATTCTTTCAAAATTGTTCACTAATATACTTGTTAAAATTGTGACCCACACAGGTCAGTAATTCTACCTGGGTTTGACGACCAAGAGACAATGAATAGAAAACAAAACAGAAAGAATAATCCTCTATGTATTATCTTTCTAGAACTAAAGGAAGTGAATTAAATTTGTTGGGATATGGAGAGCTAGATTAGAATTCTTCCTTGGCCACAGTACAATGCCTCCTAAGAACTTATAAATCAGCCATTTACACAAATGGCTGCATTTAAGTTGAAGCAATCAGAAATTTCACAGGATTACTGCTAAATGCTAGTTTTCTGGATATCAAATTTCACAGCCAAGTTTAAGAATTGTTAATGTCTACAAACAATGCAGCTCACCTCAAACACCTAACATGAGAGAACAAACCGGTATTTGTGTTTGATTATGTCCTTATTCTTTTTTAATTCATTTGTATACAGCATCAATAAAGCTTTTTTCCCACCCTAAATATTGTTGCAGTATGGCAAAGCAAGTAATTGCTTTTAGTTACACATTTAAAGCCAAAGGATAAAGAATTACCCAACTAAAACAGTAATCACTTACTACTGAAACAGCAAATTAATACAAGTCACATGGAGAAGTCTTGCAGCCAATTAATAGAGAAGTATTTCTTTATACAACTTTCATGATTGTTAGGTTAAACAAATTACAATTCACACCTAACCACAGACATGAGTACATTAGGAAAGTGCAGGGGAATAAAGAAAATAAAATTCTGAGTCTGTCCGATACTCCTTTTTAGAAGAAAGCACCTCCAGCTGGGGCATGAATTCAGCACTGATTCAGGAGACAAGAACTCTATCTACTAAATCAACAACAAAACTTCTTGCAACAGTCCAGGTTTCACTTGGAAATCCTGCTGAAATACCAGCCAAGCCCAGCCTTGATTAGACTGCAATGAGATCATAGCTTGAGGAGGTGTAGCTGTAGGCCCTTGTAAAGCTGATACTAAAGAGAAATTCATTTAAATGACACATCAATCTTTCTTAAACTGCATGAACTAGAATGTTCTCTTATTTATTAATGTAATATGGACTGCAGAACAACTTCAGAGTTCCTAAGGATATTGTTAGTACAGGAAGTGAAATGACTTTCTATCCACCACCCACAATCAATAGTATGACACTGCAAGTTGGGTATCTCTGATAAGAGCACTTTTAAAGTAAAAGTAATCAAGATAGTGCAGCTATGGGAGATTTTCACAACATTCACATTTGAGGACTCCAACTTTTTGTTTTCATTATTTCCAATAAGATCTCCCTCTTCAGATGTTGTTTTTTAAAAAAGAGAAAAATACAAACTGAGCCTCATGCGACTTCTAATTATTGTCCTCAAAGTTCTCATTTCACCTTTTGTTGAAATACACATGTTGCTATAAAAAGCAAGTCCTTTCTTTCAAGATGTCAAATTAGGCAAGAACAAGCTGCCTTTGGGCAATTTTTTTTGAATGTTATCACACACACATGCAGAGATCAGAAAAAATGTAAAGCATTTTTTTAAAGGGACATTAAAAAATAATGGTATGCAACAGTGACAGTGCTAAAAGCCTTTTTTCTTAAATAGTAGCAACACCATTTGCACTTGGGTGGGGCAAGTTTTAGACGACCAGCTATGTTTAAAGATCGAACAAGCTGCATCATGCACCTTTTTTCTCTGTACTTATTGCAGCAATAACAAAAAGGGCAAGGGAAAAAAATTAAAAAAGGCTTGCGCCGGCAGGTGAACTCGATACTCTGCCTATCTGGTTCTATTTCTGAACTATTTCTCCAAGTCTTGTTCCAGGTACAGAAAGAATTGCTACTGTGAAATGGGGAAACCTGCCCACACTGAACGTACTGGGCCCACTGCAGGGCAGCGGCAGGCAGAGTGACTGTGCACTGACCTCTCCCAGGGCAAAGCACTTCCTTCACAGCATCAATCATGGAATGGTTTGGCTTGGAAGAGACCTTTAAAGGTCATCCAGCGCAACCCTGCTGCAATGAGCAGGGACAAAACTCCAGCAGCTGAGCACATACTTCTACCCTTAGTAAGGCTGGACACATTTTCTCCTCTTTAGCATGACTTCCCTTCTCTAATTATTGGCAATTTAGTGGATCAGAAGACAGTCTTGTTTTAATTGACTTAATTTCCACCAAAAAAATTCCCAAATAGTATTTGCAGCCAGTATTTGCCCTAGACTCTCCCTATGATGCCTGTAATAAAAAATTTCCCTTCCTATCAGCAAGTGAAACAGCCATACAAGCAGAGAAACAGAAAAGTGCATAACACAGAAAGTGCTGAAAAGTGAACATCATGTACTCATGAATTTTTCAATTACAGTATTCTTTGGTGCTACTTCTCTGGCAGTTGGGCCATATATGCTAAAGAAAGCAGGAAATGTTTACAAACACAAACTTCCCAGCATTTACATAAAGGTGGAACTTTCTTCAAAGGCTGATCTTATGTTTGAGACTGCAAAAGTGGAGACAGGCAGAATTTTAGAAATCCCCCTTAAGCAGCTGCTATCTGAGACTCCATTCACACCTTGTCACATTCCTCTCAGAGTTGGCAGTTGTCATCATCCACCCTCACTTCCCCAGAGATGCTCTGAACTAGAGTGAGACAGAGCTTCATAGCAGCTAATGCTTAAGCACAATTTGAATCCACAAAACAAGAAGTTTTTCCACAGGTGTCCTGAAGGATATAATCCACTGGGTTTTCTTGGGTCTCCCACTGACCAGCCATCAGTCTGCCTGAGAAGGAAGGACATGTGCCACAAAGAGAAGCACTGGTGAAATGGCATCTTCTCATCCACGGCAGCCCAATGATCCCAATGAACTCAGGAACAGGGTAACTCAAGTTCAGAGCTCTTTTCAGCTGAGAGGAGACAAACCTTACATCTCCTGCAGGGAGGGACTGTTTTAACCAATCTGTATTAAATTATTCTTCCCACCACTAGAAGCAGTACTGTAAAAAACCAAAACACCATGATGGATGGGCCAAATCTAGATGGAACACTTTGCAGCTAAAGAGTTGTAGTCCTGGGGATACAACTGTCAGTCCATGGTTTCAAAACTAGTCCTATACTACTGTATCCATCAATGGCAAAAATAAATATACTCCAAAATTTAAACCCAAGGATCCAGGTTCTCTCTTATTCCTGCGTCTGTATGGATGGAGCCAGATTGCTCTTCCACACAGCAGCACAGCTGTGTAGTTCCACTTAATTATTCCCGTGCAACAGACCCAATCTAAAAGGTTCCCAGGCACAGACACTTCTCTCCACATACCACAGCCACATCCTCATGCCACAAATACTTATGCCTGTTACTTAATACCTAGGTAACATTATGAATAAGTACCACTGATCAGTCTTTAGATGTAGCACTTACTAGCCATTACCAGAAACGTGGAATTATTTGAATTGGCACTTAATAGGTAGTAAAATAGCTCTTTTCTCCTTTCCTCAAATGCTCCCAGGTTTGCTGTTCTCTAATTCAGGACACTGGTAAGCGGCCAACAGTCTTGCAGTCATTTTTCAGCCTATACATCTGACACTGACTGTTGTTCCTTGAAAAACAGCACTAGGAAAGTGATCTAGAAACAGATGGTTTGAAGAGTTCTCACTTGGAAAGTTCATAACACAGTTGTTTCAAGAGTGGGAGAAGGGAACCAACTAGAAAACTCACAACAAAACCAGACAAAAATAAGATTAGTATAATTTCTGCTGTGGATAAAACAGGACTTGTTGACCTCTGACACTCTCTGGCACTTTAAAAATGGGAACAGGCAGAATCCAGAGGACTTGTAGACAAAAGCATATATATAATTTTCTGACAGATCTTGAGCAAAATATGCTTTGCTAATGTGATTTTTTTTCACTACAACATATGGCTCTATTTTAATGTGCTTTCACTGTGCAGCATGAAAGCTGTTGCAAAAACCAACAATTACTGAGAATGGGGGCTCTTAAGTCAAAACACATCCAGATGAAAAAAAATTCTACAAAACGTGAAGCCTTTCTTTAACTCGTGTCCATTACACTGAGATTAATGCTATGAGTGTACAAGGACAAAAAGACCCAAAAAAACCCCAAAACCAAGAAAACAAAAACAAACAAAACCATCACCACCAAAAAAAAAAAAAGGGGGGAGAGAGCGAGAGAGAGAATAGATAAAAAGACGGCAACCAGAAAATACATAGCGAGAGAGAGAATAGAGAAAAGGAAGGCAACCAGAAAATACATATATACCCAAGCACGTCCCCCTCCCCCGTCGGTGCATGGATTTGGTCACCATCCACAAGAACTTTTTGTTTAAAGAAAAAGGCACAAACAAAAAGCTATCCTAATTATTTACAACTTGCAAGTGCAACGACAGCGGAGAAAACTCAGCCTCGGAGCCGAGAGTTTCAGCCCCCATTCCCTCCTGCGCCAGGAGCCCGGAGGGGAAAGAGGGAGGGAACAGCCCAGCAGAGGGTTTCGGGTCGCCCAGCCAGTTACCAGCGCCCACAACGACGGCACCGGCTTTTTACTGGGGCGTACGAGCGGCCAGAAGCGGCGGCTCGGAGCCCAGGCTGCCTGCGCCCAGCAACCTGTTGCCCCCAGAGCAGCAGGGATGAGCCTCGCACCCTTGGGTGCCGCTCCCCGGGCTCCGGCGGCGGCCGTGGGTTGCTGGAGCACCCCCGGCCCGGCGGCACCTGCGCTGGGCGCGCTGCCCCGCGGTACCTGCGCCCCGGGCCGCGGGCAGGCGGCGCGGCCGGGCTGTCACCGCCGCGGGCATGGCAAAATGGAGCCGGCCGGACCCACCTCCCCCCCGCCCCGGCGCCGCTCACCTTGGTGATGATGAGGGGCTCCCCGTGCTCCCGTCCGCCCTTCAGGGTGAAGCCCCAGGGAGCCCCGCCGGTCAGCTGCACCTCCACCAGCTTGTAGCCCTCCGTTGCCCGCTGCTCCACCATCACCATCACGGGCCCCGGTTCCACCAGTCCGGCGCCGAGCCGAGGGTCGCCGACGGCCAGCCGCTCCCGCCCGCCCCGCAGCCCCACGTCCTCCATGGAGCGCCCGTCGCCGCCGGGGCTGGCTCGCCTCTGCCGGCCGCTCCCCGGTGCGCGCCAGCCGGCGGCCGCCCGCGGAGCCACCTACCCACCCCGCAGCGCCGGCCGGCCCGGCCCCATCGGCGGCGAGAGAGGGCTGCTCCGCCCGCCCCCTCCTCTTCCTCCTCCCCCACGGCCCGCGGTATTGTCTCACGCCGAGGCCGGAGCCCGGCGGCGGGGGGGCGGCACCAACTTATGGCAACTTGGCGGCGGGGCAAATGCCGCCGAGCAACGCGGGGTGCTGGGAGGAGCGCAGCGGGGAGACGCGCCCCCGCCTCCCCTTCTCCTCGGAAAGAGGGCGAAACCTGTGTTTCACTAGCGGGGCAGTCTTCCCCTCCCAGAGAGCGGCAGCCCCGCAGCGCGATCCCCCGGCCGAGGAGGAGGGGGAGAGGAGAGCAGCCCCGGGCCGGCCGCCAGACAAAGGCAGCGGCGAGAAGGTCCGTCAGCCCCGGGGCCGGGCCCGAGGCCGTACCCGAGCCACCCACCCCCCACCACACACAGGAGCTGCCGCGCTTCCCCTCCACCTCCGTTCCCAAACAAAAGCGGCGAGCAGGTGGAGGGTGGGGTGAAAGGGCAGCCGACGGCTGTGGCCGTCCCCCGGGCAGGAACGCCCCGCCTTCGCCGTGCCAGGCGGCAGGGGGCCGGGGTGGGGATCGCAGAGGGGGCCGGCTCTTCCCGTCTTGCCGCGGTGTTCGGGGCGGGGTAAACCGGGCAACGCGGGGGGCAGGTCAGGGGGCAGCTGCGGCGGGAGCCGAGAGAAGGAGGAACTTTGCGCCCGCCCCTCCCGGCCCGCACCGCCTCCACCACCTGTGGGGCGGGAGGGGCCGCGGGCGCCGGACCGCGCTCTCCCGCCCGGCCCCTCTAGCGGCAGCCCCGCGGCACCGCCCGGCACGGCACGGCCCGGCACGGCCCGGCCCGCGCCACAACGGACGGAACGGGCCGGGCGGCGGATAGGACCGACGGGAAACACAGGTGAAGTCTTCAGCGAAGAAATCTAATAGAGAAGAAATTTGGAGTCCCAGATTTAAAAAGAAGTTTGGTGGCAGAATGCGAGGCAGGACTAGAAGTGCTAATCTGGCGGCAAATCTTATGGATGGGAAATAAATGCAGGGCTTGGGTTTGCCTGATACCTTCACTGAGTTCGTGGTGAGGCTGGGAGTGAAATAATTATTTTTTGCAATTCTCGCGGTTTAATTGAATCACTTTATAGGAGGTTTCAGTGTCTTAAATCAGGATCAGACTTGGCCTGGAGTACCAGTGTGTTAGCGTGCAACCCTCCTTGGCATTTCAAGGCTTGCTCAAGGAGGCTTGCTGCCAAGCAAGCAAAGTACTGCTTGATCTAAGACAAAGGGAAATATCTATTTTCGTTTCTGAAAGACTAGTGAACCTCAAGGTACTTCTTCATGTGACAAGCTGCCTCATGGAGGTGCCTGGCATATGCAGTGGGATTTTAAGGTTTTGTATGTTGATGTGACAGGTCACATATTTTGCTTTCTGAAAGTGACCGTGGGGCCATTCTGATTATGTAGTCTGTTCCTCTAATTCCTGTTTTGGTTTGTTTATTTTTCATAAAACTCCTGCCTTGAACTAAACTTTTTTTTTTCTCCTACAATACTTCCAGGATTAGCTGCAGGTTGTTTCTTCAATATCTGAAGAAAACTTTGGATTCAGGACTGAGAACATCTGAGTCGTCAATCCCAGCAGCAGATTGGAGAACATCTAGAAACAAGAAAAATATATGATTAGGATGGTTGTTGTTCCCTTGTGATTAAGGGACAGAAGGAACAGTGGAGGGGGTACTCAAACTTATACATTCTTTTATGAGAATCCTGCAAAATACAAACCTTATACCAAACCTAGGTATTGCATCAAGTTATTTAAGGCCTCTAATGACTTGCAGATCCTCAGGCAGATTTCTTCTGCAATTATTTTCTGTCATATAGACAAGCAGAAATACAAGTAGTTTTCTCCAGTCCTGTCTCCAGTTCTTGGAATCTAAGACAAAGTCTTCAGTTATGTTTGTGTAACACATATCAGGTTGTCTTTACATCCATGTATAGTCAGTAACATATAGCTGGAAGTTTTAAGGAGCTGCAGTATGCAATTTGTTTTCTGTAAGTGTGATAATGAAAGGAAGATCCAGAATAATGATTTAAACTTTAGTGTATCCCCAAGTATGCACACTGAAATTAAAATAATACACACACACACAAAATAAAGTCACATCACTAATCAGAAGAACAAATACTGCTTCCAAAAATGCCTTCTCTGTTTATATCTCCCCTTTTTCAACTGCCAAACATTTGTTCTTCATGTTGAGCATTTTGTTGTCCATAGAAATTCAAGATTTACATTACTGTTCTGGCTTTTAGAATTGGTCTAAAAAATTCAGTATTGAAGCATGACAAAGAAATCTGTGCACAGATTTTAAAATCTAGAGCCAGGAACTGGCAGCCATTGAAAACTGTCAAACTGCTGCTGTAATTATATCAGTGGAAGTTGTGGACATGTAGCTCTTGGGAAAGCAGTTGCCTAAAGAAGAAGTATCTGAAAGCTTTCACACTCCTGGTTAAGTGAGACTTCAGTAAAGAAGTCTCTGGCTAATGCTTGCTTAGAACCTGATAGTCTGCCACGATTGTCGAGCAGATCCTCAGTTTGTGGCTGACAGTTCAGAAACCAGACTTCCTTATCGTGAATGGCACCTTTTTTTGCCTTTTATCCTTTGATGTTATCAATGTTACTAAGAGACCATAAAGTAAAGTTCTTCATACATATAAGTTTGATCAGCCAGAGAAATAAAGGATTTTTTTGGTCATATTCGTCAAATTTCTCTCACTGAGGCTTGTTCGGAACTCAGCTGGTGACTTGTGCTTTTGCTCTTCTAAAATATTGTGATAATTTTATTACTTGAATTTCTGCAGCTTCTGGCAGCCTTCATAAGGTTTCAAATAGTCATAAAGAACAAAGGACTTATTGACGGGATTCTAAAATATTACTTTTCATTTGTGTGATAAGAGAATCAATGATAACTGTATTTGTCTAACAAAAGCCTCAGTGACCAAATCCTCCGCTTTCTTCCTTGTCAAATGTTTTGTGAGCTCACAGAAGTTACCAATAGAAGGTAGAAATGTAAGATACATCAGTGTGCCATAAATATATCAAAGGAAGTAACAGACGACTTTTTCACACTGAAGACAGAGAATGATGCAGCTATTACCAACGGGGTATGAAAGGCATCCCTTTGTGAAAAAATGTGTGCCAAAGATACATGTTTCAAAGATACTTCACAGTGATACACAAAAGTTACCCAAAAGTCTTCTCCTGCTGTGCAAGAGGAGCTATCAGACTTATATTGAGATGGTTCCCACATACCCTGACTCTGTGTCCCTGCCCTGTGAAACAAAAGCCTTCGGCAGTAAACCATTCTCCTCCCACAATACTTCGTCTGTCATCCTACTTTGGTACTTGAAGCTGAATTAACAATTTCAAGTGAGGTTTTATTTTACAGAATTTATTCAACCTCCATTCCTTTCTGTTGCGCGTATTGCATATCTGTTCCCTTGTTAGTCACTGAGATTACAAAAACTGTGAATAAATTACTTTATGGCAGGATTTTATTTGAACAGGCATGGTATGATATTAAGGCACAGCCTGTTTCACCTTTGTGGCTGTACAAAACTTTTTTTTCCTTAAGGCATGGCACCTTGCAGTGGTTTGCACAGGATAACTGCAGGATGGCTCTAGGATAGGCTGGTTTACTCACGGTCCTGAGGCCATTCATTTTCCTGGACATTGCAATGTCAGGAGGGCTTCCCCCCCTCACCCAAGAAGCTGAGAAATTTGAAAGATGTAGAGCCTCCTGACTCATAGTTACAAAGTAAAGAACTGAGGTGAGGTGAGGTAAACCTTTACAACCTCCCACTTTGTTACCAGCCCTTCCGGGAGCTAACCACCAAACATCCACAGGCTGGTAAGAGACAAAGTGCCTCTGCCTCAGCCATACAAAATCTAAGGTTGGTGCTCTGGAGCATGTGTAGTTCATTGACAATTTAAGTTCAGATGCCAGAAGAAAAAATCTGATCCATGGTACATATTCTGAGAGAAATACAGGATCATAGAATGGTTGGAAGGAACCTTAAAATATTATTTAATCCAATGTCCTGTGGGCGGGGACATTTTTCAGTAGATCAGGTTGCTTAAAGCCCCATCTAATCCAGCCTTGAACACTTGCAATGATGGAGCATCCATAGCTTCTCTGGGAAACCTGTGCCAGTGCCTCACCATGCTCACTGTAAGTAATTGCTTTGTAATATCTACTACCTCTTCCTTGCCTGTCCCTTCAGTTTATAGCCACTGATGGCAGCTCTCCAGTCATGCAATTGCTACCATCGCATTTCAGCAATAGTGATTAGACTGTAGCTTTCCAGTAGCACAGTGGCTTACAGCTCTTTCCTGTTTCCAGCTCTAAAGTCTTTGAAAATTATCATCACAAAGACCGAAACAATTGAAATAGTGATAAGAAGTTCCTGCAACAGAAGTGGATGGATTTTTTTGATCAAGTAGTTCAAGGTTTGTCAAGCTGCTGGCAGTCTATTGTGGAGTCTGAAAGTCATGAGAACCTGAAGAAACAGGTTGGGTAGCAGCCCAACAGACAGACATCCTGGCATATCTGGGAACCAAGAGGCTTTCCTTTGGAATCCTGCCATGCTGCTTCTGATGGATTCAGCATAATCATGCTCTTCTGCAAAACACTTTGATTCCAACAAATTACCCATTTTCCCAGAATGAAAAATACCATGTTGTAAAGCTCCAGCAGGATGTCTCTGATCTAGGCACCTTAAAAACCTTTCCCAAGTGTGTCTTGTTTCTCCTGTATTGCAAGTAAGGCTTCATCAGCACATAATTAGTGCTGGAGAAAACTTTGGAAGTTCTCAACCTTTCAGATATATATAACTCAAATACTTCTTGAACTCTTCATTTCTTTATGATTAAAATAAAACCTGAGTTCTTTATCTAAAGCTTTTTATAAAGCTGAAATTCATTCAAGAATGGCAGTTCAGATGATACTCAGATATTTCTGCCTCCCACGATGATTTTGATTCTAACTTTGTTCAATTCTCACTTATTCTCACAGCACATATGCTTTGTACCTCAGAGCAATTTTCTGAAGGTGACAACGTGAACTGTGGAACAAACTGAAGCTGTGAGTGGCCAAGAGAAAAAAATGTGATGATTTGCTAAGAATAATACTCTTGACTCAGATCTTGGGACCTGTTTGACCTGTAGACAACAAAAGTGAGATGAGTCCAACACAGACTCCTATAATCCGTAGCCTGCTTAAGGATTTATAATTTTCACAACACTGCATGATAAAAAGATTGAAAATCAAAGAAAAGGGCAACTCCTCATTTGGTTGCAGAGTCAGAAGATGGCATGCACCTAGCAAGAGGAAATGAATAGGTAACCAGTTTTCCCTGGAGATGTAATTTGCAGCTTGTAGTCACGTTCAGGCACATTTTAAGTCCTGCCTTGGGCTATAGTCCCTCTGGTATCGATGTATCTGTTCCTTTTCCAGTTCCTACATTAGTGCCTGTAATCAAATTGTATTACAACATCTCTGACTACCACTTTACAGAGAAACCAAATAGCAAAGTGAGAGCACAGAGGTTGAGATACCGGTACATGGCAGTCCATACTGTTCCATTGTCGGCAGGCTGACCAGGCAGCACTCATTTCAGTGAAGCGTCATTTTTAATATTTATTCTTGCTGCCAAGTTTCTAATCGTGGTAGAGTAGGGAGTGCTTTTCATTGTCCATCTTTGATAACATATATTACATGATAGCATTCTCTGTACAAACTGTGCTGTGCCACTTACGTGCCATGAAACCCTGACCCATTTTAAATACATGAAGGATAGTCTCAGAGGCTAACAAGAGTCTTTAATGGTTTAAACTCTGATATCACAGCATGTTATATCTGAATTCTGTACTTGATGAAGATGGTCACTGGAGCCAGGATGGTCATGGAAAGTGCAAAGGGAAGGTTTCAAATGCTTTTTGTGCAGAGAATGCTGTGAAGGCTTTTAAAGGGGAAGATAAATAGCAAGAGGCCAAAGCATGCATGAGAGCCTACAAAAGCCTTGTAATCTGATATTTTTCACTTGGACTTTGTCTTCATTTGCTAGCTAGCCCCAAACAGACATTTTTCTGCCTGTCAGCCATGTATAAATAAATCTCTCAGTGCTTTCTATAAACAGACACAGTTTCTGCATTACAACTGACCTTTCTACTCTCAGCTTGGTTACACAGAACCTGAACCATGTCCAGGTGAAGGTTATAGGACGTAGAACCTTGTGAGAGTCCATCTAACCATGCATAAGGCATGAAGTACATGGGAGTTTTTTGTTGCAGTGGCAGAGGAACTTGCTCTAAAGCATCAGGTGTGCTCCAGAGGCCGTGGTCCAGCAGTGGCAGATGCAGGATATTGCATGACTGTGGTGATATTAATGGTGATGTAAAGCTGGTTTGGGTATGCCCAGGAGTCCAGGGAGCAGAAGTTCTTTCTGTGCATGCCACCTCCCCACAGATTGCTATGTCCCTTTTTGCTAAAGGTATAGGTGTGGTCTTCTCTCAGTTCTGCTAATGGTACTGTTAGCAGTTGATAGGATATTTAAGGGAATCCTTCCGAGTCATACACATGAGGAAAAGTGCAACATTCAGATTAGCTTTCCCTGGCTCATGTTTGGCCTAGAACAGATGAGGCTGTGGAAGGTACTGTTTCCTTAGCCTGAATTTTGTGTTAAGCAGACTCATGCCAGTGAAGCATTGTTAAAGTCCTGAGGAAGCAGCTTTGGAGTGGGGGGGTTACCACCCATCCTCTGTGTTAACATAGATCCTGTCACAACCCCAAAATTTAATTTCTTTTGCAGGTCTGAATTTGTGGAGTATTAAAGGTACACAGAGGACTACTCTCAGAACACTGCTTTTCTGAAGCAGTTTTAGGACCAACCAGTTTCTTGGAGTTGTGCTTGCAGGAAGTTGACTAACAGGAGTAGCCGATGTAGCCAAGCTGTAATGTAAAAGTACTATGTAGCCATACTGATCACCTAAAAGGTATATCCAGTAAACTACATTGGATGCTCATTACTTTTTCCACCCTGGACTGTGAAGTCCACCTCTGACAACGAGGTCATGGTCTTTAATCCTGAAGAGCAGAAAAGTCAAAGAGTGGATCACCAATCCTTTCTGCACTACAATGTTTCTGCTGCTATTACTGCATTTCCTCTGGATTCTCTGAGCAAGCTAAGCTATGCTTTTTAGCTATCTGCTCATTTCAGAGACTTCAAGACAACAATTTGTGGAATAGAAGGTTGCAACTTTCCTTCACCCATTCCCAAGGTGCTGCAGGTCTGACTGTTGGCCATGTAACCACTGCAGAGTTAAAAAACCCAGTGATGCTCATGGGATTTCTAAGAGGAACATTGGCTGTGGTCTGGACCTGGACTGTACATTTTGTCTGAATTCCCTTCAGTCACACTTGTTTACAGTGTCCAACAAGACCATCTAATTGGCTGTGGTGCACTGGCATTTTTATCAATTTGATAGAGCCTTGGAGAGTTCTTGCACTGTAAGAGCAGTGAAGTTAGTGCTGAAGCATATTTTGATTAGACTACGTAGACTGGTCTAAAGACACAGGTTTTATGAGACAAATTTTTGTGCTAATGAGCTTTGAAAATGTAACTACTGGGTAGTGGGATATGTAATCTAACAAGATCTCACCATCTAGCAATTGTAACAGGGATATAAGAGTGTCCTACCTAATTTCTCTCAAGGGAATCAACTAATATAACCTTTAGCATGCAGTAGTGGACCCCTAGTATTCCTTTGGAAGACACCGAGGACAGGATAGACATTCAACTTTTGTAGACTGTGGTACATGCCTACAAACATTACTACCCAATTTTCAGTATCACAGTGTGTGAGAGATAATATTCTTTCTTTTCACCTTCAGTCTTTTTCATCAATCAGTTCCTATTCAAACTGTCTTGTAATCTGCATAGGTGTGGGACAAGGTCTCTTTATTACGCATGTGCTGAAACGGAGGTATCTTTTTATTCTGTGAAATAATATAACAATGACAGTGACTAAGGATTTGTCCAGAAATGAGGCTGGCCACAAAAATCTTAATGCAAGCTCAAAGACTGTAATATTTTCAGCATTGGAATAGAGAATCAGGGACTTTTTTCTTCCAATCTCTAAACAAAAATAATTTTCTTCAGTTTTATAGATACATTTTCTACTCAGTTATTTTGTACTTCATCTCTATAAATCTTGTTTACTAATTTAAATGCATTAGACACAGTTTCAGAAAGTAATTTGTGTATGTTTCTTCACAAAAGATGGGTAAGATGACATTTCCCTGGAGAAGGTATATAGTAAGTCAATATAATACAAGTAACCTGATTGCATCAGTCAAATACACACAGTTATTGAGCTGTTCAAATGCACACTCATTTAATGTATTTATGATTTTATTCTTTAAGAAAACAAAAAGAACTCAAATATTATTATTTTTATGCAAATGAGATACATTTATCCTCAGCTTTTTAAATTAATATTCACCATCCTTAAAAGTAAATTATCATTTTACCAATCTATAATTGTATTTAAAACACCGAGGGAAGGGAAGCAATACCTCTGTTTTTCTTTCAGTAGCTTTTAATGAAGTCAGGAGCTGTTATAATCTGTTATAATGACAGATGTTACACCTTGAATATCACTATTGTTCCAAGATCCCTAATTTTACAGAAAACTAGAAATAGCAAGTATGGAGTGTGAATTTCTCCATGCGTTTCAGTTATGCATGAAGTTAAAGATTTAAGATTACCTTTTAAAAACTAAAACTACTAATTATGAGAGGGACATGTCTCACAGTTTCTTCCAAATTAAATCTAATTACAGGAGGTCTGGGTAGATAAAATAAAAAATGGTATTAAAGCATATAGAAGATTTGCTTGTCAAGGCCTTAAGGAGCATATTGCAGGATCTGTTGGAGAGATCATAACTGCATCCATTGAGCTTGAAGACAGACCTAGCTTTCTTCAGTTTGGGAAATGCTATGTCAGGTAACATGTAAAAGACTACGAGATCCTGAACTTTGACAAAGTATAGCTTTTACATTTGTGAGGTAGCTAAGGTCTTCACTAGGACCTGTCAGGCAATGATGAGTTGAACTGTACGCACAAACAAAATCAAACTATCCTCTGTCTAGAGACAAATCCACAAATTTCCTTGTCCTTTGTAAACCAGTGCTGCAGTCCCAGACTTAATTAAAATAGTGATTAAAGTATGTGCAGCTGCACCCTCAAACATAAGCCATATCCACACTCCTTAGCAACAGAAGTGCATGCCTGTCATATTTTTGTAAACCTGTTGCTTTCCCTTAGAAGCAGGCAAGTCAGTGTTTCATCTTAAAGATGATCACAGACTGCCATGTAATGTTGTGCTCTGGGTCCAAGAAGAGGGTAAGTAGGTATTTATAAAAGTATGGAGCACATAGCTGTTTCCAAAGGAACACAGTATTGTTCTCATCCTTTAGCACACTGTTGCCAATGTCCAAAATCGTGACTGGAATTTTCAGAGTTGTGCAATGTTGTACTTATGCTGTGAGTGTGATTGATTGCTGTTTGCAATGCCAAGAGGTTTTTATTTAGTGTTTCTTGTATGTGTGCTAATGGTTGTCTCCAAGCTACACCATTTGCTTAGCTGAGATGCTGTCTTGGTGCAGAAATGAGACATACCAGATCTGTCTTTTTCGTACACTGGCAGAAGAGGGAATTGTGTCAATAACTTCAGAGAGAAGGGAATTAGGACCTGTAGAACTATGTAAGTTTTACAGAATAAAAGTCCTTAACAAGACAAAATAATTATTCTCTTATTTCTGTCACTACTTTTGTGTTTCCTTTGCCTTGGTCCCCAGCTTTTATCCTCTTATTTTCATAATCACAAGAAGCCAAATTAGTCTTGACTGTAAGACTGCAAAACCAGCTTTGAATTTCCTTGACTGTTCTAACTCTTTATATTTTAAGCCCAGCAATGAGAACCAGAGACTAGCTAGCTCTTACCAGCTGAGGTGTTGCGTGGCTCATTAGTTTGGTAGATGCATCTCCCACTCAGCCTCAAATATTGGCACATTTTAGACACCTCTAAAGACACCTCTTATCATGCTAAGTATCAGTTCATTCATGGGTCACCTAATTTTCTTTTTTTGCATTAGGCATGCTACAGGTCATGTGCTTTGCTTCCAATAAAAAACACTCCCCCTGAAGTAACTATGGAATCAAATCCTGAGAAATTACAAGAGGAAAAAAACCCAGAAGAGGTTAAAAAACAGTGCTCCACTCAGAGGAGTAAGCAATAAAAGGAGTAAAGCAATAAAAGGAGGGGGTACAGCTGGCAAAACTGTGGCGAGAAAAGAAGGGACATATAAAAAAATTAATCTCCAGAGTATAGGAGTACAATTGAGAAATGAAAGTAGTTTCAAAGTGGCTGAAAAAAAAAGGAGAGAGAAGTTTTAATAACAAAATGGTAAATCCACACGGGCAAACTAGAAGATCACAGTCAAGATCAATGAAAATAAACAATAAGCAGAAAAAGCAAAATACACAAAACATTCCTGTCTGAAAGCCAGAACAAACAATCGGGATAATGACTTAACATGCTTTTCAAATTTGTGAAAGAAAGAAAATGACAACAGAAATAGTGAAGTGAACCATTTTAGAAACTGATTGTGGGAATGAAAGGCTTCTATTAAACAGTTTGTCCAATATTTTTAAGTTTTGCTCTTCTAAGTATAAGCCAAGCAATATAAATTTTCCTTCAAATCAGAGCAAACTTTTTTTTCATGTGTTTTACATGTCTTTGAGTTGTATATGTGGCATAGAACAGCTTAATTTTAACTAATAATCTGTCTCTGTGGATTGTAATTCCTTAGTTCTTTAGTAGCCAGGTAGGTTTCAATGCAGTGTCTTGACAGAAATGTAGCAACTCCATGCACCATCGCTCTAGCAGAGGTGGAATAAAGTCTGAGGAGTCCCAGACTTGTGCTAATGACAGAGCCTTGTATTGACAACCCCAGCATGAGTTTGTATTTCTGGAGCAAAGCAATCTGATTTTGCAACCTTGCTGTCCCCAGTACGTTTTTGTATACACAGTGGCAACAACCTGTAGGATTGCAACATCCAGGTCACTCACCTGTCCTCATCCAAGGAGCAGGGAGATCTCTTTATGCTGGAAAGCAACAAAAACACTTGGCAAAACATTCAGCTCAGCTGCCTGTGTTTCAGAGTCTTTGATGATGTGTATGCCTGAATTCACATTATGGTCACTGGAGCCTCCTCAACTCGCCCTGTGCATTTATTTTCAGAAGATCTAAACAGCTCTCTAGACAAAATCTAGACCATAGGCTTGGCTGCCTAAGACCTCAGTTGACTGTAGCAGGAGTTCAAACACCTTGCTGCTGTATGGCCATCCATGTGTAGGAGTCTGGCTGTGCAGGCTGATAGCCTGAGCCCCAGCAGGGCCCTGCGGAATCCTGTGGCAACAGGATGGCTGGACGGATACACGTCAGACCGAGCAGCTTGGGCTCCAGCTGCCCCTCAGCCCTGCCACCACTGGCCAGCCCTGGGAGGCTGCTCAGCCCCCACCAGCAGGCTGATGAGCTTGGTGGTGCTCGTTCTTTTGCTGGGATCAAGTGTATGAGGTGTCTTGGCTAATGAACGCCGCAGGTACCGTTTCACCCAGGGCTGCAGAAGTTTTCCTTACTGAGGGCAAACACACTGAGTTCATAAACACTGCACACAAAACATTCCACTGTCATTCAGTACCCCCTCATAATTGCTGCTAAAAAAATAAGCTAGACCATTGGGAGAAAAAAAGGTTAGGTAATTTGTTCTTACAGGGACTAATTATAAAATCCATGACATATAAAATCCTTATTTAGCATGCTGATGACTTTGAGTCTTTTGGCAATGTTGCCTCCTGTATTTCCTGCATGTGTCCCTATAAACAAATTTTCTGGAAGGGTGAGGGTTGATACAGGGAGTTTGAGAATTAGTTTAAAGGCAAGAATTACTTTTTTGTGTTTATGATTGTATTTTTTTGCTGCTGTATCTAGCAGGACCCCTGTATCAAAAGATATTGTCTAGCTTATAAAGCAAAAACCAAATATTGCAGGTCAAGTTCCTGTTTTCATATTAAATCCTTACCAAATTAAAAAAAAACCAAAGAAAGCAACACAGAAATACGTTGCTGAGAAATCCTAACTCCTGGAATTTTCCCTGTCAAGCTGATCCAATGCAGACAGTACCGACTAAAAAGAGGTTTTTTTTGTGCTTGCAGTTTAAATAGGATGAAGTTAATATTTTCTTCCCAAATGTAATCTCTTTCTACAGTGATAAGGTATCATGTTTCTAATTTTATTTACAGAGATGGGTGGGTCGGATCACTAAAACTGAGATTTGGGTTAGGGTGTGGATTTATATTCCTGTTCCTCCCTGTAAAGACTAGGACTGCTTGTGTCTGGACTCATCTTTTCAATTAATTTGCAGTAATTAAAGGGTGCTGTGTGGGATGGGGCTAAAGAGAAACATAATTAAAACATAATGGTTCTACTTTGGTATCTGCATC
The DNA here is from genome assembly GCA_008694505.1 of Cyanoderma ruficeps. Lineage (NCBI taxonomy): Eukaryota > Metazoa > Chordata > Aves > Passeriformes > Timaliidae > Cyanoderma > Cyanoderma ruficeps. The sequence continues at coordinate 31,620,968 of VZDJ01007754.1, read as the reverse complement.
CTTATTTATTTTAAACCATCTTCAATGCTCTGACGAGTTTAGGTCTTCCTGTATCACATACTGTGCAAGCAGAAATATGTGAGTGAACTGTTGCCAATGGCTCTGAGCAAGCATGGGGCATGTTTCAGATTACACTGTGTTTTCTTGTTGGGATCTGATCTCCTTGCTAGGAGAGGCTGAGAAAGGCAGCTCTAGGGGATTTACTTCCAGCAGCAGCAGCAGCACATGATCCATCAATCGCGTGATTCTCACCACCGAGGACTAATGGGGAGGGTGAAGAAAAAGTGAATGCTGCCTTGGTGAAGCAACAGCATTTTCTTCTGCTCGTGGGGCCCCTCCACCAGTCTGGCGTTCCATGGCTTCTCCAAGGTTAGAAACCTACTGCTGCCCAAACCGGGATGCAGCTACACAGCTGGTGATGGACTTTCAGCCTGAAGTCTTCTGTGGAGTCTGCATTGGCAGTGCCTCCATCAGCCTGATACTGACCATCCTGCAGCTCCTGCCAAAGAAGGGACAGAGCCCACGGAAGATGCCCAAAGCCTCCTCCTCCTCCACCATCCTTCTCCTTATCTCCATTTGTGACATCCTTGGGGGCTTAGGTAAGTGCCAGCTTGATGTCTTTGCCATTGCTATAACAGGTTCTTTTTGCTCTGAGATACCACAGGCAAATGAAGCTGGCAAGTGGACAGCAGAGATTTCTGAGGGAAGCATGCTGTTTGTGTTCATGGGAAGAGTTGTACTAAGTGAGATCAGGAAATTATGCATCTTTGGGGAGAAAGTTCTTGTTTAATAGTTGTACTGTGAAAGTGAAAGATCTTGACAAATCTACACCAAATTCTCTGCTTTAAAACAATTTAAAATCTAGAATGGCAACTGATTCTCAGAGTAAAGCATAAAAGTGGAAGTGAGGCAGCACATTGGAAACTGAATCTGACATCAAAGATTTAGCCAGTCCATTGGACTGCATTTGAAAACCGCTGTCTTCTATGCCTCAAATCCTTTCAGACCAAGTGTGCCTCTTGCTCATGTGCCAGCTGCTTCTCTGGGCACATCACATTGACAGAAAATGAGTTTGACTTGCAGCTGCACACAGATGATGCTGAACACAGACTTTTGAAATGTAAGTAAAAGACAATCAAGGTCTTATTGAGGACAATCTGCTGCCCAGACCCTGGCTAACAGTCTGGATGAATAAACCAGTGGAGACTAAAATGGAATGCATGAGTCAAAATGAAACTAGTATGTCCTGAGCTGTCCCATCAGTCATTTGGTAATTTTTCCCATCAGCCGTTTATTGTCAAATTGGACATAAATTATCATGACATGTGCTGTGAAAATATAGGGCAATTTTGTTTCTACAGTAGCATTTTTCCCCCTCACATTAGGTAATAGAAGTAGTGCTGTTTTGTCTCACTGCTAGGGGCTGTGTGTGTATCTGTGTGTCTGTGTGTCTGTGTGTCTGTGTGTCTATGTGTTTCAGGTTTTCTCCCCTTTCACACCCAGCCAGGTTCTCTCACGGTACCAATATTAAACCAAAGATTATAAAGGAAGTAAAGAAAGAGATATGGAAAATACACATGTGCATGCACCTGGAAAAGGTCCTTTCAGTCAGATGAAGCCAACAATAGATAGTTATTTTTCTCCCTTCTTTTTTCACTGGCAAACTCAAACTAATTATCCATTGTTGTTTTTGTACTAAAATTCACTTTGGTGGGTGAAAATCAGTTCATTCTTGGTGGGAAACCTGGTCATTTTGTTCTGTTTCCTGTGGGTACTTTATTTCAAGCAAACCCAGAAAACCTCACTAACAAACTCTAAGTTCATTTTTAAAAAGGGTATTGTTGCCTCATTCAGAAGTGCTGCTTTGCTCAGTCCCGTGACAGAGGAAAAGGGCTGCTTGTAAAAAGAAGGCAGAGAAAAGTGAAAAATAACTTTTCTGCAATGAGAGAAGCAAAAATCAGTGTATGAATATATGCTGGTAAATAGTTATTTAGTGTTTTATGTCAATCTGTTAAACGCTACCCAGTTTATATTAGGGAAGCATGTGACAGCATCTCTAAGTCAGTGAGATTCTAATCTACATAAGGTTTTAAGTCCCAGCAGCTTCCGACTCTTGGGGCTACTCTCCCTGAATGATTACACTGACATTTAAACAACACAGTTGTCCCTGCTGTGCTCCTCTGCTGCCGTCGCCTTCCTGTAGACGCACAAAATCTGGGCTGCGATGTGAAATATGTGGCCAGGGAAAAGCATGTGACTCAAATCACACCAGCAGATTCAAAGCATTAATACATTTTTTTTCTTTAGGTATGATCTTCAGGTCAAGTGTATGGCTGGGCTTCCCGGGCTTCATAGCTAACATTTCTGTGGTGAACGGGACTGACGTGTGGCCTTCCACTTTCTGTGTGGGGAGCGCGGTAGGTGCAGAAATCATCCCCCCTTTCTTCTGCTCCCAATTAAGAGTCCCTCCACAGGGGGAATCTGAAAGGAAAACCGCTGTGTCCAAAAGGAAATGTGGCTGTGAGTCAGAGCCTGGCTATGATGGTTTCAGCCTCTGCCACACCCCTGCGAGTGCATTCATGCCTCTCTGTGTGAGGCTGGTCCGGACCGGCAGGGTGTCGGTGGTGGGTCAGACCGATCCCCGGGTTCTGCGGTGTCCACTGCTCGCAGGAGTGCCGGGGGAGTGGAGAACACCCAGTCAGGGACGTGGAACCGAAAGCAACCCCAAAAGGGCTGTGAACCATTGTTTGGGTTTGTGCTGGCGCAGCCACCAATGCCCCAGTGGCTCCGTTGCAGCGCGAGGTTATCTGTCCATCTTCTGTCAAACTGCAGCCTGTGTGGTGGCACCAGGGGCCTCCTGAAACCAGCAACTTGGGTAGCTCAAATTAGCTTTTGTGGCATGAGAGTGTGTGTTTTAGACGCAGGGGGACAATAGGATAAATATACTCAAAGCCACACATCCAGCAGAAGGTCTGTCCCTGCCATGTGGGGTTTCAGCTCAGATTGCTGCATCTCAATGACTGCATCTGGCCAAGTCTAATTAAGTATCTTCTGGATTAAAATGCAAGAATAAGAAAATGTAGATGCATTCCAAAAGTACAGGTTGAAACTCCCGGTTCCAAATTTTACAATCAAAATACTGGGATTATAATTTGAATTTACTGTACAAGAATAAAGGTCACAATTTTTACCCAAACACTGAGAATGGCAAGTAAGACAAATCATCAATTTAGATGTAATAGGAATGTGGGGCCCTCAATGAATTAATGCATGAGCAATACAGTATTAGCTTTGCAATTCAGAGTTTACAGTGTAGAAGGGGAGAGGTTGCATGTAAAGAAAATTATTCAGCTCCAGTCATTTTAAAATAAAGCAATATGTGCCAAATTGAACTCACTGTGTTTTATATGCCTATATAAAAGCAGTTTCAAACAGGACAGTTTTGTGCCATGGACACAAATATAAATTGTATACATCTATCAAGTCCCAATTCCATCACACATCTTTAAGATTTGCTTATCAGATGAAAATGTCGTTGTTCTTTTCTTTGAGAAAGAACCAGCAATCTCAGTATCTTGCACCGAAAATGTCTTACTCAAAACCTGCTCCTCCTCATGTTTCAATTTCTGGCCCATAACACATAAAAATGTATTTTTAAACATGACAGTATGCAGACTGTTTGTTTTTCATTTGAATTTCAGGTTAGATGGTGAGCAGCATAGCGGTCTACCACAATTTTTATTTTCCCTTACTTGTGCTCCAGGAAAATACTGTAATTTGAGTCACTTTAAATTTAGATTCAACTATATTGGAATGAAAAATAACCCTTCTTCCACTCATTTCCCTTAATGTGTTCTCACGTGAGTTAATAAAATATTTCCAATTCTATTTTATTTTTCTTTTAGTACTATTGTTTTATTTCTCTTAACCACAAGCCTATATAAACCCCAAACAGTGAAACTTTTAGACCTTTCCCTTGAATGGTTTGCAGAGGGGTACCCTTTCAGGCACTGCAGCAAGATGTGTCATTTTGCTAAAAAGTAAGATATCGTGTGAAGCTTTAGAGTTTAAGTGCATCTGATTTATATTATTTTTGGAGACAGTTTTGTCTGTGTTGGATTTTCTGGGAAGATGCTGCAGTTTATTTTTGTATATGTATGTGTATGGGTAGTAAATTGTGCATTTTTCAACTGCAGCAAATATGGAAATATGATGATGAAGTTACATACTGAGTGCTATGGGTAAACTGCGTTAGAAGGAAGACTGGGATTTTATTTTCTGCTCCTGTGCACTAGGAAAATGTCATGATGTTTGAATTAAATACTGAATAATTCGTGCCACAAATTACTAGAGGTAGGGTCTACACCCATGGTGAAAGGAAATATTTCCCAGCTTGATTTGCCTTTTGGAGGAAGGAGGGCTGGGTCTCTCTTCACTAGCGTTTGGCTTAGTTACAAGTATGTTGATTTCCAGATGTAAAATGATGCTACCATGGAGCTGTGATAAAGGATATTCAGATAAGAACTGAAAGACGGCTTGGAGGGAAGATAACATGAATATTAAAACACTCCCAGACTATCACAAAGAGCCATCTCCTATGGGGAAGAAATGTGGAATTTATATACAGTGGCAAAGAAAGATCACTTTTCTTACATAAGCTCATGGGAAAAATGCATAGGGTCAACTCAAGAATGCTGTGGAATTTAGCTTGACTGGAACCTGTTTCCTTTGGATTTTTACTGAAGAAATCACTCAGTTCAGTAGAGATATTCTTCCAGACAGTGACTTTCTCATTAATGAGTTTTTTTCTTGATAATCATCTTGTGTATGGAGAAAACACCATCACATGCAGAACCCACAAATGCATAGGCAGGCTGTGGTTATGACTGACCTCAGGTATATTTTTGTGCCTCAGCTACTGAGAAACAACTGAAAATTTAACCTAAAATTAAAACATCCTCACTATAAATTTCTTTGGGCTTCACTTACCATGTTCAGGTTAGGAACAGAGAGGTAAATGACAGGTTTTCTAAATCAGAAAATAAGTTGTGAAAGCAAATGTTGTTCAATTTACCTATGACTTGACCCATAGGTTACAACAATGCTGTTCCTGTGATTTTGTGTAAGAGTTCTTACTTCATATTCTCATCTGGAAAATACACACGTTTAAAGAACAAATCACCAGGCCAAAGGTTTGAGTCCCCTCCCTGCCCTAGTGGTACTGGAGAAGCAGCTGTGACATTTGGCACTTCTTTCCCCTCTAGATGTGGATCCAGCTGTTATATAGTGCTGGCTTCTGGTGGTTGTTCTGCTACGCTGTTGATTCTTACTTGGTGGTGAGAAGATCAGCTGGACTGAGGTACCAGAGCTAAAGCTCTAAATTTGGGGGTTTTTTCCCTCCAGCACTGTATGTCTTTACTTGCAGCTGCCTAAGAGTATAAGTGAGTCTTGTAGAACCATCTGATGCTCATATAGTTACCAGGTAATGGTAGGGATGAGTGGTGTTCTAAGTACTTAAATTGCCAGGGCAATGCTCAGATACTGATTTATGTCTGACTTGAATTTAAATGTAACTGAATTCATTTAACCTTTGGAAAAATATGGAGCAAATTGTGGGCTATAAACTTTATGGCAATGAGATGACTATTTTTGTCCCTACCCTGCATATGAAATTGATTCTTGCAAAAAAAGAAATAGTGTCATCCTGAAAGTGGAAAGTTTGGTGGGGGAAAGTGATGAAGTTCATACAGTTAATTTCATATAGTTAATTCCCTTTTCTTTCTTTTTTTCTTTTGGATTTTTTATTTTATCCATTTCTCAGTGAGTGTGGTCATTGTTACCCTTCTGATCACACTTGTAAAATCCCTCAGAAGAAAAATATGTATTTATCATATATTTTTCTGCAACGCCTGTGAAAGAGGAACCTCAACCCTTTGTAAAGTACCATGCTTTAATGCCAGACAGAAAAAAAAATGTTTCTAAGTTGGTTGTTAGAAGAGCAAAATAACCTTCAGTTGCTACTGATAAAAGTGGAATTACATGACCCTGTTCCCAGATGATACAAAGCAGTCAGGTACTAAGGATATGGTTCGTGTGCAGATGTAACAAAAATGAGGCTTTTTGAGTTAACTGTGGACTGTTGAGGATAAACCTGATTTTGTACAGTCCCATAGTTCTAGTCAAACAACTGGGACCTGCCTCCTTCCCCCATTCCTGTTAACCAAAAAAATCATATGCATTTGGGCTTGATTCTGAGATCAGAGTAAACATCAAAAGACTTTCTACAAACACAGATAAAAAAATCTCCTTAAGACAGGAGCAGTATCCAGCTCTGAAAGTTAAACACTATTTTCTTCAAATCATGAAAGGATGATTTATTTGACTGTTCATCTCTGTTCTTAAATTTTAATCTACTTGGTTTTTCTCTGCAGGAGAAATCATAGATGCAGGGGTTCCTTCTCAATAATAAGGGTAGGGAAGAAGTCTTGTTCCCTCCACTCTGCAGCCTGGAGAGAACAGGACTTCTATGTGCAAGCCTGAATAACTACTTTGGCTACTACTTAATTCTTTTTCTGCAGGACTGTCCCACCCACCTGCTTTCCTTAGTTTTATGTACTCCCAGAGTTGTTCTACAACATTTCCTGTCTGTAAAGCTCTTTTTCAGTGAGGGTCCTAATTTTACCTTGCAATGTGGGAAGTGTAAGGTTTGACATCTTTAATGGTGCCTGTTGTGTTTGGTGCTTGCAGTACGATTGTGCTGTACCACATGATGACGTGGGGCCTTGCAGTGATGCTCTGCGTGGAGGGCATTGCTCTGCTTTACTACCCTTCTCTCTCCAGGTAAGCAGGCTCTGGAAACACTGGGAAACCATGGCACTCTCGGGTCATTTGAATGTCTTTTGGTCAGCTTTAGAGACAGGCATTCAAAAGTTGAGCATTTTGATCTTTGCCAAGGATGTCCCACTGAGTCAGTGTGTTTGTGCTCGAAATACCTGCCTGGGCTTCAGGGGGCCCTGAAGAAATATGCCAGGCAATACAGGCACTTGGGTGTGCTGCAATACAGCTTCTGCTATGAGCCATCCTTCTCCCACTCCTGGTTTCAGCTTTCCTTTCAATTGGAGAAAAATCCACAGAGAGTGCATGTTTAAAATCAGCTTTATGTCCCATGTGAAGGTAAAGGTCTATGAACTAAAATTTTGCATGGGTTTGCTGTGTTTGCTTCATTCCTTTTTTTTTTTTTCTTTTTAAGTTAAAGGTGACATAGACAGAATAGTCAGAAAAGTGAGCTGTGGGGAAAAAATTGCATAATCTTTTAATGATTTCTTCTCAGCTGTGAAAATGGCTTGGAACATGCAATCCCACATTACATCACAACCTACGCCCCACTCCTGCTAGTGCTTGTGGCCAATCCAATCCTGTTTAGGAGGACAGTATCAGCAGGTATGTTCCTAATGGCCAACATCAATCAGTCTGTGTTATTTAGCAACATAATACTGTAGAAAGTCATGGCGTTGTACTCAGTGTTGTGTGGCAGCTCCTTGTTAAATTATAAAGATGCAGCAAAGGGTGGGAATCAGTTGCCTGTTGAATTGAAGACACCATTTTGATGGGGAATTTGCCCTAGAGACACACCCTGGCGACAGACAAGCTGTTCTCTTATTAACCTCTAACTGCAGATGGGCAAATATGTTTCCATGTTACTTGATTTAAAGCTGTTGAGGCAATGTACACTGGATGCTTGACTCTACTGTAGTTTTGGTACCAACCTTCACTTTGGAATGTAACTTATTCTAGTTGGTGAGATCTGAGAGTTGATTTAACTTCTTGGCAGCCCTAGAGCAAAAAATTTAATAAAATGTGATCAGAATTTTGTCACTTCTGATTCTGAGGTTATGAAACAAATGGGAACTGTACACAATTCAGATGGGATCTTGATGTTCCGGTTCAATTTATTATCCAGTGCTTGGAAAAAGTGAGACTGAAAAAGGGCCATGGACTCAATGCATTCTTTGCATGTAATATGATCATTGCTAGATGTTTGCAGTACCTGAATTTATCTACACATTGATTATATTAAAAAGCAGGAGAAAAATCAAGAATTGTCAGTTCAGTCTTTATCCCATCCATCCTCTGCCCCTCAGCCAGACTCATTTTCAAAGGAGCAGTTGTTCTTTTAAAAAGTTGTTCACATAAAGAGTTGTTCTTTGTATATTTGTTTTTTGCATTTATATATTCCTTGTGATATCTGAACAACATGTGGCATAAATTTTTTTGCTGGCAATCCATTTTCAAGTTTTAGAGGTGTAGCTAATGGTTCATCAATGACACAATGAAAAACAATGTGAAAAATAGGATAGAAGATTCTATCTAAACATCACATAATAAGTATATAATCATATCACACATTATATATAGAAGGTACATGCTATATTTTGTTATAAAATAGAATTACGTTTGCCATACTATTTCATACTTTCAGTGGGATTGAAAGAAAAAAATTAGTGGGATATCTTTCATTTTAGGAATCCAGTTGTGCGTAATTATTCTCCTTTAGTATTAGGCTATATGTGACATTCTTTGAAAATGGTCCTTCCAGCTTCTGGAAGACAAATCCATCAATTCCTTTGTTCCCTCATTCAGGCCTCTATCTTCTGGATATCATCTAACAAGATATGCATATATTAATGAACATAATTGTATACTTTTCAGTTGCCTCCTTACTGAAAGGGAGACAAGGGATTTACACAGAGAATGAAAGACGTCTAGGAACAGAGATCCAGATGCGCTTCTTCAAAATTATGCTGGTATTTGTTATTTGGTAAGAGGTGCATTATTTTGTTTTAAAGTGCCTTTTTCCCAAAGCGAGAGAGTCAGGGACAGGAGTAAAGACTAATGGGTTGCTTCATTTGTTTGTCTTTATGCTTGGAAGGGAAGGTATCTAAGGAAGAAACAGTTCTAAACTAGTTCACAAAAGAGCTGAATCACTCCTGTAACATCACAAGGCTGTGAGGAAATGATAAAATGTTTAATCAACAGAAATGCAAAAGCAACAAGGAACAATAGCAAAAAATTCCCAATAGGTTGGGCATCCACCAAAGCTGTCTGGTATGGCAGGCTCACAGCTCTGTGGGCTGATAGATGGCTGGTTGTAATAAACATTTCTCAGAACCAGTTGGCACCAAACACTTCACTGAGGACCTACAAAAATCTGCTTCTGAGTCTGGCTTCATGGCTCTGACTATGATCATACAATGCAGCCACCTCTGTGCTCTGCAGTTCTCAAGTGTCTGAGAAAAACATGGATATTGACTGGAAAATAAGGAAATGCCAGAAAAGAAAACTCCATATGATTGTGTTTGAGACTTCTTATTATTTAATCCTTTTAAAAAATATTTTATCTTCCCCCATTAAAATAGTACTTTGGCATAGGAAAGAAAAGAGAGAAGGAGAAGAAGAATGGGACAAGAAGGAATGGTTCTGGAGTAGTGAAATGAGCCAGCCAAACTTAGCAGTCTCTACATCCCACTTCTTTATACACAGGTGTATTAATGCATGTTACATTGCTTCAAACGGCTGAGCAGGCAGAAAGGCTGCCTCTTTTATCTTCTCTTGGCTGCTGTCTACTGGAGTTCTCTGAAAGGAAATTATTGTCTTTTTTGGGGGAATAACAGTCCTTTTGGCTTGGGAGCAAAGTTTCCAATGTGCAGGGTGGGGTAGCCAGCAGAGGAGGGAGAGACAGCAGAGAAGGATCCTGCAGGATGGCTTCCTGGAAATTGCTGAAATAATAAGGAGCAGAGATTCAGCCAAGCTTCCAGGGCTGTGGAAAGAAAGAGCTCAGAGGCACCACAGAAGTGCATTGCAGCCTAAGCTTGATTATCTGGGAACAAGCATGAAAGGAAAGGCCCATTTCCCATGGACATTGTGGGGACATTTGTTTATTTCCATTCTGTCTCATTCTGGACTTTCCTAATAAAAAATAAAATCACAGCTCTGGTTTAGAGTTTTGCTCTAATAAAACATAAGCTCTGGAGAGCAAAACTACTCAAAGGTTACTGGAGGGAAAGATTGAGGCAGTTTCATCTCAGATGCATAGGGAAGATTTCCTTCCATCCCAGAAGTCAAATACGGAATGCTTCAGTCAAAGACAGCAGGTTGGAGCAACATAGGATAGATAGAAGACATGCCTACAGATTTGGGAGGGGAGAGCAGGAGGTTTTACACTGTGCTAAAAATATAATTGTGCAAAGGACAGACATAAAACCCCTTAGAAAGTATGACGTGAATGCTGATGGTTTCTTTTCTGAACCTGCAGTACAACTACACAGAAATGCTTCGCTCACCGTTTAGATGTCATACTTTTTTAGAGATTATAGCCATTTACTATAATCTCTATTTAGTGCAGAACATACTCAGTTTCTTTCAATGAACAAGGCTTGATTATGCTCATCCTTATTTGGAAACAGATATTACCTTTATTCAAAATAATTGTTAGTATTTTCAAGGTTTCAAAAGTAATTTTTGTGTTGCTTTTTGGCATTTTGTAATGGACATTTTGGAAGTCTTTAATCTAAGCCTGAAATTCTAACCCCAGCTGGAAATCCTGCAGCAGTTTACAACAACATGTGCATATATTTGGGTTCTTTGTCTGTAAGCACAACTCTTCTAAGGCATGAGCAAAAGAAGGCAGCATGCATAATATTCCCATTATGGTTCACACTTCCTTCTCATCTCAGTTTTAATTCTTCAATTTACTGTTCTGCAGCAAGTTAAAATTATCAGAGGTTTTTTTCTTATATTGATTTATATTGTCTAATCCTGGGCAAGTGGGTAGGTGTCTGGTCCTTGATCATGATGTCACAGACCTACTGGTCCCTTCAGATTGAGATTTAACAAGAAATCCAACCATCTTGGACTTCATCATCCTAGAGGTCTTTTCTACCCTTAATGATTCTATGATTTAAAAAATCTTACTGTCCTTTGAGTGATTTTATTTTCTATCATTTGAAAGTAAACATATTTTACATGCACATCCATATGTAACTGTTCTTCTTTGCTTCTCCCATAGCTGGTCATCCAATATCATCAATGAGACCCTTTTGTTCTATCTCGAAATGCAGCCAGATATCAATGAAATGCCCCTGAAAAACATCAGAACTGCTGCACTGATCACCTGGATTATAATGGTGCGTTGGCTGTGACATTGCTTAGGCTTGGAAATCACTGCTGTAACTAACACTGGTGGAACAACACCAGTACAGTGTGGGGTTTATGATTTTGAGGGATATAAACACTCTGAAAATCAAGGAACAAAAGCAGTCTGTAAGAGAAAGGAATGAGCAGTCAATGGGAGTGCTTTTCACATGTAATCTTTGCCAAAAATAGCCTAGAGGCCAACTTTTCCTCCTATTTACTGGAGTATGCATTCTCTCTGTGAGAGATCACCATCCATTTTAAGATCCAGAAGAGATAACTACAATGATTTCTAGCCTAACCTTGCTAAACTCTGCCATAATGCAAGCTGCAAGTTTTAGCTCATCTTCTTGAAGATTTCCCAATTAATGGGCATTTCATGGAAATTCTCTGTTTGCAACTAGGTTTTGTTTTTATTATCATAAAGAATTATTGCATCTTATGTCATGACATTTGGATCATTATTTGGGAACAAACAGGTGAAAAATCATTCACACAAGGCACCAAAAAACAGCTGTGAGATGCTGGTCTCTTACTGTAGCCTCTTTTCTCCTATTAGAATACTTGACAGGGGATTTTTCAGGGATGACAGTGCAGGTTCATTTTCCCAGAGAATTTATTCTGGAGTTGTTAAATAGGTATAAGGCCTGAGCATGATTTGTGTAATTAAGCATTTGAGCAGTTTGGTATTGAAGGATTAAGTGATGCAACTGATGTGATATAGCCTCCTTTTCCTCCTTCTCAGACAAGGAGTTGAACATACTCATGTGACAGGGACCTTGCCCTTGCTCACCTGGAGAGCAAGAGGTCAAGTCTGGGGACTGACCTATGTTTTAAATTGGCTGTAAAAATAATTTCCTTCTTTTCCTATGAGAAAAATGGAAGCATCGAAAGCCATTAATTGGTTAAGCCTCTCATGGCACTGGGAACAGAGACAAATTTTTTGGCGATCACTTGGGAATTTCTTTTTCAGTGCCTCTCCCCATTTTTCCATCCCACTCTGATGGACATTTTCACTGGCTCAAGAATCTGAAGCAATTCCAGACAGATCAATTCCTGCTATTTTTAAAAGCTTGACTGTCTATGCTAGTGTCTCCTCTTATATATTTAACTTGGCTTATAATGAAAAATATATGTGCTTTTGTGAATAAAAAAGTCCAGAGCTTGTGGGGAAAGTCAAAAACACACCAAGGGATTGATGGCTAAACTTCATGCTAGAGAATCATTTCATGCTTACTGCTTACTGTTATGGCCTCAGCATTTTGGAAAACAGGTCATGGTATTTTTCTCTTATTTATTTGTGTCTGCAATGGCAAAATTTTTACTTGCATCCAAATAGCATATTTTAAAGTCAGCAATCATTCAGTGAAAGAAAAGTTTTTAATACATGCAAATCATTTTGCTGGAGTTGAGGATGAAGCCTTCCTTGCTGGTGTAACTCCTGTTGCACTTCTCTTTCCTAGGGGGTTCTTAATCCCATGCAAGGCTTTCTCTTCACATTAGCTTTCTATGGCTGGACAGGATGGAGAGTGGACCTGAAATGGCGAAAAAGAGAAATACCCTGGGAATCTCTGTCCTCATCAACAGCGGGGGAAAATGCCTACCCTGCACCAGTGAACTACCAAAGCAACATCCATGATTCCAAGAAGATCTCGACAACTGACAGCCAGCAGACTGATGAGGCCATAAGCATGTTGTCTGAAGGTAACACCAGCAGTGATGAGAGATTAACCAGAAGCTCTCCCATCTACCAGGGCTGGTAGTTTTTATCTGCAGAGCTGGATCTAACTTTTCAACAGTGTCCATACTCACAAAACCCACATCAATGTGTGAATCATTGTGTGCTCTGGAATTAGGTTTGTGCTCAATGGCTTGATGTCATTTCCTGTAACTTGTGACACTGTGTGAGACAGTGTGAGACAGAGAGGTATGGTTTATGTCTTCATTTACCTTCCAGGAGACATGTAAACAGGTATAAAGGCTTGAACCTTTTTCAGCAGGAGTATATCTCTGCAAAGATATTTGTTACTTATGATTGATTTTCATTCATTTTGTTTTAATCTCTCTTGTAACCTCCTTATGGTAGAAGAGTCTTTTATTGAAATAAATGGATTATTCATATATTGGGTTTTTAAATGTGTTGCCTTGCTTGTCTTGTTCAGCATAAAATTCCTCACCCAGAATAACAGCTCAAGGATTTCTGAGGCACCACCATTTCCAGCCTTTACACTCTGGTAAAGCATTAGTGACAGCAGACTCTGAGTTAAGCACATATATTTCCTGTTTAGATGCTCACTGACATATTCTTCTTTTAGCTTGTGTATATGAATTTTTGGTGTGGTTTTATCTAGGGAGCTGAAAGGCTTTATTTTAAAAAAATTGAGCCCAGCACAGGCTCCACAAACACTTCAGAACAAAGATTCCAGTTCACACTAGGTTCAAGAAAAAATAAAGCTTCAAACTACTTTTTAGTGTGGATTCATTCTGACCTTTATGTGTACTTACCTAACAGGAGTGTGGCTGCTGGGGCAGGTGCATTAAGAAATAACATTTGCATAAAACACTTCCACACTCTGAGTGTTCATAATAAAACAGAACAAGTAGAATCAATAATCCCTTCTCTGAGGACTACTCTGTTTTATACCATCATGTGCTGAATGAAGAGATATTACATCCCTTTTTCTTCTCAGACGCACCTATTTTTGTGCACCTACATCCAAACAATTCCCCAGAATGGTTGAAAGATAGGAAACAATGATGACCATCTCTGCTCTAAGCTTTTGACTTCATATGAAAAGCAGAAGCAATATGATTTGTCTGGTTGTGCTGGAAGCTGTTTACAGCACAGTTTGACTGCTGGCATGGTGGAAGCCCCTTGAGCCAAAGAAATTGCCCTTCTCTTCTCCAGCATGTGACCAGGGCTGGGCTTTAAATCCTGCTCACATCCGCTTTGGCTGAACTTTCTTGGCTGTTTCCACCTTGCTTTTTCAACACAGTTCAGTTTCAGCTATTGTTAAAAAATTAAAACAATAATAATAATAATAAATAAAGGCAGCTGAAATGCAAAAACCCCATGAAGCTTAACTTCCCGGATTACTCAGGGAAGTCTCAGGAAGGTTAGACATTCAGGATCAGCAGAAACAATACTGAAAAATATTGACTGGCTAATTAAAATAAATCAGCTTCTTGAGCTAATTGTTTGATACAAAGGTGTTAAGCAATGATTGGACAACTATTAAGGCAGATCATTACAGAGCAATGTCGGTTTGTAGCAAGTCTTTTACACTGTGCCCTTTGGAAACCTTTATGGCTTTATGGCTTTTTATTGTTGCTCTCCTTGTCAGAACTACTGGCAGATCACCAGACCCCTCCTTTTCATCACAGTCATTTGTTACCTACCAAAGTATGAAGAGACAGCAAACGGTCTTAGGAGCAGATTATACTGAGCCTTTTGAAACAGAGACCATTTTTCAGTGCAATACTCATCACAACTGGGGTCAAAAGAGCAGGAAAAAGGTGGAGGTGGAATTGTTAGTAAACCTTTTCATATGCTGTGGTGTGGACCAAGCTGCAAAACCTCAAATCAAAATAAACAGTCTCTGGCTTCACTGGAATAATTATGTGGCACGAAAGCGCTTGGGAGGCGACAGGCAAGAGGCCCTGTGAGATGATTGAAGGACTAATCCCTCCCTCCCTTCACTGCTCCAGGGCATTTGTGTGGGACAGGGACAGATGGGATGCCCCAGTCCTGGACCCCAAAGCTGTGAGCAGCCCCTGAGCAGTGCCAGGTGGCTGCTGGCACTGGAGCACTCCTGTTCGGGGACAGCATTCTGCAAGGGCCTGGCTCTGCTCCTCTCCATTTCTTTTTCTTTCAAGGACGTCGTTGGGGTGAGTATGGTGTGTCTGTGTATTAGTAATCCAGTGGGATGTCATCAGGAAAAATTAAGACTCATCTGAGAGATGAGTAAGAAGAAAAGAAAGAAAGAAAATGGACCTAATTTTGATGTATCTAGAAACTGATACAGGGCATTGCAGAGCACACTGACAGTGGGTTTTGACTTACAAAAGAAGTATGAGTGAGGAGAGTCTCCTCACCTGCTGTTCCTAGCCTCCAGTGGATGTTCAAGGAGGTATTCCTTCACAGCTTAAAATTGGATGAAAATTGATTCTACTCATATATTTGATTTCACCTTACACAAACCTTGTTCTTCCCTCACTATTCAACAAATCAGACAACGCATTGCCTTCTTCAAGGATTGCAGCAAATGTCCCTCCCTTCCTGCCAGGAATATATTTTTGAGGCCCATCTCCTGAGTGTCTCCATGTGCTTGCTGCATGCATGTGAGGGAGCAGCCACAGGCCGCAGCAGTCAGCTCCATTTTGAGGGAAATGGTGTCCTCCAAGGGTCAGCAAGGGCAAACTACAGACACCACATCCTGGACAGCACAGCTCTGACACCAACACGACCACTGCCTTCTTCAGTGTGCCACCCACTGCTGAGAGACCCCTGTGCTTACCAGCACACAGAAAAACATCCTAGCTTTCCTTCTGATGATGATTTGTACCTGATTAGTTGTCACGAGGGCTGCCCCGGTGATGTGGGCAGTGCTGGTCTCTGGCCTGCATGTTTGTTGTCTAAGATGTGTTTCAAACACGGCTTGGGTTAACAAGAGAGAGCTCCTGTCAACACTGAAGTCCATCGGGGCAGAGTCTGTGGCCGTCATCTCACACTGTGGGAGGGACTCACTCCCACAGTCACACACTCTTCCCTCCTGGCGCAGGAGGGCAGCTGCTCCTCCAGAACAGCAAGGTGTGACTCTGAGGAGAAGCAAACAGAAGTAAAACTGGATCAGATACTGTCTAATAAAATATATGTAGCTAAAGTGTTGTTTCATGAGTACAGAAGTTGTCAACTACTGCTTCTTGTATTTTGGGTGTATTAGAGCACAACAAAACCTTTCTGAATTTATGAAAGGGAAATAATGTTAATTAAAATAAAAAGGTAGTTGAATCCATTCCCTGGAATACAATTAGTGCAGTGGAATCACATAAAGAGGATATCTTTACAGGGCAGTAGTGCCTGTGTTAAACACTTCCCTGGCCTCCCAGCCAGCTTATCAAATCCAACCACACACAGTAAGTTCTCTCTGTATTCACCAGAACTTATTTTTAAGCACTCAAAGATAAAATGAAAACTTCTGGAAGAAGTGCCTTCTCACATCCTGCAATACTTTCTTAAATACCCATGGTTGTTTTCTGTTGGTGGAAGAGGACATATGGAGCTGTATTTCACCTGCCAGCCTCATACATTTAATTACTATTTTATTTGGCCAGATGTTCAGGCTAATTGTAAAGCTGAAATATGAGCACCAATAAAATAATAAAGAATGTGAATAGGCAGATTTCTTGCATACCACAGCTCTGCATTTATGAAGTGCACCACATGTCTGAATAAGAAAATCCTAACTATATCTCTCATTAAGCCCTTCTTCTGATAGACCAAATACATGAAGCTAGAAAGTGAAATGTTAAATGTGATCCCTCATCCCCTGGGTAACCACACTTACGCTTAAGTTTGCTTCTGCGCATCCATAATAAGTATTTATCTGATCTCAAGAAGTTTTTTAAATTTTTATGGAATCTCAAGTTCACAGTAATCCCAGGGGAAGATCACTAAACCATGGTAGTTGACATAAGACAGGTCAGATGATGTCTGGTTATTAATTTTTTAAGGAACAGACAGGCATATTGAAACTGGCAGCTGAAGAAGATGCAATCTTACTGAAAGAAAATTAGGGTACAGAGTCAAGTCCAGGAATGCAGACATGAATCTGTTCTCCTGGTTAATATTCCCTAGGATATGCTGTGAGCTGTATGCAAACTTGGTTCTCTTACTCCACCTTTCTAAGCAAACTCTTAATCATTCAGGGCTCTAAAGTCACATGGGGTTTTTCTAAAGGCTGAGAAAATTCGAGCATGCAGCTATAGGGAAACCATTCAGTGATGAAAGTGATGGGAAGACTTTTTGGTGCTCCAGCATCTCTTGGTTTCTGGGTTTCATCACATTTTGGGGCAGCAAGAAGCTTTTGAGGCTTCCAGACTTCTCCACGGGGGACATTTGTGTCCTTGCAAAGCCAGTGCCTGAAGGTGGTGGCTCACTCTTGCCCTGGGCTCTGTCCTGTGACACATGGAATTACCAAGGGCACCGTGGGTCTCTTTGTGTCCTGGTGTCACATTGGGATGAAAGTCAGGTAGATTCTGCCCTCAATTCTATGGGTAGGAAAGTGGGTCTTAAGGTAAGAGCAGAGCCATGAGGGATTGAGATTTGAGATATGTTCCTTCCTCTGGAGAGTGGGAGAATGACAAATCTGTTAATAAAGACAACCTTTGTTGATGAAGCCTTGTCCTATCCTAGTTTTTCCACCAGCTTTTCCATAGCTGAGAGGGACTCAGAGGGGAAATTCTTGAGAATGTGTAGAACCAAAGACACTGTGGGTGTTACTGTGCTTACTGAAAAAGCCACGTTTTAAAGACATGGGTGTAAAACAGCGTAGTGGGGTCGGTTTTGTGCAGAGCGAGGAACCAGCTGTGTTGGGTGGGGTGTCCTTGCAGCATCCTCCCCCCTCGGAGGGCACCAAGACTCAGGACAGCATGAAAACACTGGCAGCCATTCGTTGCAGCTACAGCCACATGAGAGCACCTGCTCCTGGTTTGCTGCTACAGCAGATCTGGAGTGAATTTCCTGGAGGAAAAGAGAAAGAAAAATGCAACAACACAAGTCCCTCCTTAAGCAAAAGCACTCAACTGAGCACCACATTTTATGTGGCAATGAAATGTCCTTCCACCCTGCCTCTGGTCATGTGGCAGCATGTGACAGAGAGCACAGCATTCTTCTCACCAGCCCTTTCCTCAAGGCACCAGACTTGACTTGCCAAGGATCAGAAGCATTCCCCCAGCCACACTAAGTGCTCTGGGTAACAACCCAGTCTGCTAATGCCTCATGTCAGGCAGTCAGCCATCCCCTAGGAATGCAATTACACCCAGAACAATACAGGGGAGGCTAGATAAGGCAGCTTTTTCCTTAGCTCCCAGGGGGTTTATAGTCTGAAAGCTGGTATACCCAGATTCCTTCAATTTTATATCTGAATTTAAAATGGAAAAAAAAAAGTCTACCTTAGCAAAACACATCTTGCCGAAGAAGAGGCTTTTTTGTAAGTATCTTCAAGTGTAATAGAGGCCTTTTACCCTTGTTTGCTGGGCTCTGTCACTAGGGAGTTCCATGACTTCACTGGAAATGAGGCCAATGTTGAGCGACTGCAAACCTGTGAAAGGCATGAATGGGTGAGCTGAAGACTCAGGCAGCCTCCAGGCTCCACAAGGAGAATTGTTCCTCTCTTCCAGGTGTCTTTATCATGTCTCAGGGAATGGGGTAACTGCTCCTGCCTGAGCTGCTGCCCCTCCACTGTGCTCACAGAATTCATTCTTCACTGGTCCAAAAGGGAGAAAGGCAAGCAATTCTGGCCTTGGTGGCAGGACAGCCCTTGCTCCACTTTGCAGTATTTTCACAGGGGAAGCCCAAGGAGCTGCAGCCCTGTGCTCAGGGCTCCCAGGGGGGCTGCGAAAGATGGTCTGGGTTCTGCCTGCCCCTGGCATCAGTTCCTGTCAGCAGAGCTGCCTGAGCACCAGCCCGTTGGTCTTGGGTCTGTAAAATCTCAAAAGAAAAGTTTTCTTGTTTGTTTGTTTTTTCATGGCAACATCCTCAAATATTAGTTTTATTGGTACATTACTGGGAGACAAAAATGTTAGGCATTGTCTTAATTTATTTTATGAAGATATCGTATTGTAGATAGTCACTTAATGGATTCACTTTATTCCAGATGAGATTCTAATCATACCTATGAATTTGAGGAATGGCCTCTTGCCTTGCCTCTGCAGACACTTGTGAAAGGAACTGATAAATATTCAGGTACAACTACACAAAAACTCAGATGTCAGCATGCACACACATCACAACACGCATAAGTACTCCCTAGGTTTTAGATTCATAGAAACATAGTTTCTGCTGATGGATAATCAATGAATTGGTTTTGTTTTAGAAATTTTTTGGTTTTCTTCTCGAAACATTATTGCATTTTATTAAAAAACAACATGCACCCCAGAAGATACTACCTGAAGTGATGAACAAGTATTTTGTTTAAGAAAACTTAAATTTTCATAAAAATAAAATTTTAATATTCAGTTCACTTCAAGAACATCATCAGAAATTCCAGCAACATTTTCTCATAAAATTGCCAGTGCTTTGCCTTCTCTATTTTTCCTTCAGGGCTGTTTTCCAATGACAGTTGGGGTGTTTGGTTTGCTTTGTTTTATTTCAACCAACAAAAGCAATGATTTAGTACATGGGCCTCCAAGAGGTCACTGTATAATATTTGTTTGAGACAGGCAAGTCCAAACATGGCCCTTCCATTTCAGAAAAAAATCCAGACACACAGCACTTGCTGGGCAATAATGTCTTCCCCAGCCCAAAGCATGCAGAATACAGCATGGAGAAAGAAGGTATTAATGATTTAGGCCAAAATAGTATAGGAGGAAGCAAGATGGTTTTTCATTCTCTCAAATTCATTTCATTTTGGGAGCTGATCAGCTTATCATTCCACCAAAGGAGGAATAAGCACCAACCTTTTTGCAGTTCAGATGTGGGAAGGAGTGGTTCAAGTGTCAATATGTAATAAAATTAAATTTCTTCTCTTCTGCTAGAGGGGCTGTTGTTTGGTTCCTACTGGAATAGACTTGGCTCAAGAAATAGATCAGGCTGTTGTTTTATGGTAGTTGTTTTTAAAGTACAAGTTTTGTAAAGTTTGGTGATAAAAGCTGTGGGACAAGTTCTCGGTTTAGAGCTGTGCACAGACTAGTCCCTTTCTCCCCACCTGCTTGGGTCTCTGCCACCGCAGAAACCAAAACCAGGAGAAATGTGCTGTTTTGTACAGACAGGAATGTTGGTTCTTTTACTGGTCAGGGGTTTTCAGTGATGCAGTCCCCAGGGGGGTGGTGGAACTTGTACAGTGATGGGAAGTGCTGGTTGTTCCCTTACCAACACCTTCAGTTTCCAAATTTGCATCTGGAAAAACACACTTCAATTTATAGTAGGGTCCAGAGCACTTTTTAAAAATTATTTTGTACCAACACATTTTTTAACCACTCTATATAGGAGATGTAGGATTTTATCTTAAAAACTTATGTTGCTTGTATGTGAAAAGATTTTTATAGCTCTTACTACAGCTTTCATCAATGTCTCTGTACTGAAGCAGACCTAAGTCAGGATGCCACTCTAAATGTTGGTGGATTAGAAAGGTTACATTTTTTAGAATCACTTTGATATGTATTCTTTGATCAAGTCATGAGACCTAGGCCTTTAATGGGGATATTAAAAAAAAAGGGATGTCTGTGTGAACTGACTGAAGCACAGGCACTCTGCCTCTGTGCGCAATGAAATGACCGTGTCTAATCATTCACCCACTCACCTTCCTCCACAGAGGATGACAAATTTCTCATGATTCTCCCCAAACCAGCTTCTGGGAAAGAAGCTGACAAGCAGCCACTGTCTAGAGCTTCAAGGAAGGAAACACCATGCTGAGGACTTTTCCCACCAGATCTCTCTCTTGGCAGTCAAGGTTGCCTGTCATGTGAAAAGGGGAGATTTTCTCAAACCCTTAATGTTTGATTACTCTGTCAACGCCCTTGAAGGACTCAGATTAACAGGTTACAGAATAACACCCTTTATTAATAAAGCTGTGACAGGTCAGGGTTCAAGAATTACTGGGGATAGTGTCTAACTGAAAAAACATATTCAAAGCAACATACAATTCAAAGCAACACAGTGACAAGTTCCAAACCTAACAAAACCTATCTCGAGAAATCATTCCATACACAGGGAACACAGACCTTGCCCAACAGGCATCAGCCGTTGGGGAGAAGACAGGTTCACCCCATCAGATGAGCCCAGAAGTTACGTCAGACTTCCCTGACTTCTTCCCATTCTTAACTTACTTTTGTAGTATTTCTTTAGGTGGAGATTGAGTGACTTCAGCCACAACCTCAGTCACTGAGGGGCAGTGGCACCTTGGGGGTGGGTATGTCAGCACAGTACCTGAGATAACCTTGGGATGGGGATGTGTCAGCCAAGGAGAGATATTTGGCCATGGTTGCTAATCCAAGGGCTTCCTTTATCTCCCTTGTTTTTCAGGTGCTATGCAGCTTTTCAGCTATCTACCACTGAGTTCCCTCCTCTGTGAAGATTTGGACAAATCCTGGCTGTGGTCCCTACTCTCCTTCATCCTCCATTTAGTCCCCCTTAGATTGTTGTGTGGGGGGAGGTCAGATATGCTCACCATACTCCATCTAGGGAGTAGCTGCCATATTGTCCCTGTAACTTTTGCACTGTTACCTTTTTACCTTCAGTCATCTTCCCACAGTGCTCTCACTGACAGGCACTCAACAACTTTTCCAGTCCAGCCGGCAGGACACCATGGCTGTAAGGATTGCAGGATGTCTCAAATGCCCTCCTAAGGGTCTGACATTTCTGTCTTTACCTCAAGAAAATATTCTTCAGAATTTTTCAGGAACTGTAACACAACAGGATGACAGCACAGATTTTCAGAAGCCTAGAGAGGTAATTCTGTTCTGGAACTGCAGAATGGCAGTGCTTTGCAACCAAATCCATTTTTGTCTGTTGTGCACTTGACTGTGATGAATTACTCTAGTGAAGGACGAGGATGTCAACTTTGTCCCAGTATTTAATGGGAAGTATAGGAAAGTGATGAGCAGAATCTTTTTTGATCTCTCGTATTGAAATAATGACTAATGAATTACATGATGAAGTCAAGGCTTCTTCTTTGAAGGTAAAAGATGTTAGACCTCGCAGCCATAAAAGAGGATATAGCTGCTTTCCTGAAGCTATTAGGTTTTGTATTCTTTTGGTTTTGTGAGTATATTCAAAAGGAAATGGGAAAAAACCTATCTCTAAGGAAACAAAGATCTTCCTTCCTATTGGGAAAGGAGTCAGCAATGATGATAAATTCCCTGCCAAGTGAGTAATTTCTTCACTTAAAAGACTTCAAAGCTTTAAAAACTACTTTTTGTACCACAGAGCTTCAACATGAAATTGCATGTGCCCCTAATGATCAGTGCTGATCTCACCCTTGGCCGGAAATGATACACAGAATGATGGCAGGGAAAGGAGTTGTTTTGAGTGAGATGCTGCAATATTTCATCTTCCCAGAATAGCACTAAAAGTACCCTTAATTGTACTGCACACTGACAGACGTGTTTAGAGAAGCAAGTGTTTAGCATTGCTTGATGCTTCCAGTGTTAGTTGTCACATAATTTTCAGGCTAAGTAAATATATATAGGATAAATGCAGGAAAACGAAACTATAATTTTAGTTTGACAGTCATACATTGTCTGAAAACATGCCTGAAAATAACATGACTAAAAATAGGACCATCACATAGCATTTATTTAAGAAGCAGTAAAGTGAGAACTTTTATACAGCACTACCCCTGAAGCTCCAGTCCCACCATAGCTGTCTCCTTAGCTCTCCTATTTTTTATTTTGCCACCATAGCTGTCTCCTTAGCTCTCGTATTTTTTATTTTGAGAAGCTGTCACAAAGACATGAGTGCTGTGCAAATGTCAGAACATGAACTGACACAAGTGTCATGGAAGTGACTGCATTCTCTTTTTTTGAATATGTGATGTGTTGAGGTGATCATCATTAGCACACCAGCTTCTCTAGCCCCTCTCTATTTCCAAATGTCATATATTAATCCTAACTTAATGCTCTGGGACCTTAAACACCTCAGAATTAGGTGATGTGATATATGGGACTGTGTTCTGAGCACTAATTCCTTTTGAAGGCTTTGGACAATCAGCCTTAGCTCAGGTCAATGGTTCAGCCTCTTACATGGTCACAAAGCAAGAACCCCATTTCATGCTGAATCCCCCCAAGTACCACAGAAACCATTTTGTGGAATAAAACCCAACCAAAATCTACACAACATTCAGCTTGTTAATGCTAAGCAATCCCCTTCCCTTACATCCTTTCAGTGCCTTGAGCCCTAAGCAGAAAGGAGCCCATGGAAGCTCCTGACAGGGGATGACGACGACAACTTCAGTGAGTGGGATATTCTGAAGTTCTTCAAAAACTTCCAACTGCTCAAACAGGGTTGAATTTTAGCCTGGCTGGATTAAAGAAAAAATATCAATTTACCTTGATCAGAACTAGAGTCCAATTTATTTTATATAGAGAAACCTACTCTTTGGAAAACTTTTTGGAAGGAAACTTTAAAAAGTACTTCAACCCAATCTTACTCAAATTGGTTTCTTACCAGCTGTATAAATTTCCAATAAATACAGCACGGGAGGAAATAAAATCAAACAGTAAATATGTGATGTGAGCAGCCACAAAGGTGACCTGATTGAAAGGGAAAAAGTACTCAACAGAAGAAGTCTGCCAAAATCCTGGGAGAGAAATTGCCAGCCAGCCTGGGAGCTGTGAGCCTGGGGACCAGAAGCACTCTTGAGAAGCAGAGCCAGCATCTCTGGAAAGCAGCTGGGTACCAGAGACATCCAGAGATACCCTCAGAAAATGGAAGTCCAAGGAACTGTAATAGTAACATCATCTGAAAAGCTGAAAATAGTCTGGAAAAAGGGGATAACATCCTGACAAACAATGTATTGCTAAGTTCCATTGGCTATTTCAGCTGCAAGAGCAGGGCAAGTCCCAAAATAGAACTGCAATCATGACCTGTTGGGTGTCCCAGGTGAAAACAAAAAATTAACTGCATCCATTGGCTGCTCAAAGTGGTGGTGTCCTGTATCCTCTTAGCTTCTATGACAGAAAAATGATTTTTTGTCCAGATCAGCTTCTGGTCCAGATCAGCTTCTCTCTCTCTTCCTGCACTGCACATCTTTGCCCCTTTCCTACACAGGTCTGCAAGAACTTGGCCCATTGTTGGGGAAGCCTCACTGACTCCAAACTCTGTGACACGGATTGTACCTGAAGCCTGTTGTTCTACTGCTTCCTCACTCAGCCCAAGCCTGGGGCTGGCCTGTTCCATCCTCCCATCTCTGGGATGGCTGGGCCCCTTCTGAGATTTACAGCTTGGTGTCTCATCTATACATGTAACTAACCTATCCTAAGTGTATCTGCTGTTGTATTACTGCCAAGTTTGCCTCTGTAGTAACAACTCAGTTGTAACCTGTAATTTATAGCTATATACTTAATTGCTACTACTATTGGGTGCTGCTATATTTGATTGTTGCTATGAATTTATTGCTGATCATTGATTGTTGCTACACCAATGCTGCAGATACTACTCTGTAATAGCTACATGTATATACATAGATATATACAGATTTGCTTTCTTTATTACAGGTGTACTTGCTAATGGTGAGTTGTGTGGTGTTTGTGGTAATCTGTAATAAAGTAAAGAAAATTAGAGGCAAAGGCATCCATGCCCTGTATATTATAAAATCCTACAAACCCTCGGTCAAGGTCTTTTAACATCCACAGGCCAGTGACACCACATCACAATTTTAGTCACTCAACCCCAGCTCTTACGTGCAGGATGCAAAACAGCCAGAAAAGAATAAGGAACAACACGCACAGAATTCTCTAATATCAAAATATAGCAATTTATTCAAGACACTGAATATGATCTGTTGATTCTCTCCTTAAAACAAATGAGCTACAATACACAAGGTGAATTTGAAGAAAGTGTGGGTGGGGGAGAAACAAAATAAGGGTTGATGTTGTTTCAACAGAACCTGGGAAATGCTTAAATGAGAACCAAGTCTGGCTGCAAGTCTGACACAGACAATAAAAACTGCAGAAGCCAGAATTCAGAATTTCAGTGAGTGGCTGAAAGAACATTTCTGCAATTGACAAAGAACCACATCTTTTAAAAAGGCAGTAAGAGGAAAAAAAAAAGAAGGAGGAAAAATTAAAAAGGGAAAAAGAAAAAGAAACCCAAAAACAAAGCAGACCCTTACATTTGACAAAGTGCACTTCACTTGGCTCTAAAATTAGCTATTTTTTTTCTTTTTTTTTTTTTAAAACAAATTAAAAGGAAATTTCTAAGATGTAGCATGGGGTTAATGTGTGTATAACCCTGTAAGTCGGGCCCTTTATTGCCCCATAAGGGACCCAGTGTTTTCTACATAAAAGATTCAGTATCCTTCTAACCCACAGAGTATAGTGGTTTTTCAGAAACTGGGTTATTTTCACTTCCAGGCCAGTTCCAGACAGCCAGCAATAATAAAAATCCAGCAAGTCTCTGGATGGTTTCACAACCCTGTTTGGTCACTTAGGCTTTTCCATTTTCTCTTCTGTTACAAAGAACTATAAACAAAATTCTAGGAAGAAATCTTATGAAGTCTCCTGGGCTGTTGCTTCATGCAGTTGTATTGCAGGGAGTCACAGAGGTGCTCTGCCAGCCTGGGAATGTGCTGTTGCTGGAGGGGAGGGAGAGCTCCCAGGAGCAGAGTGCTGCAGGCCCAGGCTGAGACATCCACCTTGAACTACAGCCTGGAGAAGCCTCTCTCCCCACTGCCCATACCCTGAAGAAACCACGTCCTTAGATTAACATTAACCTTTGCATCCTTAGGTTAACATTAACCTTTGCAACTACACCTCCTGCTTTCTTAACAGCTCTCATTTCAGCTGAAAACTATCTACTACAACATCTTCCAGGAGTTTCCAGTCTTTAGGATTTTGTGGAAGGTAAGAAAAGTGAATTTTCTGAGTTCCTCACACACATTGCTTTTAACTCTGATGGTCCATATAGAAAACTTTCTGGAGCAGCAGCTTCTCTCACACATGAGCTTTGCAAACCAATTGATATTCAAATTTTGTTTCTCTTGGCTTCTTACCTCCATGTAGGCAAGGAAAGTGGTGTTCTGACAAATTAAAAAAATGGAAAAAAGGAACAGGCATCAGGACACTGCCCTGTTATCTACTGTAGCTATCCTGGGGACAACTATGAATCACAGGCTGTGGAGCCAGCCAGTCATGCAGCATTGAGCAAATTAATCTCTTCAATTCGTGAGGTCTGGCCTATTCAGGTGTCACTCAAGGGACAGAGGCAAGGCCAGAGCCCCATCAGTGCTGCCCTCCCAGACTTCTGCTTGTTATTCTCAGAAATGCCACCAAAAAGCAGTGCAGGAATTTAACCGTTTACAAGCAATGACTGCAATCAAACCATTGTCCAAACTGTGCTTCATAAAACCACGTTATGCCTTTGTATTCAAGACTCTTTGAGCAAGTCCTTTTTTAAAAAAAAGTAATGCCTTTAAATTAGCAGGTACATGTGGTTATTAGAAAAGAGTGCCAAACTGCCACATGGTGATCTACAGCCATGCTCTTGGTGCAAGAAACTGAAACCAACACATTAAAAGCACTTAACACCAAAAATAATCCTTGATACTGCCTGGCATCCAATTATTTGAGATAGATTACAAACAAGTCTAGCCATCACTAGTAACCAAAATCCCACATAACTGTTTTCACCTCAGGACTCAGACTTGTAGCAGTTACTTCTTTTCATTCTTTTCTTCTCTGCAAAGTTGTATCTTTAGGAAATGCAGCTGAAGCTGGCAGTGGCTAGTTCCACTAGAAGGACTAAGATCCCTGTACAGATGCAGGCACACAAAGAAGAAAATTCCAGAGGAAAGATGGTGTTAGGATTCCACGATGGTGCCCCGGAGCTCAGCAGGTTTCACACCACCAGTTCAGCCCAAGGGCTCTGGATTTGCTCAGATCAAATCACACCTTCAGCAGCTGTGGTCAAACCAAGGGGAAGATGCCATACTACAGCAACTTTGGGCAGGAAGGTTCTACATCTGTTAAGAGATTTGTGGCCCATTTACTCTCTCCTATAGATCCTAGCCTAGGCTGTAGAGAGGACACCTGTGTGACTCAGCCAGTTCTGAGGATCTGTCTAAGTTGTGTCTGACACCATCCCAAGGCTGCCTGACAGTTTACTGCACTTTCAGTAACCTCTGCCTATGTGTCCTTCGCATTCGTCATTTCCTCAATTAGAGTAATGCAGTCTTCAGCTGGCATCTGTGCAGGTGTCAGGGCTGCAGTAAGGAAATCCTGTCCAAAGTGGATAGGTGGTGCTTTGGAACTCTCCATTGTCATTCTGATCATTTCACTCCCCACAACTTCACAGTGGTTTTCACATTGAGATAGAACTTAAATATGATGTCATCACCTAATGAATTCATGGTTTTCTGAGCATCACTCTGAGGACACCCTCGAGGCTTAACCTGTCTGGCCAGAGAGTGAGCCTCCAAGTGCAGAGCCAGAGCTTTCCCTGCAGGATGCAGCACACACACGGTGACACCTGCTGCAATGGCAGAGCCTTCTTCTTGGTGAGTGTGGTCCATGGATGGACAGGAGCTTGGCAAGTGTCTATTCCTCAACGGTGACAGATGCAGTCAATATATTTCAGTTCACCTGGTCTCATTAAGTCAGTGGTAAAACCCCACTGACTGACTGGAATGATGAATAGTGGAACACAGCACTGCTCAGCAAGGTCACAGGCAGCCAAACTCATTTTCTGTCAAAATCTGAACTATACAGAGGAAAGAAGATACACAAGCGTTTTTGCCTCGTTACAGAAAACAAACAAAAATGTAGACTAGAGAAAATGAAGGCTGTATTTATAGTCTCAGGCTTCTGAATCTCTTTGAATAAGTTGACATCAAACAGCCATAAAAAACTGGAACAAGACTGAGTAAATGGCTGGCTGCTGGAAAAGGACTTTAGTAAAGGACTGGTATTCCTTGGTTCAAACACAGTTTTTTCTTACAGCACTTTCTGAGAGAGGAAAGAAAAAGGATACTGCGCCTTTCATGTTCCCTGGACTCTGTGTCATTCTTTTTGCTTGAATTACACAACTGGTTTACATTTTGTGGCCATTTTAGGCTTTTAAAACTGCTTAACATAAAAAATATTTTTTTTCCAAAAATACACTGGGTTCTTTCTGTTAAAAGTCATCTTTCTCCTGTAAAAATCTTCCCCAGCACTGCATTCTTATATAAAGCACTTATTACACAATTTGCTGAAAGTGCCCTTGAGACGCTAAGATCTGAAGCATGGAGGATTTTTTTTTCTTTTAAATGGAGAGAAAGAAAGGAAAAGGAAGATACAGAAGAGAGGAGAAGCAGTCTGTCAAAAATTTTCATTGTCATGTCCACCTGGCTGCATTTACTATGGGCATACAGGGAAAAGAAAAAAAAAAGGGGCAAAAAGAAAGAGGAGAAAAAAAAGGAAGGAAAAGTTGGGAGTGGAAGGGAGAAATAAAAGGAAAACAAAGTTTCATCCTAAGCCTGGGATCCTCCAGGCTGTAATATTCCAGCTGATAGAAAAACCACTGAACAAAAAAAGTAGTCTAGAAAATAGAAAGTGTTGTGATTACAAAGTTGAGCATTTCATCAGTACAAACTGGTCTTTGAACGTCCTTTGGGAGAGCAACTGTAGTGTCCAAATTGGAAGGAAAAAATACAACACCGCATGGAGGAGGATTTTTTTTCCCTTTTGGTTTATCACAGCATTTTTCTTTTTTTTCCTTTTTTTTTTTCCTTTTTATTTATTTTTTTGGCACAGCTTTTTTTTTCCCCAGCCATCAGAGCAAGTTCTCAGATGCAAACCAAACAGTGCAATGCCTAGCTGGTGGCTTCATGCTTCCAAGGTTGAATGTTCCAGGTGGAAACCATTCCCTCCCCCTCTGAAGTGACTGCGTTTTGACTCCTTGATGAAGGTTACGGACAAAATACAAGTCACCTGTGGCCAGGGAGAGTTGGTTTCACGGTACACTCTAACTTTGTTCAAGTTTGTACAGTTCTGGAGCTGTTAAGAATAGTTTTGAAGAGTGCTTCTCCCCACACATTCACTGCTGGTCCATTTGAAATTTCTTCTAAAACATTTCACTTTTACTTCCGCAGATCTAGAACACAAACCTGCAGAGAGAAGACACCGGGTTAAGAACCATTTGTGAAGGTGATGTGGAAATCCCATTCATGCACCCTGTACACAGGTGGACCAGCCAGCTGGATGTTACACTCCTCAGCTTCAAATCAGCTTCTCTCAAGTACTGTTTTACAGGCACACAAATAAAGGAACTAACTGACATGGTAGAAAGCCCAAGTGAAACATTTAACATTTAGCTGGGCTTTCACTGGTTTACAAACAAACGTTTTGGTGGCGCACATGCCATAAGATTATGGGATCTATTCAGTTGCCTAAATAACCATTTCCATGTCTGAAATATATCCAAAATAGATGCAGGCTTGGCAGGCATGACAGTGGACATGTGCCCGTTTGGAGCAGCTGTTGGGTGCCAGGTATAGCACCGTCCGAGATGGCACAACTAAGCTCAAGCAACTGAATCATGCCATAGGTGTTCCCTTTGTTAAAACCAGCTGAAAAACAGTGCTCCCATGTAGTTATGCCAGACAGCCATGTGTGTCCTGAACAAGCTGATCATACTACAATTGAATTTTTTCAGAAGTGGTATTAACAAAAAAAAATAGTAAGGAATAATCAGTATCTCCATGGTAATATTTCTCCTTCACCACATGACAAAATCTTTGGGTATCATGTTGAAAATTTCCTGCTTTAGCTATTCCTATTCAATGGAATAGGAATATTTTTCTGTGGAATCAAACTCTGAAAGCCCCAGGATAACTGTTTGTTACAGAGATTGCTGTGATCTGCTCTTCATTAAAACTGACAGATAATGATAGAAACAACATTACTGTTCTTCTTGTCAAATATGTTTTTAAAAGTCATTCTTGTCTTCAGCAGTATTCACCTATTCCACAGGCATTCTTCATTTCTGACAGGAACACCATCTCCTAGTATTCAAAACTTTTCAAAGCAGGAACATTTTTAATACACTACACAGAGCTACTTATTTGCGTCTTGAGCTGCCTCTGCCTTCCGCTCCATCCCCAGGAGGCAAATACAGCATCCTGGTTTTTGTTGCTGCTCCCCAGAAAATAAATCTCCACCCAACCTTTGCAATGTTTGATGATCCTTACCGATCCGTCTGATGCGCTTGCTCCCACTTTGTCTCCTCTAGCGTTCCAGCAGACTTCAAAGATGCCCCCAGTGCCTCTGTAGCTATGTACTAGAGTTCCACTCTACAAAGCAAAACAGCATGCAGACATTGGATACAGAAGTTCCCCTTCTTTTTCTCTGTCATGTGGCACTATGTTAAAAGGGGGAGCTATTCAGATCACCCCGCTATGGACACCTCCATGTCGTGATGGAAATGGGTTAGGGAACAGTTAGGAAACTGGTCTTTGTAATGAAGAGCAACAGGCTCCTCCAGAAACTCAAGAGACTCCTCCAGTAGGACTCTCAAAACATCTGTTTTGTTAGCTCTGTAACAGGAAAGGCCTGGGGAGTTAGGTTGATGTGTTCTCCTCTAAAGCTTGTTGCTAATTCAGGTTGTGAGGTACCAGTATCCAGAATTACATCTGTGGAACTATGATGTCCCACTTTTCTCCAGAATATCATCATTCCCCTGCCTGTACATCTTTGTACCTATATCTCCTCTTCAGAAAACCTAAGCCAGGAGCATCAGATTCACAGCTGAACCCAGTTTGTAACTAAATAAAAGTAGCCCTTATTTCTGATCTACATCTTTGTTTCAGAAAGCTGATGACCCAAAACACAGTACCTATTTTCATGCATGCTACTTGTTTTGCATACAAAGCAGACTGTGCAGAACTGTTCTGGGCCGTCACTTCACTGCACCTGAGTGACTCAAGTGCCACAGATCTGTGCCAGCCAATACAATCAGGTTCGCCCTGGCAGGCAGGTCATGCATGACCTAGGTACACACATTTTTCATTTAAGCTTTTGCTATTAATGTGTCATCTAAACCAGATGTGCTTCACGTGAGGCAGAACAGTACCTGAGTATTCCATATATGGACACATTTGTCAAAGGACCCACTGGCTAGGTATTTTCCATCAGGACTAAAAGCTACACTGTAGACAGGCTCTTGATGCTTTGTTAACGTATGGATGCAGACTCCTCGGTCAACGTCCCACAGCCGAACCGTGGAATCGAACGAAGCACTGCAAGAAGCATTCAAACACAAGAATGGAATCATCTGGGTGTTAATCAATTTGCACTGTAAATGTTGTGATACTGGAAATATTATAAGAGAATACAACAGCTTTTTTTTCCCTTGGCTAAGCAAAACATAATGTTACAAACAGAAAAGCTAAAACGTACCACAGCTTGTCTGGTTTTTATCTTAAGAGCTACAGCTATAGAACTGAATTGTTGCATGAGGACCCTTAGGGCCTATCTAGGTGTGCTCTACATAGCTCTAAGAGGGCCAAGCTCCCCAGTTTTGAGATTCTACCTCCTGTTACTCAAGAAGGTCAAACATATATTGTCATTAATAGGATAAATGGGTCCAGGGAGATCTTACTCCTAATGGATTCACCCTGTTTAACAAATTAGCACTTTTTAATTCTCTAGAACTGTGGTTCTTCTCACTTTGTTTCAGTGATGCTTTTTGCTACATTCCATTTAAATCCCAAACTGTGGGCTTAGAGAAAGGCAAAGGAAATAGTTTGCATTAAAAATAATATTAAAAGAATAACTCCAAAAAAGGAAGTTCTTCCATGTCCACTCCGAGACTAAGGAGTAAAAAAACCATTTTCAATACAACTTCTCCCTACACTGCACACTTCATGAGCTGATCTGATAAACCCACAGTACTACTATCAACTGGCACTCTACAAGTAAATGTATTTCCTAAGCTCGAAGAATTTTGCAGATTTTCAAGTGGAACTTCAAAGACTATCCCTTTTCTCTATTAGCTAAGACGGCCATCAAAATTTTCTCTAACCACACAGGTGAGTTGCATGACCCCAGTTAAAAAGCATTCCAGCTGCCTGAATCTTGAGAGCACCTGCCTCAAGATTTTCATTCCTAACAACCTGATGCTGGATGTGAAAGTGCAATGCCAAATTTACAACCATTTTATCAAGGCAGCTGAAAAGTTAAATACCATGACTCAATTTTCTTGCTTTGTTCCCTTTCTTTTTTCAAATATGAACCCTTTCCCTTTATATCCATCTCCCTGAGTTACATACACTGATACTTCCTAGTGGAATTGTTTGCAGGAAGACTGATGGCAAAGTGACAGTAGGGTTACATGTCAGAAAGACAATCCTTCTTCTTGGCAGGCAAGAAAAAAAGGTGTATTTTTTACCTTGCTAACATGATGTTGGAGTTTGGGTTGCTGGTGCCTGGCCCTGTAGGGCTCCATTTGATAGTGTAAATCTCTTTGCTGTGAGCCTGAAGATCATGTACACAGGTATCTTGCTTCATACTCCATATCTGAGTCAGAGAAATAACGAAGGGGGGAAATGGCATTATTAATCTCTTCTCAGCTGAATTATTTCAATTCTGTGTTATTCTTATCATTTGTTTATTTGAGATCTCGACTCACCTGAATACACATAAATATAATTTATTAATGCGGCAATTTGGCACATACATTAAAATAACTCCAATAGGGGAAGGAGTTACACATTTAATAGTATTTATTCAATACTAGAACTAAAGAATCGCTGTACTTCCAAGAGCCTGCAACTATTTTCACACAGATGTTTATCTATTTGAAGAAGTTTAACCTGAATTTTATTTACACACTGCAACAGCAGTCATTTTAAAGAATGAGAAGAAAATTGTAGCAACTGCTTAGAACACAGCAATTTTCTCTTTTGCTAGTAAAATTTTCCTTTTCCTCCTGAACTCCATTTGTTTCCCTCATGTTCTTAACAAGAAGATGGAAGACAGTCAGCTGCTTCTGCAGTGTTATATGGCCAAATACTTCAAGGTAAGATGAATATGCTCAATAGAGATGACAGGTAATTTAGTACCTCTTTTCTTCAGCTAACTGAGAAAGTAAGATGAAGGAACTCAGAGCAGAGAAAATAACTCAAATTTAGTCAGTCAGTTTCAGAGAGATAACCAAAAACGCAGCAATGATTTAACTCAGTTGTTGTAAGTCTGCACCATGAGAATGATGTCCTCTTATGCTGAATTCCCATCACTGTACCTGAGATTGCTTTTGGAAATGCTGCACAAAGCTCAGTCATGTTCTACAGCTGACAGGCAGCATGTTCCAAGAACTTATAGGAAAAGCTCGTGAATTCCAAAAATAGAGAAGAAAAAAGCTGGAGAGGACTGATTTATAAAGGAAAAGGAAGAAAAATAGTTGCCTTAATTTGCAGCATTTGCCATCTCCGCCACTGAAGGTTTTTTATAAACAGGTGAGGCCAGGGATAGCAAACCACTAGCTCTCGTGTCAAATCCAGTGGTCAGAAATTTGAACTGGTAACAACACTACTGAACCATGGTGGTTTTTAAAACACAACATGCAACTGGGCACCAAAAAGATGTGCCACCACTGGGTCAGGATGTTTAAGCAGAGCAAGAACAGTTATGCAATACTTCTTTGTTCCCAAGTGACACGCAAGGTGCTCTCTTTTGCCCGTTTTCTGTAAGTTTCCAGCTCTGTCACTAGCCTTCAATAACACACCTGAAATCCAGAATGATGAAAACCTCAGTGGGGATGTGGCAAAGACAGAGAAGAAGTCAGTCTACCTATGAAGAGGAAATATTCATAATGCTGACATCCTCTTAGCGCTCATCTGCAAATTCTGCTACTGTCTCAGTTTCTAGAAACATCCCAAGCTTCAGTTGTGTCAATCAGCAGTGCAAAGAGATCTGAGTCTTAATTAACACAACCACACTGCAAGGAATCTATTATTGGTACAATTCTATCCTCAAAACCAAACCCTTCCTGGGATATTTGCTTTCTTCAAGGAACCAGCATACATCAACAGCCCAGCAGGAGAGCTTTGCTATAACAACACAGAGCTACACCTACACAGACAGCCTTCATCTGATGTGGCTGGAAAAGAAAAATGAGAAAGGGTCTTGGACTACTGAAGTTCTATATCATGTATACTTAAACTATGACTTTTTTGTGACAATGGCACATCAGTCACGTAACACTTATTTGGACAGGATGCCTCAATTTCCCCAATGTTTGCTTCCCTGTCTTCAATCTTTCAGATCTGCTTCAAGAAATATGGGACAAAATGGAAATTACTGTTCATGCAGAGTTTAAAGTGGTATAGTACCATCATTCTGGAGAAGACTGAAGAAGAGACATAATTTTTCGTCCTTATTTTTTGAACAACAGGAGTGGAAATTGTTTTACCTTTAATGTCATGTCATCGGAGCAAGATGCTAGTAGCATGCCAGATGGGTCCCATTTGATTGCATTGACCTCGTTCTGAAATCAAGAGTGATTTTATTAAGGAAATATTCCAGTTACTGCATTGTACTGGGCACTCAGCAGGGGGCACTCAAGGTTTATGCATGGAACAAGTTCACCCACAAATTACAGTGCTGGATGCTTTTAGGGGTCAACAAAAGCAGTGCTGCCTCCCCAACACGCTATTTTAGTGGCATTCTGGAGTGGAACCATCCTGTGCTTGTGAACAATACACATAAACAATCTTCTAATGTGTGTTCTGGCACAAAATTGCTTCTATCCTTTTGTCATATCCTAGGATTTAAACAAACCCAGACAGATTGATGATACAGCATTAGCTTCTTTCTAAAACTGGGGCATTTCTTTCATTCATGTTCTGCAGACCTGGTGATACAAGTTTTCAACAGAAAATACTGATACTGGTGGGGTGTGAAGTTTTGTGGATTTGATAATTCTTCATATTGTAGCTCTACAACAGTGCTGGTCTCTCAAAAGAGAAGTTTATGTATAAATGAATTTCATGATAGAATACTAAACACTTTAGGATGTTTTCTCTATCAGTTTTTCTAGCATTTTGTAATTAACTAAGCCTAGTGTATCCCCTTGGTAATGAGTTATTTTACCATGCTCTTCCACAGCTATAGGTAGAGACAAAAAAGTATTTTATAAAAAGGAAAAGACTATTTTCATAAAAATATAAATTGATCCAGGCTCTTAGCAAAAACAATCCTGGAAAATATTTAAATTTTTCTTTATATATTTTACATGTTTCAGTAATAATTAAAAGGAAGTATAGATATATTTGAAGTGAAAATCTGGATTATGTATAAAACAGTGCATTTTATATAATCATAAAAAGCACCAGTCTATTGTTAGAAATGTACAATCTGTTATGAAACATCAGTTTAACCACAGACTCCAAATGCATAAAGGTCTCCAAATGCATAGTTCTGGAAGCTAACATCTAAATTATAGGTCAGTAAATTATTGCAGTTCTTATCACAA
The DNA here is from genome assembly GCA_008694505.1 of Cyanoderma ruficeps. NCBI lineage: Eukaryota > Metazoa > Chordata > Aves > Passeriformes > Timaliidae > Cyanoderma > Cyanoderma ruficeps. The sequence goes on along the minus strand of VZDJ01007754.1, from coordinate 31,585,390 downwards.
ATGAAACCTAGAAAAAGTAACCTTTGACAGTCATTTCCCCACCAAGAAAAGAGTGGGGAAATTGATTCTAAAACTGAACAATGGCTGGAGGTAAACTGTTCTCTCCTTATTCATAGTTCTCATTTAGTAAAGGAAATTAAGCCAGCAGAAAACAGAATCTTATTGATGAATGTGCCTTTAGTCTGCAGCTCATGCTACATAGAAACGCTCTCACTGTTTAAGGTGGAGTTGTTGGTCCTATGGTCATTTAGAACATTTTATCCCTTCTCACAGGCAGTGAATCACTCACTGCCAAGGAATATGCTTTTAGGGGAACAATGGGGTGTAACACCTTCGCTGCCAGAACATACCCTGCAAACACATCACCTGCCATCATTGTAACATGCTGCTGTGACTTTATCACCAACATTTTGGAATTCTTAAACTTACTGTGTGTCCTTGAAAGGTTTTAACGGGACGGTCACAGCCAAGTCTGCATACATGGATGCACATGTCAGTACTGCAGGAGGCAAAAGTAGTGTTGTTCTGCCAGTCTACATCCAGAGCAGGAGCTGTGAATACAAACAACAGAAGGGATATCAGGGATCACGACAAAGAAACAGCTGTCCCAAATCATTTTCCTCCCATCACCGAACTGGATGAAACAATCTACAGGGTAGTTCCTGGTCTGTCACCTGCTGCCTGCTATAGGGCTGATAGGGACTGTCTGAAGGGCACAAATTATTTTTTCTATTCCAGTGGATAATCTGGATACTTTGCACAGCATCTGCTTATGAGAATCTTTTGGGTTAAGTTGCATAAGAGGAGGCAAAACACTACCTCCACTCTCTCTGCGCCCAGCTACACATACCATGGGTTATGCCTAGCATTTATCCCTCTGTACCCCAGTTCAGTGAAGAAACTCAAAGAAAACTAACCCAGAAAAAATGTGGATAATTCCATCTGTTTTAGACAAGCATGTTCCTATGAATGCAAGACACAACACATGGGAAGGGGGAAGAGCAAGTGGCTGTGTCCCTTTGCACTAGAGCTTTATGTAACCTTTGATACAAACCTACCATTCTGTGCAGGCACATGGATTAATAATACTAAAATTCAGTTTAATTTGCTTGGGGACTGGTTTTAGGCAGCCTCATCTGAAATAAGAGGAAGAGTTTCTGTAGAGGGTTTAGCATTAATGAGCACTGAACAAACAAAACTCTGTGCACAGAGAGCACATGAGCATGTAAGCAGTGCCTGTGTGCAACACAGACAGACACACTTTGCAAAAAGAATGGGAAAAAGAAAAAAAAAAAAGAATGGGAAAAAATCCCTAAGCAACTCTTCCAGCATGTCACTGCATAGTGCAAGCAGGAGCAGAGGGAGCTCATGACAAACAGCTTGCTTATGTTTCTATGACTGTTGCTTGGGCTTTTTCCCTCAGGATAGAGTTTAGCTGCCCTCCAGAGGATAACATAAGACTTGCTAAAATATAGAAATCTTCGTTCACAGCACACTCTTGTGAGAAGCAATTGTGTTAGAATGAGACCAGCATATAGGAAACAAAGTTGAATCTCTTCCTGGCAAAGATAACAATGCAAATTTATCATTAAAATGAAACCAAGAAATTCCTTACTCAAACGTAGTTAGAAAAATACTTTGGTAATACAGAGGTGAAAAGATATCTGCTCTTACAAGCCTGTTACTTGTAAATATGTTTTTCCTATTCTAATTTTTACTGACCACAAAACAAAATAGATCCATTTCTGATACCTTCTGAATCATCAGGCAGCTCTCTAAATGAGAATGAAGGTCTGGCATTGCCTCATAGACAAGGGTTTTTTCAGTATTAATGAAAAAGCTCAATAATTCTGTAGGACAGGTAAGGAATTATTACCTTGCAGAAATATAAAGGAAATTCATGAGAGGAAGGCTGACTACTTTGGAATTTTCCAATGAACATGAATGAGGATAAGGAAACAATAAAAGACCTTTCTTTAACTGCCTGTTTGTCTTTCTTTTTGTGCTACAAACCTTGTATTTCAAAGCAAACAAAAAATATCATCATTAATAGCAATATGCCTTCAGGGTTAATATCTAGTATGATATGTATGAGTCAAAACCTAATTTTCAGAGAGCTCTTGGCACCTAAAGCTATGGATTTACACTGCAGCATAATTTGAATCATAAAGTGCTGATAATTAATACTGATTCATTTATTGGTGTACTCAATCATATGTTTACTGGAAAAGTAACTACATAAAAGGTTTGGAAAAATCAACCAAACACGGTTCTTGATGCAAATAATCAAATTGCCGAAGTATTTTCAAAACAAAAGATACCAGCCAATTGCATAAAAACAATTAGAATATCATAATATATCATAATAAAAGTAGCAACAAATCCTTAAAAAATGCAGCTAAAATAAAAACCAAAACCAAAAGCGTTTCAATAATTATCCAGTAATTCAGGCTTTTTCAGAACAAATTTAAGTGTGATTCAGAGCACATAGATCACAGAATCATAGAATGGGTTAGGTTGGAAGGGACCCTAAAGAACACCTAGTTCTAGCTCCCCTGCTGTGGACAGAGACACCTTTTACTAGACCAGATTACTCAGAGCTCTACCCAACCTGGGCTTCTCTGGCCAGCCTGGTCCAGTGCCTTACTACCCCCACAGTAAAGAATTTCTTCCTGATATTTAATCCTAACCTTCTGTCTTTCAGTTTGAATCCATTCAACCCTTGTCTTGTCACTACACAACTAGATGGTTAAAACTGGGTCATACAAAAATATCTCTTTTGGTGTCGATTCAACAACTTGCTCCTGTAAGCATAGACATCAGCCTGTATCTATCAGTAGATGTCAAAATTGGATTATTTAGGTCCTTTTTAAAGAAATAAATTTTGTGAATATGTATTTTTATCAAATGCCCTACGATGATTCATAGTTTTGCAAAAAATAATGAAACCCTAGAAGCTACTTATCTGCACAGTTATATATTTTGACCAAAAAATCTTAAAAATTACATGGGAACACCAATGACATGGAGACCTTCAATACCCAGACAAAGGACTTTTCCTTATGCATTTTAAGATGACAGTTTTGTCTGCGTGGTGTAAACTAAACCAGTTCTTGTAAAAAAGCAAAGAGTAAAAAAGCCTTATGTTATTCCCAGGCCAACTACCTCCAGACTTCTTTGAAGTATGCGTTAAAGGAAGTACACCTGTCCAGACTAGACCTTTAATTGTTAAAATGCCACCTTTAATCCTAGTGTAGACAAGGTTTTCAGATTCCAGATATGGAAAGGAATTTGCTGTTAGTTTGTCCTGGTGATGCAAAGAGGAAAAGGTGAGGTCTTTGTGGCTTTAGACTTGTGAGAACAAAGTGAGTAGAGATTCTGGTTGATTTTAAGAAGGTTTTGTAGGATATATGCTTTCTCCTATCAAAAATGTTCTTAACAGCATTTTCTTAATAACTGATTTACTTCCCTATGAAAACATATATGAAATAGTGGAAAAAAAATGAAAAAACTAGCTTCTCCACATCTACACTTCAGTTGTGTCTCATGTTCCAAAGACAAACAGCATATGCAGTAAGAATTTATATAAAAATCTTTTAATGCACATGGACATATTGCACTGGCAGATATAGCTGTGTTTTCGACTTGCTAAAAAGGGAATGGGGTGGTTTGTCCTTGATGTACATCACTACTAAGACAGCTTACATGTCAGTGAACATGATTCTGAAGGGGCAACCAAGTTCTGAGTCCACAACTATTTAGATTACTAGTTAGGGATCAGAGGATTAAGAGCCTCATTAACAAATCACTCTATATGCACAGTTTGCTGTTATAGAACAGTTATGGTAGATAAATAAATGCCACAGTGAGGAAATTTGTGAGGAGACATCAACTCCTTTAAAGTGACAGCTGCATTAATAAATGAGGAGACGAGTGACAAAAATGCAGAGCATGGATGTGCTGTGTCTGTGGACATACTTTTTGTCTACTGTTGAATAACCATTTAGATTGCCACTGTGTATTATTCACATCAGTGTAAATGTGGGAATAAGAACAGTTTGACTTGAAAAGCACATGCAAAATAGTGTTTTAAAACTGGTATCGAAATATATTTTTAAACATCATTAAAAACCTTGTGAAAGCTTGTTGTATTTAAAAATGGATTAGTTACAGTCAACTAGGAAGAGGAACACCTCTAGCATCAGAATCCAGAATGTTCTCATAGTTTTAAACTCAGTTTTGCTATACTCCTTGAAATTCTTCACTATGACAACAGACCCACTTCGGATCATGAATTCAGCCATCATCTTACAAGCCTGGTCTCAGGTGAATTTCAGATTCTGTCAATGATTATTATTCAAGATTATTTAATATCTGTGACATCTCCTGTCTTCATGAAACATATCTACAAGTAATCATACAAGTAACAACACAAGCAGTGTTTTGGTGCAGCAAGGTTTTGAAACTCAAGGCTGGCAAATGATTTCCAATAATCAGAGAAAATTGTAAATATTGAAGAACTTCAAGCTAAAATTAAAACCTAAGAAATTCTGAGGATCTTCGTGAGTGCAAGATGCATCTGCCTGCTTCTGCCTCAAATCAGCTTCATTGAAACAGGAGCAGAGAGAATGGAAAAGATCCCAGACACCTTCACTGAAAGCTCTTCAGCTAGTACTATTCAAGCACATAGATAACAACAGGACTGCTCAGTTAGGTAGACACGGCTGGTGTACAAACCCTTTCCTAAAATCAGTTTGACTTTCAAAGCTGGTTCTCACAGAACTGTGTCTTTCTGAAATGAGAATAATAAACCCAGAAGCCATGACACTCAGGATAGTTAAAGCACAAAAAGACTTGATTGAAACTTTTCTCTGGCAGACACGGATAAAGTACATTGACAGAATTAAAACTACATTTCATTTTCCTAACAAGAGTTATGCAAAAAGTACCTGAATGGAAAGGAAATTGCTGTTTAGCTTCTCCCGTGTGGGCATCCCAAATTATTGTTGTCTGCATCCAAAGAAAGGGTGGAAAAAAAGATTAGTGACTGCTCAACTCAGAGAAAAAAAAATAACAAAAAAAGCACCCTCACTAAGTAGCAATTCTAAGTACCAACAATGAACTGATAAAATTGTTGACTATAGAGAGCCTTGTGTGCTAAACAGGGGAAAACAGAAATCACTTCCCAGTATTACAGAATAATAATCTAAGTGTAGATAAAGAAGTATCATGCCTACAGAAGAAGCAATGCAACTATGAAGAATGGGCATACTCTCTCTGAATAGCACTAGAAGACAACACTATACATTTTTAATAAGCATATTGAAAAAATGTTTCAGTTATGATATTTAAAGAACACTTTTTCCCTTTTCAAAAGACACAAGCTGAATTCTACTCTGAAATGATGGTGAACCCCATTTGTAAAAATCAAACCAACAAGTGAAATGTTTTTCTTTCAGCAGAGTACACAATAATTCTTGCCACTGAGGTGGGATAGACTCAAGTGTAATTGTTTTATTACAGGTTTAATCCATACTCCCATCACACGTGAGCATGTCCTCTGTAGAGCCCAACATCACCTTCTGAGCGAATTGTCAATTTATTGGAAGTATGTACTTCCAGAAAATAAATTAAGGACACATCATCTTGCTGACAATGGATCACCTAAAGAAATGCTGCTTTTATTGAGAATGTAAGTTTGCCAAAGTAAAGGAATTACTTTGAGACCAGTGTATTATTAAGAGACCAGTGTAGCTGAATATAAGCCAGTATTAAAGGGAATAAGATTAAGTCTCCATTTTCACAAGGATATGAAAATATAGGGATTCACTGAGTTTACAAATGTACAAACCTCAGCTAGATTCCCTCTGCCAGCTGCTGGAGAGAAGCACTGCCAGTGCATCTCACTGGAACACAGGCCATGCAGCCTATCCCTTGGGAGTGCCATTTTTCTTTCTGAATTTTATAAAGGAAGCTGAAGATGGCACATGCATCCAATTTTTAGACAGTGAAAGCTAGGCAAGATGAATGCTGTATACTTTCCAGTTTCAGTTTTAATGGATCATCAGTCTGTTCATTTTAATCTCTAATGTGCAGTCAGCTGTAACTACTATGTTTTGCTTGATTTTCAATTGAGAACCATATATTTTTTGCATATTTCCAGAGGAAGCTGAATTTATTTTACTCAAATAAAAGTGTTTCAACAATTAGATGAGCTAAAAGGTGTGGTATCCTTAAGATCTTCCTGTAAATATTTAGCTGATAAAACTAAAAATATACGTATTGGAAGTTGATCCTTCCTTAACAGAGATGCATTTAAGATGAAATTTTACACAGTTTTTTTAAGTTAAGTATTTTCCAGGAAAATAGTATACATTTATGCAGCCTCAAAAATGCAATCAACATGCACTAAAATATATTAAAGAAATGTAAACTCTCCAGGACATCTGGAGAAGAAGAAGAAAATAATCTTAAGGAATTTAGCAGCACAAGCTCATTCATCAGCATACTTATATGTTAGAATAATGTATTTTAAAAACTCACTTTATCAACACCAGCACTTAAAATATAATTCCCCTTTTTGTTCCATTTCAGGGCAAATATTGGACCTTTATGTTGACCTAAGGTGCTTGCAAGGTTACCTGGAATAAAGAACAGGTTATTATTACAATTTCTTTACAAATTGGTCAAATTACAGCTCACTGCTGTTTGATGCTTAAGAGCAATAAATGTTTGACTTACCATCTTCTGTCCATATTCTTGCAAAACCATCATATGAGCCTGTAGCCAATAGTGTTCCATCACTCTGTTGGAATATATATAAATGGCAAAGGTGGATACAAGATAAAATGTGCTTAAACCAACCTTGTTCTTTCTTTTTTAAAGTTTGCTAATTGTGATTTATGGGAATTCTGAGTCCACTCATTGAGACAGATTATGCTATGATTTGAACTAAAGGTTATTACTTCAGACAGCACAGGGGAAAAAAATACTCTAACATACAGTGAAATACTGGGCTATACCATCAGATATGAGCCACTTAATCAAAAAGATTAGAAAAAGAAAACAAGATATAACATGTTTTATGGGCTTCTTTCAGTTAACAGATACTACTTCTAAGACAAAGGACTTCTAAAACACCAACGGATGACCTAAACCCAGGCTATATCTCAGGCATCTCTACTTGAAAGAAGGCCCTGAGCCACATACACTCAGGGTCAACACCTCAAATGTTATCTACCAAGGAATTGTTTTCTACTTGTCTGAACACAGACTCCCACATGTGCTCAAGGGCACAGTGCCATGATGGACTGCCTGAGAAAAGTTGGATTCATGGGTCCCAATTAGGAGGAAAAAAGCCCATGAATCTAATCAGCTAGTTTCATGTATTCTGGAAGGAACCCTTCACAGAAGGATATGTCCTGTGCAGCCAGTGGTGCTGGTGTGATTGGGCCAGAATGAGAATAATTAAAACAGAACTTGACTCTGCTGTCTGGTGAGGTGGACACTGTTGAAGCAGGGTATTTAGTCTTTCAATATTTCAGAACCTGGATTAAGAGGTTTATCTCCAGACATGTAGAAGTTAGGAGTTAGCCTAAGAGTGCCATCTAGTCTCCCTCCATAACTAACAGCATCATGTAACTACAACTCTGAAGCGCAATTCATGAACTCATTTGCCTTAGATTATGCTCAACCCAATATGAAGGCACGTGTCTCTGTTTCTGCCAACTAAGATGAGTCTAGAGGACTAGCTTAGATGTTAAACTTACAGGAGATGAATCCTACCCATGGTATCAAAGGGCATGATCTGAAAATGACCTCCAGAAATAACCTTTCTTATAACTTTTATGTGACGTAAGTCACATAAATCAGAGAGGAACTAATTCAATATCACCAGTGTGAATATTTCACAGGGAAATATGATTAATATTGTGGTTCTAAATAAATAATAAAGGCAGATGGCATTTCTAGCTTGATGAATAGAAAATTAGGAAAAGGCATGAAATAATCCTTTAAAACATATGCCCAATCCAACCCTCCAAAAACATTGACTCAGAGCAGTTGTAGATTTAACTCAAATATATAATAATGTAGGGGGGAAAATATCACAACCTAAGTGAAGCTCACTGTGATGTACCCTTCTCTGGACCAGTGGTGAGAAGAAAGGTGATAAAGGGCAAAAAGAAAAAAAAAAAAAGAAAAGCTCAGGAATTTAGATATATAGTTTATCCAAATTTGTTGGTGGCAATTCACATTCTTTGGCAAACTCTAATGTCCCTACCTTAAGTATTAGCACAATGCAAGTGAAGCACCAATGAAGTCTGGAAGGTAAGGAATTACTACAGGAAATACTAGAGGATGCTCTATGTTTTGGACAAATTTTCTCCTAACTGTTCTCCACTCATTGCATGTTTTCCTCTTTCAATTTTTCTTTTCTTACACCTCGATTCATTTTTTTTCCACAACTGTTTTTCTTCACTCTAATATCCACAGGAAAGAAATAATGAACATAAGCTTGAGTTTTATTTGCTTCCTTGACCCACCTCTAATTTCTGTACTATTCACCAACTTCTTCCATTGTGCAAATACAAAATACACAGGGGAAAGGTGACTTGTGCAGTGGCCTTATCTTTTACTTTGTGAAGCACTTAGCTCACCTGAAGGGCAATACTGCAGTAAAGATTAATCGAAACTTGGTCTCTGGCCAGCAACTGAGACTCTACATAACTGCTGAAAATCCTTTCTGGTACTTAATTAATCTGTTTTCCTATGAAAACAAGACTAATGTGATCACTCTGCTGTACTAATATCAGCAAAACAGACAGAATGAAAATTATCTCTAAGTAATTAAGGTTCCTGCAGGGTCTTGTAAGTTCTTTTGGCAAAAATGAGACATGAAGCAGCCTTAGAACTGCCCAAAGACACTGCCCAGACACTCGGGATCTTCAAGAATACCTGTCCTCTCTGCTCATTTCAGTGTTCTCTGTGCAGGAGCACATTATCTAAGATAGGAGGTTTTGCAGAATGAAAATAAAAAAGGGATCAGGCAAGACAGTTGCATCCAGAAGGTTGATAGGTAAGGACAGAATAACTGCACATGCTCCTATCAAGACAACGAAAATAATATGAACACATTTTGCTGTGCACAGCATAATTCAAATGAGAGGATCTGGAGAAAAAGCTTCACTGCGCTTTTATCTCCTTACATGCCAAAATAAAGTAACTATGAGATGCAAATACATTATTAATGACACTTCAGTATTACATAGATTGCTTATTTAATCTTTGTTCTTAAAGCTGGCTGTGTTTATTTTCACCCATGCTCTTAAAATAGAGATATAAATATATCATTGTTAAGATTGAAGATGGCAACAACCATGGAAAATTACAGCATGTAGGAGAAAGTTCAGCCTATTATGAGTAATTGAAGCAAGAGGTCAGTAGGTTAGGACAGGGCTTCTGGTCACCTCAGATATGAAAGATATGGAGCAGCAACTGTAACTGCCATGGAATTAAATTTAGACCGCTAAAAACCATGCACAGTCTCAGAAGTCAGCTTACATTCCAGTCCAATGAAGTCACATCCTTATTGCTAGGGACATCATGTCCTCCTTCTCTTATGCAGTGCCTCAAGACTAGTTGAGTGGAACCGCTGTTGCTGTTTTCATTGAGATTCCATATCCTGGCCGTTGAGTCTCCGGATCTATAAAGCAATTATGCAAATAAGTTGAAATCTCCTCATGTTGACCCAGCAAACAGTGTAAAAGCCTGTATTTCTGTTTTCATTGAGACAACATTACAGCCTTGCAGGAGGAACAAGAGTCGCTGGCCTGTACTGTAATGAGAGTGTCTGACTGCATGGGGCTGCTGGGAATGTTCTGGCTCTGTGTAAAACGCAGGTGTGAGACTAATTTCTGCTGAAATTAGCAGAAGCTCACCTAGGGGAGGACCCTATTCTATTGAAATGTTCCGAATTTTGCAAGTAGAAGTTGTTTTGAACCTCCTGAGAATTTTGTTTCTCCTGCATAGATCCAACCACCTTTCTCTACACCCGCTGAATGGATCAGGGCATTACAAACCTTTAAGAAGTGATTTTTTCTTTTCAACTCTTTCTGTACTCTGCGTACTTTTCTAAAAATGCCAACACATATTTAAATTATACTTGTCATAATAATTTGGTTTATTCAGAGAAGTTTTACCTCAAACACTTGCTGTGTGCATTTTGCACTACATACCTAAAGGTGGCATCCCCATAACTGAGATAGTCTGCGGCAACTTACAGTAACTGTCTGCAGTTTGGCTGCTTACATCATGCTGTCTGAAAAAGTGGCAAAATAAGTACTGACATAGTAGAACAAGACAAAGGCAGCATCAGGATTTTGATCTATTTTATAGACCCATTACTTTCTACAGAGGTGTTTTTAACGCAGGCTGAAACCCTGATTTCCCGTAGAAAAGGTTTTGAGGAGGAAGAGGTTGTCATTGTCTATCTGTAAATAATATATTTATTTTGACTTTGCATAAAATTTTATTCTACTGAAAAACGTCTCTGAGGTTCAGAGATCAATTTGCCATGGAGTGGAAGATAGCACACTTTAAAAGTTTACTGAATTTTTTTTTCTCACTCCCCTGCCTCCATTTTTTAAAACAACAACAACCAAAACCAAGTACCCTGGATTGCTTGTTTTGTCCAGAAAGCGATTTTCATTTCCATGCAGTAAGTAGAAACTTGGAGCAGTTAGCATCTCTCTGATACTTGCAAGAATTCATACAGTCTAGATGAAATTTCATTGTTGATATATCTGCTGTGTTAGCTTTTCCTTTTTTTTAAAGTAATGACAAAAAAATTTCTTTTCTATATACTATCAAGGAGAAAAAGTCTTTTTTTAAACCCTGAAAACCTGAGATCCATTTTTGCTTTGATAAGCCACGTTTTACTGAAAAAGAAATCCATCACAAGAGAATAGCAATTTTTCTTTTGTTCTACTAGTAAAGCATTTTAATTATTGATACTAAGAATACCAGGCAAATTTTCAACACTTGACATGCCTTCAAATGCAAATATTGACCAAGCAATTATCAAACTCTATTGATCTCTGTGTATTATTTTACCAATAATTTAGCCTTATTCTACACAAACAATTCAACTGTAAAAGCAAACTCCTCACTGCCTGTATCAGTAGCTCTGAGCTCTTCTGGGCGATGGCATGCCTGGGGAATGTGTCCCCTCTCCTGTGAGCCTTTTGTGCCAGCTGTGATGGCTGGCCAGGGTTTTCAACCCACTACTCCTGTACAGCCACTCTTTAATTTTCAAGACATAGCTTTCACTTTAGTGATTAAGAAATAATTCAGATCAGGGCAATTTTTGCCACCACACAGCTGTGACTGTATTATGCACCCTTATTTCTTCAGAGGTCTGGAAAACGGACAATTTTGCATATGTTGGCCAGAAAATTAATGAAGTTAATCATGAGGCTCAGAAGTTAAGGAACATTTTTAACTGTGATAATGAACAATGATGAGAACATAAGTCTTTAAAGGACTGCTTCATTGGTTAACATGCTAACTAGGAAATTCCTTCAGAGCTGGCTTCTCTGCTATGTAAGACTCCAGGACCGTCCTGCCTGCATTGTAATAATTCAGTTTGTTATTGGACCCTGTGAATAAAGTACTCAGTCACTTGGCTATCAAATACAATATCCTATTTGCTAGTTCTAAAGGGGTTATGTTTTGTTTTTCAACAGTTTTATTTAGTTGGTTTTCTGGCAAGGCCTGGGCAATCTTATTTTCCAGTGTTTTAATTTTGTTTTTCCCTTTTCTTCTTCCTAAGGCTACATAAGCTATTATCTGTCCCTGCAGAGAGGCTTTATAAGCCTACCAGTGTGCAGCAAGGGTATTTGTGTGTCTTCCCTTTTGTTGCTGGGGAAAAAAAAAAAGAGTCCAGAGAATGTTCTGGAAAGTATTCTGATTTCTGTTGAATGATTCAGTGAACCCTGCCTTATTAGAGGAGCACAGTTCAAGCACAATTCAGAAAGATATTTAATCTCCTTAACCCACAGAAGCATTTCAATCTACATGATAAAGCAGCTCATTCCAACATGCAAGTCATGAACACTTGAGTAATAGGTATACTCCTCAGCACTGTGGTAGAGTACTGCCAAATTTTAGGAAGGCTAGTTCTGAAAGGATTTTATTTCGTGCTCTCCTGCCAGTATGTTCATGAATCAAGGTGGACAAATGTTTGTAGAATTTAATTTGTGACATATAAAAATCACCATTCTGTAACTGGGAGGACAGAGGTTGAAAGTGCTGCAGCTGGGTAAAGAATTTTGCAAGATGGTTGTTGAACCTTGGTATTTCTAATCTTCAGCTGCAAGTCTTAAAGTCATTGTTATTTTGAGATACAGTATTTCTAATGTGTATTTACTAGTTCTGGCTCCAATAGGTTAGAGTTTTTATTATTTTATTTTAAGAGATATTATTAAAAGCATTATGGGAAGGAAATTCCTCTTTTTTTTTTTAACACCTAACATTTCCTTAATAAAGCAGGTCTCTTAAACTAAGTGCTTACTCTTCCTAGGCAGTCAGTAGAAGGAAGTGCCTCACGGTGTCCTGATTAAGATCTCTGCCCCATTCTACAACATTATTCTCTGCTACAAGTTTCTTCAAGTGGACCTCCTTGAATAGCTGACCACTTTGCATTAATTGATTTGATGCACTGAGGAAACCAATCCAAATAGTCCCTTGCTAACGAATAAGCACTTAGAGTTAGCAGAATTAATATCTGGCACTGACAAAAGAGGGGTGGTGTCTGAAATCAACACTCTCAGCCTGGTAAGTCTAAAGGATTATTCTGAAAGGTAATTTACTGTGGATCCTAAACCACTGATATGTAAACTGAAGTACTATATAAAATCCAGAAACGATTACAGCAGATGGCCTAGAAACATCTTTTCTTGCTTCTGAGAGACACAGCCAGAACTGAAAGATCTTGGACAGCAGTTTTTATGGGTAATTACTTTGCTGACTAGAGAGGGCAAAAGGTGCACAGAGTTGTTTGGAAGAGACAAGTCACAACCTCTCTGTGTGAGAGAGGCTGGCACAGATCAGCTGATAAGCAAAGAAATCTATTGTTGGTTTTGGGACTGAGGCCAGGTCCCTCTGCTTCATGGCTATATGAATTACTTGAAGGGCATGACTGGATGTCACAGGACAGAACACACTCTAGGAAGCAGCAGTGGAACACAATGACAGAAACATCCTAAATTCAACTGGAAAAGGTTTTGGAGTTCAAGGCTCTAGCAGCCTTGACATTCACAGTCCATCCACTTCCACACTGGGAAACTCAAGCACGTTCAGACACTCCGTGTCACTGGACCATGATCACCTGTGCAAGCAAATTAACAGGTTATTTTCCCTGGCCAGATTTTGGCTTGTTTTAATTAGCACTCTTGCTCGGGGCTCTGATGTTCTTTCTGAATAACTCCTGGGCATGGCTTGATGGTTACAATGTCCAGAGATGGCTCCCAATGTGCAGTTTGTCTGGCTGCCAGGGCAGTTTGCTAGCACAGACACCAGCCGTTCCGTGCCAGCTGGCCTCAGTGCCTGGGAATATTCCCAGGCATGGTTAGTTTACTAATGTGGATGCAGCTGCAACGGATTTCTGCACTACACAGGGAACATAACCATCTGCAACAATTTAAATGTGTCATGAAATTAAAACTTAGATATTGAAAGGTAACTAGTGGAAGAGATCAGTCTTTGGTTCATGGTTGGGAATGGCCAAATCTTGAGATTTAACCAAGCACCTCTTTTTCTGGTATTTTTTCACCTGTCTAAAACACTCTGCAATTATTTGCCTTGGAATGTTGACTTCCTTTATAAAGTGTAGTTAATCATCTGACATGACTGTATGCACACACTTCACTCTATTATTATAATGCTTCTTCACTTTATTATTATAATGCTTCTGTTCATAACATCTAAGCATTCTTCTTATAGGCATCTGGTGACAGTCACATCTTTGATAACCTTACTGGTATTTCTAGTCTCCTCCATCCTCAGCTTTAAGGGTTATGTGTGTGGTGGAGGCAGGAGAGCAGCTGCAGAATGTATTTTTCTAGCTATTTGATCAGAGAAATTGCTGTCTCTCTGTTATATTTTGAAATAGCTGTTTGCAAAGCCTGGAGAGTATATATTACAGAGCTAGCCTTCACACACTTTGGAAAAACAGCAACTGAGTAGATGTGACATTAAATATCAAAATCCCTTTCTTTCAGTGGGATAGTCACTAAATCTGGAAACCAACGCTCTAGTTTTGGGTAATTCATTCTACATTTCTTTTGAACAGCTTGCTTCAGATTAGGTTCTGAACCTGCATTATTCTTTTAGTTGAGGATTACATCAGGTTGCTGTCTAAACTGCTTCTGGTAGTTAGAAAAATCTATTGCCTGTATAACAAGGCTTGAAGAATATACTTTGTCATTAACTGATATTCAATCAGTCACTTTATAAACAAAACAAATATGTTATTATTTCCTCTAATAGCTAGGTTTTGAAATGTATTTTTTAAGATGGGTACAATCAAGCAGATGGGAAACCCGAAGAAAAGTATCAACTGGGCAGCACAATATGGCTGTTACAGAATCTAACAATTTGACACTCAGGCATCAGGATAACTACAGTCTTCTTTTATGAATCATTACTTTGTAAAGGCCCAACAGAACTGCAGCATACTGTGGATCTCAGGGAATTTCTCTTCCTTGTTTAACTGGTACTGTAACATGGAGTTTACCTGTAGATAAAAGCTTGTATTGTTATTATACCAGACACGTCAAAGGCTTCTTTGTGCAGTGGCATAATCACTCACACAGCTCTCTTTCTTCAGTTTCACTTTCTTCTGTGCATTCTCTGCCATTTCAGTCACTAAGCCTCACTAGACACTGGCTCCTGCCTTATCCAATTCCAGCTGCATCCCTACCTCATTTCTTACAAGCAGGCTAAAATCTGACCAAGATGCACATGGATCTGAATTATTTGCATTGTCATTGCACTGCTATTAGTCTGACTAAAGCACATGATTCTACTCTGTAACCACATGTGTACTTATGTGGCTCCATGGTCAAAAAGCTCATCACCAAAGACCTATTAACTGAAGGGTAAAGCTTAATTGAAATGCTAGTGAGAGGGTATTCCTCTGGCTCAGATATCTGACTAATAGTTCTGATTATCATTGTCCAGGTTTACCTGAATCTACAAGTTTACCTGTAAGATATCACGATCCAGGGATCCATCTACCAATGCTTAACACCCCGAAGCAAAGTTTAACACACACTCTAACACATATTCTGGATTATGAAATGCTCCACCATTTAAATTATGCACACTAGGACTCTGTACTATGGATCTTAGAGAAGCAGTCCACTGTGGCAAGCACTGACTGGTTTAAAATTGATAAATGAAGATACTTAGTACTACAGATGCTAAAAGTACTATCAGACCTGGACATTCCAGAAACAAAGCATACTCAGCAGGATTCTGGTTTCCAAAATCCCAGTTTGTTGTCTGAAATTATTTTTTTGAAATTTCTATCTTCCCTCTCTTGGAGATCTCTGCTGTTCATCCAACATGGAATTTATTTTATTTTTCTTTCCCATTTATACTGTAATTCCCTGTTTTCATGTGCTGAGTGAACCAAGGTTAAAAAGACTATTCTGATAATTTTGTAAAAAAGCTAGAAATAAGATAAAGACTCTCCTCTTCCTTGTGAGGAAAGTATTCTAATACTGCAAAGTAACTCTGAGTGATTTACTCCATGTTCCTAGTTAGACTTCTGAAATTTAGCCTTCATGTTAAGGTTTGACTTTAAGCATGAACACCGATTCCACCAGTGGCTGCATACAGCTCTTGGACTATGTTTACAATCATGATTTTGTTTGGATCACAAGTGCTTTTGTAAGTCAGTCTCCTGATCGTCCCACCGAGGATGCTGTGGTGGCCATTGCAGAGCAGTCCTGCAGAGGATAAACTGGGCTCCCTTCCAGTGACACTAAACCACACCATTCCCTTAAACCACTACTTACTGTTCACCTCACTGAACAAACCTAGGTCCAGTCTGAAGCTCCCCCATCTCCCTGCTTTTGAAAAAACCTGGTGGATGGCAATGACTTTCCGAGACCCCAGTGTGAATCAGTAACTAAGAACACTAGATTACACGAACTTCAAATATTCTGAGAATTATCCAGAATTATTAAAACAATATTTCTAAAAATTTGTGTGTATTTAGGCCCACCTAAATTCACACCTTAAATGTACAAATTCTTCATATTTGGCATCACCTTATATTTACTTAGCTGTTATACAGGTATGGTACTGCTGAAAAAAACCACTGCTGCAGGCTGATAAAACAGCTCAGAGAATACTCATTCACATCCCAAATATGCTTGCAAGTTCTTGCATCTCTAAATATTGTCTAATTGCAGCAGCTGGTTTCAATCACTGTCTTACCCAGATGCTAGCAGGTCACTGACAGGGTTCCAAGCACAGATGAACACTTCTGATTCATGGCCCCGAAGGACTGTTGCTTTGTTAGGAGGAATTTCAACATCCCCGTCAATTTCCATTGGCTTTGAATGATTATCTGTAAGGAGACATATCAGAATAAATAGTTTACAAGATGCAGTTAGGTGTGTTTTAAAAACATGCTAGCTATCCAAAGCCTAAAGCAAACAGCAGCATATACACCACAATTAACACTCTCTCCTCTGTCACTGACAATATTTGCTTCTCTCTGGCCACTCAAATTTATGACATTTCCTCAAAACGTAGAAATTTCCAAAACATTTTGTATAAATCTACATAGCTTTTCATCCCCCAAATACTCAGCATTTAGTTCAGTGTAGTTTTTCTTTTGAAGCTGGCTCCATTAAAAATGACTTACAGATTTATTAAAATATTTTTAATAAATAACATAAAGCATTTATATTTTCTTACACAGTCTCCTGTAAGTAATATCTGTGCTACTCACAGACAAAAAACATACGGAGTAGGGGCTTCATTCGGCAAGCACATCAGGGAAATGGTGAGTGATCACCTTATGAAGGATATTGTAATGCATACAAAGGTACCAAATGAGTCATAGATATACTTAACCTGCATGCTGTAATCCTGTGGTTATTTAGACTGCAGTCTAAGTAACTTCACTTTTATAAAGTTCTTCTATTGCCTTAAGCAAAAAAAAGTGAATTTAAAATGATGAATTTCTCTTAGTAACAACTATTAATTCCAACTTGCATCATGAACCACGTTTTTACTCCAGACTTCCTCTGCTTCTGTATAAATTTCCTCATTAAGCTCTAGCTACACTTCCTGGCAGCATTACAAGATTATTATCCTCTGCAAACAAGACACCATCCAAGGACAGGTGACACACTGAAACAGCAGACAGCAGATGCTACACACACAAGTGTGGCCCATTTTGCAGAAAGCACATCCAAGAGCGGGTGGCTGACAGCCTCCTGTTACCTAACCAATGCCTTGGCCAGCTGATCTGCTCTGACTGATCAAATTCAAGTTCTCTTTCTGGGTTAAGTCTTTCAGTTAGTCATTCTTTAATCACATATGGAGATCCATAGGTTTGCTAGCAGAATAATCATGCTCCCTTATTGCGGCATGTTTATGGCATTTAAAATCAGCCATCTGTCCTGACACTCCAGCTCTGCTAAGCTATTGCCCATCAACTGGTGAAACAGACTGTGACATTGCACAAGTGCCATCAGGAGGAAGATCTCCAGATTTCTACCCTTACCTGGGCTTTCACATACCTGTTTTGGCTCTGCCTAAATTACGCTGAGTCACACAAATAGCACTTCTCACTGTGTATTTTGTGAGCACCCTACAACTATGTCTGTGCCATACCTACGCCACAAATGGAATGGAATCTACATCAGTTACATAGAATCAAGCATTAAAATCAGGAAACAACTAACAGTAGTTTCACAGCTTATCTCTAATTAAAAATATCTATATTTTTGACTACACTTATTACCTAAGGATTTGCTGCATAAACACTGGAAATGCCTATTTGTAAAATCTATACCTATGCTGAGTCCCTTTGTTAGGCATTGTCCTTGATAATATGTGTGACTACTAAACTGAATACTGTTGAGATAAATATATCAATACTCAAGATTTAGCCTGACACCAGCAGCTGGGATCTTTGATATTCCAAGCAGTCAGGCACTGAAGAGCGAAGCACTATTAAAACACACCAGAAGATACAAGCCTAGAACTCACAATCCTCTATTGCTCAGCACAGCACAGATTCACCATGCTTAAAGTATATCTTCATGAGAAAAACAGCAGCATGACAATGGCTATGCATTCATGTGGGTCCTGTTCACAGTGTGAGCTGGAAGCTGGGGGTAAATCGAGAAGATATTTCAAGCACTTTAATTTGAAAAATTTAAATGAGATGCTATGCTTGCGACATAGGATCCTACTGTTACCTGCCTGGCTCTAAAGGCAGGGCTGCTTTCTGCTCTCGATTAAAACCAAATGACAGCTGGGAAGCAGCATTACTCCAAGGTCCCAGAGTCAAGAGGTGCTATCAGAGCAAAGCCATCTGATACTCAAGAATATTTTTCATTTGTATGTGGCCAGATGGAAAAACCTAGGCACACACTTTGAATGTTATTAACTGCTGTGAAAAAAACCCCCACAGATAGTCATGCTGTGAAAAAGAAACCTTGATTAACTGATACCTGCCTTACCAAGACCAACTAGTCTCCAGAAGCAACGAAATACCTGCAGAATTATTTTGTATTGCATCTTCCAGAAATGATTTTTACAGTACAGCTTTGGTGGTTTAGGAGAAAAGAGAGGGAAAGATGAGAAGCCTTTCATAAATAATTTGCAAATGTTCACATTTTATATGTTTTCTTCCTATTTGCATCAGTAGTCAGGAACATTCGTATTTAGAGTATTACTGTTCAGCACAAAACTTAAAACGCCCCACTGAACAAACAGGACAGTTCATGCCTCTGTGATACTGCCTCAGGCTCTTATCAGATTCAGATAGACACTTGTAATATATGACTGATACAATTATGATAACACCAAAAAAACCTGCAGAAACCCCTAAGCACAAACCAGCACCCTCTTAAGAGTGACCAGCTCCTTACGCAGCACGAGCTCTTGGGAGCCCTGGTCTCACCTGAAAATTTGGCTTTCCTATGGATGCAGCTACAATGTATGCATGGGGAACGAAAATAAATAGATAAGTGAGATGCAGTAACCATCAAGAACAGGCTTCTTTTGTTTCAAAGTATCTTCCAAGCAGAAAGCTTTTGGTTAAGATCTTATTTGCACAAAATTGCCCCTGGGGGGTTCTCTGAAAGAGAAGGCATTTCTACTAAGTGCAGCAGAGCGTCAGGTGAAAAAGGTAAGTCTGCAGGTCACATAGTGAAGGAGTTAATGCAAAACATTTTCTAAAGGCCAGGGGGTCTTTGGCTATAGTCTACATTATATTATAATTCTCTTCCACAAATGTATTAAAAATCCCAAATGACTGGAAATTAGAAGTTATATTACCCCAGAGTATTAAGATTGAGGGGTTTTTTTAGTGTAAAAATAAAAATTCTAACACACTGTTCAAGTAATATTAACTATTTCCTCCAAAGAAAAAAATAGATATTTTTAAGATCTTATGAGTGCTAACTCTGTCTTTTCTCAGGAAATATATATTTTCTCTTTTTTTAAATTTAAATCTTTAAGAGGCCTTTTACTGAAGTTATTCTTTATGGCTGTAGTTTTAATAAAGGAACAGGGCTCAGTCCTCTTTCCAGAGCTTTATTTTTCTTAAACCTAAGCCAATCCTTGCAAATATAATTAAACAAATGACACAAAAATATTTGAGTTGGAAAACAAGCCAAAGTTTGGCTCCATTTCTACATGCTGACTTTTATTTTTTTCCTGTAACATTTAAAGTGACTTAAAACTTAGAACATTACTTGGAAAGCAATAAGACAAGGCAGCAACTTTTTTGTTTAGTATTTGAATCTACACCTCAAACTATTGTTGTTGTTTTCTGTGTCCTCTCTTTCTCATATGTATATTATAATGGTAATGCCACATAAAAAACCACAACATATTATATTAAATATTTTAAAACCTTTTTGGAAAGACTTAAGAGTGTCAGGGAGAACTCCATGGCAGAATAAATGCAAACTAGGTAATTTCTAAAAAACATCTCTTCCTCCCGCTTCACTCATCCCACCTTTTTTGAAAGGCTAATATTTGGGTGACTTCCAGGTATGATGAAGGACTAGCACATTATTTAAACCTGTGCCAATATATGCCAGGTGTATGGAACACAACAACAGTAAAAATTAAGGTTGGGGAAGTTTCTCACAGCTTTCATATCAGCAGTCTTTCCTACTCAGTAGGTGTCCCATGATTGTTTTTTTCCCCCAGGAAAAGCCCTCCTCAACATTCCAAGAAAAGGCCTGCAACTGTTTGTGAAAATCCTTCTATTAAAAATAGCTGTGAGATTTTTTTTTAATTAGAAAATGTCAGATTTAAGACATCAAGGCTTTCAGTGTGGTTATAGACATCTTTAAGGTTTTCCTTTTGTTAATACAATAGTACATGTATTTCTTTGGATCAGAAGGAAATACATCTGAGTGATTCTCTTATAGTGTTGAACCAATGATCAGTTTTCCACCTTAAGATCACTGTTTTCTGGCCCTGAGACAGTGAGACATTGCCTTAAAATTCTCACATGTCAGCTGAAGATGTGTCAACAGACAAAATGCCAGTGTTTGATACACTTAACAGTACTTTAATTTCTGTTTGCATCCCTTCAGATATGATATGAGTTAAGTTTCAAAGCACAGGGTCAGTTGAAAGGAAAGCATACACAATCCATCGTCTAAGAACAGATCAATATTTTTAAAATGTTCAGATCTTTTTTATGTTTACTTTCTCAAATAACAATGTTATTTAAATAACTGCAGTTTTACTGGGGGAAACTGGCCTGTCTCACTGGAATTCTCTGAAGGAAAACCTGGTTTGAGTGTTTTTCTCACTGACCCACAGAGGAATCTATTCACATCAAAGAGAAGGTGGAGACTGACAGAGGTATCTACAGCACTGAACTAATAAAATCTGTTACATGACTACAATCCTGATCTTGTCTAAGCCAAAGAGCTGTTAGGACTTTCTACAAAACCTGCCATGCATGTTCCTCTAGAATTTTCTTAGAGGACAACTGGGCAATAAAGGGCTGGTTTCAGAAGTCATCCAGTATGCAATGGACCTTGGACACAGAAACCAGAACCAGTAATCCCATTTGTCCCACAGTGTTAGCACAGTCATCAGGATCTAGTTACACAAGCAGGCAGGCCCCACTCCATGTTGGATATGTCTGACTTTGGATGTTTAATAAACAAGCATAGTCTCCCTTAGTCACCCACGAACAAAAGCGAATCCAGTGGTCTTGAGAACTGACTGATGCTAAGGAAGGTAGGACCTTCAACTGGATACTTGCAGTGGACTTTATGAATAAGCACATGCTATTAAATAAAAGGCTGAGGAACCATTTTCCTCTGTGCCTTCAAGACAGGTTGGCTGCATCCAGGCTGTTTGCTGGGAATGGTCCTTGGTACACGTGCTTGGCAATGCTGTTCAGGAATGGATATTTGGTCTAGCCCCAGCTGGGCTAATGACCATGACAGTAAGGATATGGATGCTCTTGTGCTTGACTACACCGTACAAGAATGGAAGGTGGAACATGCCAAACTGGGCCAAGGACCACACCAAGGCTATGGATGATCACAGGACAGCTTCTGCACAAGGCTATGCACTGGTCACAAAACAATTACACAATAGGGTTTGTAGGTCTATTGGAGGTTAGAATTATTCCTTTTGTTTCCTTCTCTCAGGGAATTTTTTCCCATATATTGCTAAAACAACATATGAGACGATAACAACAGGTACTTAAGAAAGACAAAAGAAGTTGCCACAGTTCAGGGGAAGGGTGTCTGGCTACACTCTTAGCTGAGAGGCTTCTCTTGGAGAGGCAGAGATTTGGCCTGGGGGAAGGGGCTGAGTGCAGCTCCTAGCTGTCTCTCATTTGTGTGCACTGGAGGGGAAACAGGCTGCAGTTGCTGTGGGGAGAATTCACCACCACTGTGAGGCTCCGTCTCCTGCTGTCTTCTCCTACCCTTGCTGCTTCCAAGGTTCCTGTTACAGCTCATTTTGCTCTCCTGAGAGGCACCGGGACCTACTGCTCCTGTGGGTTTGTAAAGCAATCCCCTTTTTCCATCCCTTCCGCTGGCTGAGCCACCATTACCATGTGGAGAGAGGCAGCCAAGCTTGCCCCACAGCGCCCCCTGCAGCTGTGGGGGAATCATCGCACCCGCCCTGCCTGGCCGGGAGCCAGCAGCGCCCCTGCTGGCTGTGACTGGAACTGCACCAAAGGGGAAAGTGCCTGTGGCCGAGAGAGGCCGTTACGGGGGTTCTGGTTCTGTCTGTTGCTGCTGCCGTTGTTGTTTGTTTTGCCTTGTTATACATATACATATCAGTAAACAATTGTTATTCCTTTTCCCATATCTTTGCCTGAAAGCCCCTTAATTTCAAAGTTACAATAGTTCGGAGGGAAGAGGGTCATATTCTCTGTTCCTGCCTCCCTTGGCAGACATCTGTCTTTCAAACCAAGACAAGGTCCCAGCCTCTCAACCCAATTCTCTCTTAGCCTGGCCAAAATGACAAGCTTTGGCTACAGCCCAGTTTTTACCCAGTATTTAAAAGCATATAGAAGGCTGATAATAAAGTCTGGGTAGCCTGCTCCAAGGAGACAGCACACATCTCCACTTCTTGATCCTGTCTTCAACTCGCACTTTGAACATATCTGAAGTTTTCAGATTGTCAGAGTCAGGCAAAACATAGCACTGCGATGTGAAACATCATTTTTTCTCAGCAGCCTTTTTAGAAATGCTCCACCCTCCTGGAATGATTGCCCATAGCTCTATCACCTAGCAGGAAAGCACACCTTGCACTCCACCTTGCAACTAAGTACAAGAATATTATTGAAACACAAACTGCCCAGCAGTGGCAGGCAGCTGCATTATGGCTTACTTATTGCATGTGCCCCATTCTCCTCTCCATTCACAGTGGCTTCTCCGTTCTTTGGTGTGTTCTGCTGGGAAACAGCAGTCGTCGTGGCTCCCGCTGTGGCCGCCGTGGCTGCTGCTGCTGCCGCGGCGCTGGCTTGTTGCTGCGCTAGCTTCTCTCTGAACGCTTGCTGTCGGGTCTGAACGACATCAGGCATCACTGCGTCTATCAGAGACAGGGACTCTATCGGCCTGCCATCAAATACTGTACCATCCTGCAGGGAAAATGAGCAGAAGGGAAACCCCAAGTTTAGGATCCTCACCACTCACGTCAGCAAAGAATCACAAAACGAGGCTGCGTGAAGATACTACACTTTGACTTAACCAATAGTGCCACAAGGACTATGGACTGCCTCCCGCATAGATCTGCGATGGTGGCACTCACGGTCCACTCAGAAATCTCATCAGTGAAAAAGTAATTTGTTGGAATTTTACAGAAAGTTCTACTATATAAATGCTTTATAGATGAAAAAGAAGTTGTGTTAAAAAATATGTCCGACTGATGACAGAAAGTTTCACTTTGTTTTCTGTTTGAAAAAACAGAGTCATGTCTAAAGCCAAGACAAAGGGGCAAACAGACTTTGGTTAAACTGTTTGTATTCCTACACTTGCAGGAGCATAGGAATGGAATGGAATGGAAGCACATGATGCATAATGAACCTCAGCCAAAACATGATGTATGCATGAATTCAGTGGTTTCTTACACAGTGTTTTTCAGCCCAGCACCACCAGCTGTAGCTGATCATACAAGACAGCCTTACCATTATCTTTCTTTTATTCCACTATATTATTCATAATAATTAGGACTTTCATTTTGATTTCTGTAAATCAATGAAAATCAGCTTCAACAACCGAGTAAACTTTTGAGGGCTGTTGAAGACTTAATACAGACTATATTGACTTGTCTTTTTTCACTTTAACTTTCCTATTATGTTAAATATAGGGGAAGGATTTTACTAGTCTTTGTAAAGTGCCATTTTGCCAATCTTCTGCAAACTCCCTTCAATTCTTTGAAATAGTAATGATTCAGTGGTGAAAGATTTGTTCTTGTGAAAGAGCAAGTCAGAATAGGATACAGATAGATAATGTAGCTGGTAAACAATACAATCTTCCATAGGGGAGAACAGTGAATAAAGAAAAATAGTTGCTTGCCTGACTGGAATGTTTCTGCTGAACTAGTTGTTGAATTACCGCTTATAATTACAGTATTAAGATAATACATATTTGTTTCCTCATGGGGAAGAAAAAGGAGGAGACTGTCATTAGAGAAGAAACCATAATCTGTCTTTCTCCTCAACATTTTTTAATGTGTCTGCCAAAATTTATTTGAATCTTGACTCAAATTCTTGCTACACAATAAAGAAAATATTTGCCAGCAGATCCTGACATCTCACATTTTCATCTGTAAATGTGCTCACTGGACTATTTACGTGACTGCCCTTTAATAGATCATAAACAATAATTTTACACACACTAGTTTATAGACTCACTGATTACTTGTCACTTTTAAGTAACACACATAGAAAAGTAACACATAGGGAAGCATCTATGGTAGCCCTCATTGGGATTCAGTTGTAGCAAGAATGGCCTTTGCTTTGCTGTAACATACTTAGCAGTGTGCATTTGAACAGAATCACAGAATGGCTTGGGCTGGAAAGGACCTTAAAGGTCACACAGTTCCAACATCCCTGTTGTGGGCAAGGACACCTTCCACTAGACCAGGTTGCTCAGGGCCCTGTTCAACCTGACTCAAACCATGATGAGAGCAACATAAATCTAAATGGTGACAACAGGCATATTTTCAGATTATTCTCTCATTTTAGGGAAAGTCCTGAAGTTGAGTAAGTGCAGGCCCCTACAACCTGACCTGATATAGGTGCTTCAGAGCTGGAACTTTCTAACTGCGCGGCTCAAATTTCAGGCACAGGGCAAAATGTTAAGTAGCAGCAAATTGAGACAGCTTCCTAATACGGGTTTGTTATTACAACTGCATCAAAGTGCAGCTTGGCGTGAATGCCAAATGTCGTTGTCCCAATTACAAAATAACACATATACAAATCTTATACATGGTATTGATCATAAAAAGAAAAAAAACACAGAGAATGTCTGAATAAAAACAAAAGAGTTTCCAAACTACACATTGCAAACAACACAGCCTTTTCTCTATTTTATATTCCTTTGTTCTCACTCATGCTGTTCACATGCTACATCCAGGTATAGAAGAAAAAGCAGTAGCTTCTTTGTATTAATATTTAATACAGATGTTTGTCAATCAGAAATATCTATCATAAAAATCTTGTAAGGCAGCACTTGCTTATCTGTCACACTTCATTCCCTCTCAAAGCACCACGTCTTTAAGGTTGGCAGGGCAAAACCAGTGGCTTTTCCCACATCCCTTCTTTGTTTCCACTGGCAGTTCAAAGAGAACGGAGACAGTCTGTGGCTGTTCATACAGTCTACAGAAAACCTGCACTCCAGCCACATGCAGAATTTACATGCAGCTGTTTCACCATGCACATGATGCCCCATCTCATATGACCTAGGCCAAAGTCACTGAAATCTCTCTCCAGTGACCTCTGTGGATTTTTGATAAGGCTTCTCATGGCTTGTGAACGGTGCTGCCTGCTAGGAGGTGTCAGGGAGTGAAATTTTAACCTATGCTTCAGTTTTTTCCTGCCAAATTCTGCTATGACCTTGAAAACGCAAGACTGTAAGCACAGGGGCCTTTTCTTGTTTGCTGCAAGAACACCGTACACCCGTACACAAGATTTCTTGGCTGGGGTAGCACAAACACCCAAGAATATCCACCTAAGCAGTCCAGAGAACGCCTCCCTGCCAAAGCTAAAAAGCCTGAAACATGTCTCCATCTCAGAGCTTTCTGGCTCCCTGCTGGGATTGGGCAAAGTATGAGGAATAAAATCAAACCAGATAAGGAGAAGCTGGCCAGTGGCTCGTGTTGGGGGTGCTGGGGTGTGCTGCTGGGCACGTCCCAGCGTGGGGCAGTGGCAGCGGTGGCAGCAGCAGTACTTACTTCGTTGATGCTGATCTCGGCCTCCACATACTGGAGTCCCTTCTGGAGGATGGAGATGAGTGCGGCAGGTGGCACTAGTGTTCCGTTGATGTTGGACTGGCTGATGTGGCTCTCGATACCGAAGGTAAAGGCCGAGTGGGAGAAACCTGAGAGCAGGAAAAGGAAGCCATGATATGAAATCTAAATGCACCAGCCAGATACACCTTCACGGTCTAAAAATAATTCTGTCCTGAGATCTAAGGGACGCTGCTGTGTAAGCAGAAGGGTGTGGGCTGGCTGCTCGGAGCCGCGGGGCTCGACCTGAGCCACCCTGAACACCCATCCCCCCCTGCACATATAGGGGAAGGCATATAGAAATGGAAATGCCTGCAGAGAAAAATAACTGCACTAACTGAAACAAAATCCCCCAAAACACGTGAACACCAGCAACAGCCACAAGGGCATGTCCAGCTAAAAAAAGTGCCTCAAATCTCCATTTCCCTTGCTGAATTTCAGTGTTGGGTGTTTGCTGAAGATGCACACTTAAATCCTTACCAGCACACAAGTTGTATAAAATCAAGGCATAGATGCAGCTGATACAGGGGAGCCGTTCCCATTATACCAGGGAAGAGATTTCAAATCCTCTGCTCATTTATTGCTTGGTACAATATGATGGGCAGAGCAATGCTGTTAAAATGTGAAACTACGAAAAGGCCACCCCTGTAAACCTATCTTCTGTATATGAACAGCAATAGCAAAAGTAATTAACTGGGATCTGCCACACAGCAGACGACAAGCCAGCGAGGTGGCCTGTACTTCAGCCAGAAGTCTTTCATTTTTGAAGTGTTTCATTTTTGTCATCATCTGAGTAAGTGGCAATGAAGGTGACAGCACCGAAAATTAAAGAATTTTGGCAGACGAATTTTAAAGAGTGCTGCCTTAAATTGTGGCTAAAGCTGCTCAGAACTGTTGCTGGGTATGGAGGCGAGCACTGCAGAGAGACTGCACAGAGGGGCAGCTGCAGGAGGGGGGGAGGGGGAACAGGATGTAGATATAACTGTAGGAACCCATTTATCATCACACTGTCTCCAGAGCATTAATCTAACATTAAAAGCCTTGGGGAAACCACCCATGCACTGTCTCAAACAGGAAGAGCCCTTATGGTCTCCACCAACTAGACAAGAAAACAAAACAAAACAAACAACCCCCCCTAAAAAAAAAAAAGAAAGCAGCTTTCAAATGAAAATACTTCCGTTAAATATAGCTGTGCCTCTTCCCCTTGTCAACACTAGTTTCATTTATAGTTTTGTCCGTTAAGGGATTTCCCCTATATCACTGCAATGTCCAATTGTGTGCAGGCTGGGGATGTGATTTTGGGCTCGCATGACAGTAGTGCTTTCCCCTTCTCTCTTTTCAAGATGCTTTTTCCAGCTAGCTCAATTATTAACACAGATAGCTAGCAAGAACAAGCTGAGAAACAGAGTGCTTCCCACATTTGAAACCAAGGTATGTATTTCTCTGATTCTTCCCTTCCCCCTACGCATTTTATTTTGCTGCTGTTTTTCTCTTTTTCCGGCTAACAGCTTCCACTCTCTCCCCTCCCAACCCTAATTTCCCTTCCTGGCACCCTCCCAGTATTGGGGGATGCTTGGGATGCTGTGGACACTTTTTAGGAAATGGCAGGTCCACCTATGAACAGAATTACATAGGATTACAAGGCATAAAAAAAGGACAGATAAAAAACCCCACTGAAAAATTGCAGTATCATTTATGTAATCCCTAGTCCAATTTCTTATTCTGTATTGCTCTTTATGTCCTGGTCTAGTTTATGAGCTGCTGGACCTCTTGCTGCGAAATAGTATGCAAGATCTACAGTGTTTTTTTCTGCTTATTAGTTTTGCAGGACATCTAAGCACATTACTGCGAACCACAATGAGGAAGAAATCAAGCACTGAGCATACACAGCCTGCACCTGAGATGTCCACGGCCTCATCACTGAAAACTCTATGTATCCCTATAAACACAGGGCATAAAACTAACCAGAATTAGAGAATCACATCCCTCTTTATTTATATTTATGTGTATTTGAATTAATCAACAATGGTAACACAACTTCCTTAAAACAGAACAAACTTAAAAACACATGACAGATAAATCAGTAAGTCTACGTAAGAATGAGAAAATTGAGCTGTTGTCCAAGAGCACTAAAGGTGACTGCTAAAAAACCCAGCAGCTAGTTTGCAAGTCAACAGCTCAGAAAATTGTAACATGGTCTCTAATTAAAACCACAGGTGGATGGCATAAAAATGGCAACCAAACATGGAGGGAAAAAGTAAAAAAGTGGAAAAGCATGACTAATAACGACTAACAAGACATAATCTTAAGTATAATGTTTTACATCTCATTACTGCATTTTGTATCTTACAGACTTTTTACTGGCTGCTGGCATATCTCAAGCCCCATCTTTGCCAGGAGACAGATGATCGTGCACACAGCTAAACCTCTTTGTTCAGACCTGATCCCCAGAGAGCAACACATCTCACCTCATAGCACGTGAGAGAAGAAACCTCTCAGTACAAAACTCAGTTGTATTTTTGCAATGAAACTTGTTAACTTACTGCTTCTCTGGATGCTGAGAAATTACTACCAAAGCACCTGTTAGATGAGGAAACACAAAACTCCTGGTACACTGTCATTGAGGAGCAATCTCACTCACACGCCTCCAGCAGCTGTGAGAAACTTTCCCAAGATTTTATCAGACAAGAGCTGATTAATAAAAATCAATGGAGAAAAACTGTTGAAGTGGGTGCTGCTGGACACGGTGCTGCTCACCCCTCTTGAAAAAATCCACCCATAAAACTGCAGGCTAAAAAAACCCCCAAACCTAACAGAAACATGCCAACCAGTTCTCCAACAGATAGCTAATTCCCTCCTGATATGTTGTATTACCACAGCAGTCATATAAGGCTCATATGAAAATAGACTGGTTTAAAAACTACCTCACACAGTCCTCACTGAAGCTGTACCTACATCAGGTTTCTGGTAACACTGAAGAATCACCCAAGCCTTACTTTTATAGTTACCAGATGTCATCAAGTCTCTTCAGGGCTCTGCATTCAAGTACACTAAATTACATAACAAAGTTGCAGCTCCATAGCTCAGTCTTTATGAAAAGGTGATTTCTATTAAACAAAGGCAATTTTAAAAAACTGTCAGCTTGTTAACCTGGCCCTCCTTCTAAGATCATGAAACTACACTGGGAACACAAAGCCAAGATACAAGCACCACCCCCATTTCCAGTCTGTCAAGGCAGTTGGGGAGCGTGAGCAGAGACAGAAGGTGCTCGACAAGTGGGGATCTGAAGGAAGGATGTGGTGGGGATGATGTGAAATTACAGTAGACACAAACTGAAAATGCCGCGGCAGCAGTGAAATGAATGAAAGTTGCAAATCCGGGTCTGTATGCATTCTTCCTCATGAATTCTATCACTCTGGTGACTGCAATAATCACTCTATAAAACAATAATTTCTGTTCAAATAGCACCAGTAAACAAAATCTTAGTGCAATAAACCCTTATAAGACACATGCAGTGAGACTATGAGGTTTTAAACTTAAAATCATGAACAGAAAGGGCTGAAAAGGAGAAAGCATTGCCACACACTGAGCAGGCTGTAACAGTGAAGCAGTTGCTTTTGCTGTGACATAACCAGTGCCCTAAATGGTATCTTTCAGCAGACTTGAGACAATGGCTTCCAGGTTTTTTCTGCCTCAAAAAAGATGGGAAAACAGAAACCATCAAGCCATACATCACCTGTAAATGCACTATCATATATGAAAAACATACCCAAATGAACAGTGCAGATCTTGGTAGAATGGAGATGAATTATCAACTGTGGAACAGTTGGACTTGAAGTATTTTACAGAGCATATAAAAGCAGAGAGAAAATAATGAATGCAGAAAACAATTACTTAAATGATCCCCCCAATCCCAAAAATTGTTACACAAGTCAAAAACAGACTTGACAACTGACTGAAATTCCTAATCGAGAGATCCCCACACTTTTTTTGTACTGACAGTGGTAACAGGTCCCGGTTCTGTGCCATATCTTTTCCCACACTGAGGTGTCTGTATATACTTCAGTGGTACATACACAGCCATTTGGGAATTCTTGCCCTAGGCAGTGCCAAAAAATGCATATGTAGGACTGTGTTTTGCAAAATTTCACTGATAGGTTTTGCTATAACTGCAAAAATGGAGACGATGGAGGGTTTTTCCTTTGGCTGCTCCTTTTTCAGTTAAAAATGGCTTCTTTGAAGCCTTTGAAGCTAGATTTGTCATTTATCACAAAATGACAAGGTTTTCTTTAATAAGCATAATGATGCTTATTGCGTGCTTGTTTGATCTGAAGGCTACATAGTTTTAATTGTTTACAATATGCCTGGCTCACATCAGAAATGCCTGTCAAGATGAGGTGTAGAAAAGGCAACTGGGGAGCCACACAGCCCAGAGAATAACTTTTCTTCTCCAAAGATGTGTCTCACCTCTTCTGCGAGCAAAGCATGCCTCCTTTTAGACTCACAACTGGGCTGACGCTGAGTATTCCCCATGCTGGCTCATCTGGCACTCACAGCTCCAGCTAAAATTGACATCTACTAAGTGTTCCTTTCATTTCCCCACCTCTTTAGCACCACAAAAAGCTTGTCTTTCTAAAACTGCAACCTTGAATTGTAGCAGCTACAGTACCTACTGCTGTATTTGCACAGGTGAGGGGAATGATAAAGAGGGGTCTGTGGAAGCAACTTTTGAACTGTCTCAGTCCTTGCTG
The DNA here is from genome assembly GCA_008694505.1 of Cyanoderma ruficeps. Classification (NCBI taxonomy): domain Eukaryota; kingdom Metazoa; phylum Chordata; class Aves; order Passeriformes; family Timaliidae; genus Cyanoderma; species Cyanoderma ruficeps. The sequence goes on along the minus strand of VZDJ01007754.1, from coordinate 31,554,383 downwards.
GTTACTGAGGAGTTACTTCAGGGATGCCTTGATAAGCAATAGAGAAGTGATCTGTTGAACAAAGTTTTCTGTTTGTGAGCTAAGTGGACTTAGTTTTCTCTGGTTAACCCAAATAGTTGGCTGTACAGATAATTTTTAAAACCCAGGTGTTTTTCAGTTGTTTGCGAATTACTTGGTTCAATTACACACACTGTAAGATCCTTCATTGAAACATTTACTACTGTACAATAAAACAGAGAATAAAGAATTATGAACATCAAATTGCCTTTTACACACATCTTGGGCATCTTCATGATGAACAGCCTCCATCCCAACACTGAGTGCAAGTAACAAGCCATTCCTACCAATCTTTGTATAACTAATGCCCAGTGTGGCCCTCCTTTCCGGAAAATAGGGAGATTTCAAATGGAGATCCATTTCATTCCCTTCAATAAACTTTCCTATTTCTTTAACTCAAGCAGTCCAGATTAAGGTTTACATATATAGAGATTTTAAGTTCAATTTCTGGAAATCATTGAATTAGAGATGTTATTACTTTAAAAGAAAGAGAGAAGAAAAACAAAAGAAAAGGAATAAACTATCTGAAAATCCCTTTCTTCCGTCCAACAATTTAACCATCTCCACATGGAAATAACCAGCGCTTATTGTTTAATTCATTTCTCTGACATTGTGTTGTCTTCTTTGAAATTTCCAATACAAGCTCCTCTGATCCTCACCTCTGAAGTAACACAAAGTATTTTTGGAGGTAAAGAGACAAAAATGAGCAAGGCTGTAGAAATTAATAAAACTAGTGGCTCAGCAGAATCAACCGGCAGTTGCTATAATGGAATCCACCAGCAATCTCAAGTTTTCTGGCTGTACAAGTGCCTGTTTTCTTTAAGGTAAGTCTTGCATCTGGCACTACTGCTGATACACAGGAATGGAAAGCCTGTAAGAGCTGATTACAGCTACACAGGCTGC
>VZDJ01007754.1:31434692-31553393 GCA_008694505.1 Cyanoderma ruficeps | reverse complement strand
AAAAAAGAAAGAAAGAAAAAAAAAAAAGGCTGTGAGGGGAAAAAAGAAAAGTCATCTTTATGACCATAAATGGGTATATGGGCAAAATTCCTGGGAGATTCAGACACATCAAGTAGAAACATTCCAGTGCATCACGAGTCAAAAGAAAATCACGCGCAGGAGGAGCAGACGTCCACACACAACCCCAATCAGCGGCTTTACCGTGTTTACCAAACCCAAGTAACTCCAAAACTGCCAAACAACTGCTTGCCAAAGAAACCAGATGCAAGCAGCAGAAAAACATTCATCCCAAGTTTGACGTCTGGGTCCTGGGAGTGCCATGTAAGCAGGAAGGCAAGAAGGACAGAGTGGTGCAATGTGGTGTCCTGAAATAAATTAGAGCCCCATCTCCTGAAATAAGTTAGAGCCCCATCACAGCAGTTTAAAAAAAGTCCACAAAAAGCCCCCAGTGAAATACGACCATGAACAAAATAATTTCCTCCAAAAGCAAATGATGTACAAACAATACAGTCAATGTTAAATGAAGAGTTTTGTAGGTCTAGATTTATCAGTGTAGAGAACCAAGGCACATATATCATGAAGGGCAGATTTGAATGCAATTTCTGTATGCAAAACCAGATGGAGACAACTTACGTTTGAGCAACTGTATTTTCTTAATTCAGGGCCTAGCACATGCTAATCTAGTTCCTGAGGCAAGTGATGTAATTTCTTGCCATTGCCTGAGAGAATACAGTGATGCTCTTCACTGTACTTGACTGTAGGTGCCATCTTAGCCTAGTATTTTCTCTTCTATATGATGCACTGAGTGAGAACTGAGAATACAACATGGACCCCTATCCTTGATTATCCTTAAGATTTTTGTCAAAGCTGAACTATGTATCCATACAAATATGGTCATAAACTCCCAGTGCACATATATGCAAAGGCTTCACAAAAAGGACAACCGGCTTCTTTGAAATACGTTTGGTCACAGTGCCTTAAGCCACTGGTAAGATTGTACTAGCAATTACAAAAAATAACGGTGAACAAGAATCCTATGCCAGATCTTGTTTATTGTTCACAGCAGACTGAGACTCTTTTAGCTGAGGTTTTTGTTTCTCGGTAATACATCCTAGAGTACCTCTCTGGCTTTGGCAGTGTCTGCTTATTTCAAGTCTTACCTTCGCAATTACATAAAGGGCTTAACAAGGACACACATTAGCAATTTAAAATAGAGAACTGAAGTTGAAATATATTTTTAGAAAAATCAGCTGAACAATAGGGCTTGCACATTTGTTTCAAGATTAGAATTGCTAAATGATCAAAATTATTTCCAGAACCCTGGGAAATGTGTTGGGTATTACAAGCTCTTTCACAGTCACTGGGATATACGAAGAAAGGATTCCTAGCTGTAGGTAAAATTACAGTATGTCTAGGTACCCAAAGTTTTGTAGAAGTGATTATTCACTAATATTAAACGTTACACCCTGTTTTCTTGGATATTGGACCCGTTCACCTTCTGCCAAGAATTCAGAGTAAATGTCTGCTACCCAAAATTATTTTATTATGTGCCAAAGAATGTTTTTGGCAGGTATTTTCTTTTTCTTTTTCATGCGGGAAAGTATGTTGGAAAAGATTAATACAACTTGGAAATGATCTTTTGATGAGTGGTACTTGGCACTCACTGTTTCAGCCTTTCTGAGGGCTGCAAATTAACAAAGAGAGAAATACGATACAGACAGAAAACAGAGCACAACCAATGGAAAGAGGAACTTACAAAAATCTCTTGAAAACAAGGTCTGAAATAATCCCCTTTTTCACTCACTCTGCGTAAATGACAATGAAAATTGCAAATAAATATCAACACAGATCTAGTAACTTATTGCAACTATGGCCAAAGTTTGAAACAGCTTATGAAGGCCACAAGGACGAGAACAATCTTTTCCTTCTGAATTAATGGGATGCTGTTATCTTTTAGCCTCGTCTGTGCAACCAAAAAGTCAAAGAAAGAGACACGCATAATTTTAAGGATCATGTTTACCGAACAGACCTTCGCAGTCCTATATACTTTCCTTAAGCCACGTTCTTCTCTCTGTTCTAACATACACCTCCAAGTGGTGGCAAGTAGGACACCACAGCTGACACCCAGGGGACATTCAGGAACCTAACACCAGGAAGGTTTCTGTGGATGGTGACTACAAAGAGAGCTCTAACACAGGGTGGGTGTGAGGAGGGCTGGTCTGTAAGTGCCGTGGCTGTGCAGGCAGAACATTCTCAGCATAGAGGTTATTAGCAAAGCCTGCAAAGCTCCACTAGGCCCAGAGACTCAAACTGAAATGCAGTGAAGTGAGAAATGTGTAGGACTGCACTGGTTTACCAGCAAAGTCATCTTGACCTTTAGACATCTGTCTTCTACTCAACACGCTATTTTCTAAATACCCTAAAAATACTGTGTTTTTGCAAGCTTTAGAAAACAGGACATGAAGTGATCAGAACCAAAATTTGTGCCATGGAATAAATTTGTAAAGGTGTAATTGTTTATGTTTGTGTATCTTAAAAATCACTATGTTTGCTCAGTGTCCAAGATCCAACACTGTACGGCAACTTTCAAGCCAAAGAAAAATTGAAATAGCCAAGTTTAGAAAACTGTGGAGAGACCTAGAAGGAAATATGAGGTAAACAGGCTTTTGCAAATGGCAAAACCCCAAAATACTCAGTGTATTTCTTTCCTTCACACGAACTGCACCAATAATGAAACAGAGTGAATAGAAAGAAATTTTCAGACCTCTTGAACTGCACCACAAATCATTTGAAAATATTGTTCATACATTTGCATATAAAGAGCTATCTGGTCACAAAAGTCACAAGTCTGTGCATATAAAACCATAAAAATGGGTTTCATACAGCCTATTAAATTATTTTGAAATTTACCAGAACTAAGTAGGACAAACCCAATAACCTCTCTACCTGTAAAAATATTTTTTCCTCACCATCACAGAATTTGGATTTCGTGAAGCCAACCATCAAATACTCCCAGTAAATCGTAATTGGTCTACAAAAAAAGTGTCCAATTTGGTTTTGACTTGCACAGGTGGTCAGCTTCGTCCTTTCCACGATATGTAGCTCCGTTAAGTTTAAACAAAAATACTTTGGGAACTGTAGCCCAACAAAACTTGCTGCCTTCTAATGTTGACCCTGATTTTCTTAAAACATATTTATTGTTTACAAAGAGAATAAATCTTTAGTAGTGGAGACCGAAACTGTGCATAATAATACAGTTCTTCTTTTGGAAATGGATTTGTCTTTTCAGCATAATCCATTCTCAAACAATGAAATATAATTTCAAATTCAGAGTCAGGCCCACTGCTTCTGGAATCATACAGTCAAATCATACAGCCATCACCTTCCCAGTTTAAAGGAAATAAAGAAAAGTAGAGGAGATATTAAAAGAAAAGGAGTCATGGTTCATTAAAATCCCTTATATACCCTTTTGATAATACACTATTTTACTACAAAAATATAATGCTGGAAGCATTATATATATTTATATTATATGAAATATAATATAATATAAATTGTTGTTATAGATGGTTTAATGTCATATAGAAACATTCATTCTGAGGTGACTTTTATGAAATACTTTGATTTAAAGCAAACCATTTTTGAGTCAAATTTCTTAAGTGTTCTTATCCAACGGTCACTTTAACACATACTACACTCCCACAACAACACTGTGGCCTTATTTATCTAAAATAATTCATGAAAACTCTTGTGACTTTTGGTTCTACGGTTCTTGGCTAATTCTGTAGCCAACTTTCAATAAATCAAAGATTTGGATCGAAACCTTAAGTTATTTTATTTTAATTGAGTAGGCTGGCCCTAGAAAGGATAATGCATCATATAAATAGGACTGCATGCCCACAAATCAGGTCTGTGCTAATCCATGAGAATTAAAAATAGAGTTACACTGGTTTCTGAAAAATACGGTTAGCATCTAATTCATCCTTCTTTTAGGGATATATATTCACCCATAAATTCATAAACAGTACTCTGAAAGACTGTAAAAGAATGTTAAATATTGTCCCAGTACCCATGTAATACTTTTTACTCAGAGGATTTAAATACATTTTAGGACTATAAACATTCAACATCTGCTTTGAGGTACTGTTCACAGTATTAACTTTGCTTTCAAACAGGAAAATTGAGGGACAGAAACTTTAGGGTGAGATATAAACCCTCCGTTTTTATGTATGCCCTTGAAAAATGTATCACTTTATTTGTCCAGTAATACATGGTCAGCACCCAGTTAGACAGCACAGAAGCAGCTGTGCAGAGAGATCAGAGGTGTCCTTACTTTGTGCAGCTGAGGTTGGTCCATGAGCTACAGCCACTCTGTGCTGCAGGCAGGAGACACGAGGCCCAAGAGACCATGCTAACACTCATGTCGACACAAATAATGCAGCCACAGATTGTTACTGAATCAACACTAAAACGTGTGTTTTATCTTTGCCTGGCAGGCTGTCATTTCAAGGATGCCTTTTTCCCTCAGCAAACAAAAGGTCTCCATCATCCCTGCCTTTAGAGCACAGCTGTGTACAGAGCCTTGGGAACACTCCAGTGACTGCCCTGCAGACCTTTCTGGATAGGTTGTTTAAAGGATCTTTGAGGCTCCCCAGCACTGAGCAGGAGGTTGGACTACTTGAACATGAGCCAGCACTGTGCCCTTGCAGCACGGAAAGCCAAGAGCATCCTGAGCTGTACTACAAAAAGCCCTGCAGGAAGGTCAGTGGAGGGGATCCTTGCCTTCTACTCAGCACTGTGAGGCAGGCCTGGAGCGCTGGATCCAAGTCTGGGCTCCACAGTACAAGAGAGGCAGGGATGCACTGGAGAGAGCCCAGTGAAAGACCACAAAGATAATCAATGGACTGGTGCATCTGCCATACAAGGACAGGCTGAGAGAGCTGGGACTGCTCAGCCTGGAGAAGAGATGGCTCACAGAGGACTTTATCCATATGCAAAAATACCTGAGGAAGGTGCAAAGAGACCCTTTGTCCAGGGGTGCCCTGTGATGGGAGGCAATCAGCACAAAATGAAACACGTGAAATTCCACTGAAACAAAACAAACCATTTTTTACTGTGGGGATGATAAAAGCACTGGAACTGGCTGTCCAGTGAGGTTGTGGACTCATGATCCTTAGGACATATTCAAAACCCAACCGGACACAGCCCTGGGCAACCTGCTGCAGCTGACCCTGCTGTGAGTAGGGGAGATGGATTAGATGATCTCCAATGGCCCCTGCCAACCTGAACTATTCTCTGATTCTGTCATCTCCTGGGATACTATCCAGACTGAGCCCTCCTACGATCCTAATGAGCCAAATTGCAAGAAAACATGAAAAAAGGCAAAAGAAAAATCATTATCCAGCAACTCCGCCATCAGTGCACACTATTGCTTTTACTGCCACACCGGACAATTGCCTTTATGAACCAAGTGATTCATTCTTCTAATGAATTATTCTTCAAGGTATAAATTTTAATAATTTAAGAAAAAAACACGCACTGTACATTCCTCTTCTACCTCGCAGCAGTCTTCCTACACAAAGGAAGCAGTTAGCTTTGAAGCAAATTTAGCTGACCTATATATGCCAATCTTTTATGCTTTGCTTAATCTGAATTATTTTCAATATGCACGTCTCTCGTCTGTGACTCAGGGACTCTGTGCCATACACAGTTGTTCAAAAAATACTCTAAGCATACCTCATGCAGGCAAAGTATGGACTTCTGAGAAAAATTACACAGGCTTATGTAAGTAAAGACTGTTGCATCAGACACCAACTCAAAAGAACAGAATGCCCATCTTCAGTCATTCCCTACTGCCTGAGAACTTACACAAGCAAACTGTGATATTTACATTTTCTGTAAAAAATCTATGTTGAAAAAGAGAATTATTCAATAAAAAAGGTAGTTTCCTTCAAATTTTGTTGCTTCCTTTTAAAAAAATTGCAAATGTCATTGGGAAAAAAATGTAATTTAGTGCTATTCCAACTATTAGTATTTAGTTTCATCACAAGGATGAAATCCCAGAAACATCATAATATCCACATTTTGGATTCTCTCATAATTTCCAAAGGCAAAATTCCTTGGATGTGGTTTACTGGAAAGGCCCATATTTGCACATGCCTAACTAGAAAGGGTATTGTGATTCACAGAAACCCTTTGCTCTATGCCCTTGAATTGATGATTAAAATTTGAGAGAAAAATCTCTTTTTTTTAAGAAAACAGGGAAAATCTATCAACTATGAACCAGGCAGACCAATGTGCTGCTATAATCTTCCATTTCCAGAGCGGAAAAAACCTTTTTTATTAGCTGTCTTCATTTTTATGGTTGTGAAGAAAACAAATGAGAACTCTAAAGTAAAATGGTAAATTATCCCAAGTCAGCATCTAAAAATGTCATTGAGATCTTTTTTGGCAAAAGCATCTAGCTACTATTTTTATTGTCTTAGATGTGGTACAGATTGTACGTGATGGAGATTATACAGTGGGGAACAGTTATCAAGGGTGTGTCATAAAACATGGAAAATTCAAATCAAAAAGTAAAAATTTGAGTGAAAATGGAAACTTACACCATCTTAACACTAACCAGTCATCGCAAGACATTCATTACCAGCAAACAGAGTAAGCCACAGGCCACTGGGGACCTGATTTTCAGACAAGAACTCTAGACTGCAGCATGCATACCAATGCTAGAGAAGGGACACTGTTAAATGATCAATGCATCAAAAATACCCAATTTGAAAAAGCTTTAATAACTGAATTGACATGTTGGGCTGGCTAGGGAAGGTAATTTATTGTAGCATTTGGAGTGATGATAGGATTTGCACTCACAACAGATGGCAACACATTTTAGATTAAAAACTATGTGAGAGATTTGATTTCCCTTGGTTTTGCCATCCTCCCTCAACTCTTAGATATTTCCTTGGGATCCTTATAACTCCTCATTGCATTGTACTGCTCTGACTTTCATTCCAAAAGACAAATAATTATCTGTTTCTCTTTCAGAAAAAAGAGAACAGGAAAACTCTACATTATGAATTCTGTATTTTTTTTCAGAAACTGAAGAAACCCAACAGAAGGTCTATGTCAGGAATGAAGATGGCTGCTAGCAAAAGTATGCTTCTCAGGTATTTGAAAGGTGCAAAGTTAATACAGTTAATATTACTATATTAATATTATATTAGTATTAATATGACCTACTATCAACTGTAATTAACATAATTTGGGTGCCAGAACCGTGGCTACTTTGGTAGAGCTTCTTCCCCTTTCATCAGTGTACTGGCTTTGTTGATATAACTGTGTCCACCACAGGAATATTTTGTGTCCTGTTATCTCCACACTAGTTCTACACTCTTAGAGTAGATGTACCTAAATGGGGCCACCATGTCATTTAAAGGTAGACTTTGTATCAAGACACCTACAAATAAATAGAACCTGACTTTAAGAAGTTTGACTCCTGAGATGAACAATGCTTGAAAGGCCTCAGCACTTTTAAGAATGACCCCTTTAAATCGTACACCAAAAACGTTTGTAATAAAAAAGGAGAAAACTCGACATTACAAGACTTGACTTTGGATAGGAAGAGATAACCTTGAACTGAAAATAAACACTTGTTCTCTTTGTATCTCAAGAAAGGGGCATTCATGGTCTTACTGTAGAAGTGGTTGACACCTAGTCACCTGAGTGGTGAAATTCCTATGGCATTAAGTCATGGAGCATAAATGGAAATTATGATAGACTGCTTTGATTTTCTGGGCATAGATAAGCACTGAGACAGTCACCTGTGTGAAGAGGCAACTATTTACTTATTTTAATACAGCTAAACATTTAGAGCTCTAACTTGTCCAAGTCCTGTCTTGTAAGGGAGGGATTTGACTGCACTGTCTCTGGACCAGGCATCTTCTCCAGGCTGCTCCTCCAGCAGCAGGCAACTCAAAGCAGTCTCACTGGTTGTACTTCTTTCTGTTAAACCCCATGATCAGTCAGTGTAACTCACCAAATGCCACAACTTACTATTTCATTCCATCTGCAGTTGTACTTGGTAATCATTTTATATTTCCTTCCAGGTAACCAATAAAGCTGTTGAGCAGCATTATGCCAAGAAGAGATTACTGTGAGTTCTCACTGGACGTAACCCTTGAGATGAATACTCCTCAGCTACAATCACTTTTCAGATCTTTCTGTTATCCCATTTTTAATCCATTTGGTAACTCTGGATTACACTGATTTTACTCACTGTTATTTCATTTTGGTTTTAACCACTGTGTCAACAAGACTAAATAAATGTCATAAAGTAGTCTAAGTGTATTAATGTCAGCACAGCTATCTCTGTCAACTTCATTTCTGATGTTGGAAAAAGCAGTATCAAGTATGTTTGACAAGATCTATTATCCATAAAAACTTGCTGGCTGGCATTTGGTATGATGTCATCTCTTTAGATTTGTTGGAGATATTTAGTCTCAGCCTTCCAAAGATTGTCCTTGACCTATAGTTACCTGGATCATCTTGTTTAACCTTTAAAAATTCTGGCACAACATTTGCTTTTTCCAGTTCATTGAAACTCTCCTCAGTATGCCAAGAGTTGTTAAAAAGCAACAATAATGGTTTAGACAGTTCAACTCTATTAATACTCTCCTGTGCAAGGTTTCTGGTCTGACAGAAAATTAAGGAGGATATATATAGTTACTGCATTTCACTACTACCTTCAAGTTTACAAGAGCTGAACTCTTACTAGAATCACCTGCCAGCATTTTCATAATGAAGTGTAGAGCCTCCTTCAGCATCTTTGCTACAATGCTTCAAAGAATCTCAAGTGTTTCTCTACCTTGAAGATGCAATATATATGAACTATTATAGGGACATTTTGCTTTTTATATACTTATTCTGCCATATGTATCTCCTTTGTTATTTCTCTCTTCCTCCCACCATTTGCTTACATTTTATGGGAAACCCTGGAAGTTTTACATGATAAGATTAAAGGACAGATACCTGAAAAAAAAGAAGTGAACTTATGTACAGTCTTGTAAACAACATTCATGGTTGTGTCTGATAAAATTTTTAGAAGTTTTGGGTTCAGCTATATTAACAAATAATCAGTGTAATAAGCCTGTTTTTGGCAAACTCCGTAAACTGTAGGGGTTTGAACTCAGACTGTATTTAAACATTAGCTCATTAAATCTGGCCTGCATTATTTCTGAATCTGTGGATTAAGTATCTTTCATTTGCTGTTGCATCTTTCAGCATTTATAGTAGCAGGTAGGAAGCCAAAATGCTGAATAATGGTTTCTGCCTTATTGCCTTATTTCATCTGAAAATACAGATATAAAAATTTCTTTGGAAAAAACAATGACAGTAGGAAAAAAAGTTCAAACTAAAAGTAAGAAGCTAGCAGATTAGTGGATTCATCATTGCTTATAGCTCTATTTTGCTGAATGGAATTCCTAACAAACTGCCAGGTGTATCTACTACATCCATATTTAGCATCTAGATTTCAAGATGCTCAGTTTGAAGCATATTTGAATATTTCTTCAAATATTTGACCTCAATTTCCACTCTCTTATATGCGTAAAATAGAACAGAACAGTGGAAATACGATGTTTTTGTGAACGTCTTCAGTATGTGTGTGGATTAAATAAGAAAAATCTTTGACCCTGTAGATAAGAATGTAAGAGCAGTACAACTTGCCATTAAACATAGAAATTTGCATGTAAAGTTCCCTGTAAAACGGCAAAAGTGATTGCTTGCATGTGGGAGATGTTACCTAGAGAACTTTTTTCTGATTTGGCTGATCCCACCATTCTTGATTGACTTTGTAAAGCCTCTTGAATCACTACACAACACTAACTCACCTTCTGATGTATCAAGAGGAATAAAAAAGTTGGGTTTTTTTTTCACATCAGGAAAAGCTACCATATTAATACACTGTTATGCAGAATCTCCTACAACCCAAACATAACAATGTAAAGTAACTTCAGGATTCTTCATGCTTGGAGTACATCCATTGGTGCACTGCTCTGATGTCTAAAAGCTCTTTTCAGTGTGGTACACAATGGCTTATTTTTAAAAGTAAACTTTGTCTGGATAAAATTTTAGGTTTTATTAGCTCCTCTTTTTCTTTCATCTGTTTGCACACCTGATCTAGACAACTTTTTATAAGCTCCATTACTAGAGAGTGTGAGACAACAGCTAACACAAGCCAACTATGGACTTTCAAAGAACTGTTTTTTAAAAACCAAACCCTAAAAAAGCATGATAAACCTTCTAAAATTAAGTGGAGATTCTTGGCATAGAGATTCAATTTCCTGAGATTGAAATAGTCTTGCAAGTGGAAGAAACAACTTAAATAATGTATCAAGTGACCAACAGAAGCAGGCTAAGGCTGTCTCTTCTAACTACTGGGATTCTGGTTCTCTGCACAAGCCATCTCTTGGGTCTTGAGGGCTCATTCTAAAACTGGCTTCTACACTGACAAGATAACATCTATTTTCCACAGATTTGTTTGTTTGCTTGTTTCAGCATGTGAAACATGAAATATTTTTAGTCAATTCTACTCTTACTAACACAAAACACAGGGTCAGTAGCAAGTAAACTGTGATGCTGGTTACAAATCCTTTCGTCAATGTTTCTCAGCTCCCCTATCATCTCTACAGTAAAAGAACATTTTCCATTAGCTAAGAGACTTTCTACTTCTTGCAGTCAAAGAGTGGAAAGAAGACTATAGATATAACATAACCCAAAATTTAAGTTTCAATTTAATTTTTTAAAAAGATTTTAGAGCCCTGTGCTATTTTCCACTATGACAAGAGGTAGAAGTGAAAGCGGTATGGAGACAGAGCCACGATGATACTTGTGCAGTTCAGTTTACATTACCCTAAGAATGATCTAAAACCTCAGAAACCTGCACTCGAATTTCTCTTTAGAGACAAGATGAACCCAATGTAAACAATTTCAAGTAGCTAAGAAAAAAAAAGATACAACATATGCTTTTTGCCTGTGCTGCCAAAAATGACTTTGGTTGACATAACATAAGTACCAAAGCATTTAACATAATGTCATTTACTTCTTGTTTTGCCTAACTGCAATGTTTACTTTGTACCTGTGCGTGTTTGCACTTTCATTATGTTCTAGACCACAATTTCAAAGAAACAGGAGTTTGTGCAGGAAATATTTAGTCTATCAGTCTGAAACACTCAAGGCAACATTCCTAGAGCAATATCATGCAAAAAGACAATTTCCTCATTTCATTTATGAGCAGAAGTTATGAAGAAAGACAAGGAATTTACCCGATTCCTGGAGATAGCGATACACCAAGAAATTCACTTCGTCACTGGTTATGCTCATCTTAGCCCAACCTCAATATGATGAGGTTTACGAGAAGTGTGATCCACGCTCTGTTCAAAGGGAGAGAAAAGAACAGGTTTTGTTTTATCTTAATTTACTATGGAATGTGTTATCAAAACAGAGCAGGGAGTTGTTAAGGTATTTAAAGATGTAATAAAGTTATTAGAGCTGTAATGTCCCAACATGAGGCATCCCTTAAATATCATGAATCAAGTACTCAGGTTGTACTGCACCTTTTAGGGCAATCCAGGAGCAGTATTTAACATAGATGAGAGAGTCAGAGGGAGCATTTCAAATATTGGAAGACTTTTCTAATGTCAACTCCTTTACTTGTGTGGCTTTACTACAGATTTTTCGGAGACTCCTCTTTCCTGTGTGAGCATTTTCAGAATTGTCGGCCATTACAGTCATGTATAATACACCAAATTACAATATTTTTGCAGTTCTGAATTTGTAATCCATATTTTGTCCAGTTGTTCATCCACTGAAGACAGATTCTTTCCTCACAAAACCAATGAATGGGGCAGGAGGGGAAGAGAAAGAGAGAGAACACCATATACCTTGCGCCAAAAAGGAAGACAAATAACCCTTGCATTATATAAAGCTGTAATAGTATAATGTCCCTGTTGGTTAATGATGAGCAAGAATTGAATTCCAATTTTTCATTTAAGTAATTGCAACCTTTAGGATGATAGTTTTACATTACTATTTTGGGCATATACTCTGGTAATAAAAACACTGGTTTTACATAATAAATTTGTTTTGAACGTTTTCCATTAAATCTTGATGATTCATTCCTGTTTGGGAATCTGACTTAAGTAGTTTGGTTTTCAAAGACTTAACTACTCCTCAGACACAAACTCTGCAGCTGTGTCAGCCACACCACAGCGATAAGGATCACACACAGCTTTGGCTGCACAGGCACACTCTGGGCTCTCACCGTGTGCTACCAACGAAAGAGCGCCGGTGTGTGCCGGGTGTTTTCATTTCCCGTATGTCTCTTTTTGGCAAGTGGAAAGGTCGCCTTTGTTCATCGAAAACCTCCTCAGTAATTCCTGCTGCCTAAAGTAGCACCTGCTCCTGCAGGCGATGGTGATCGACGACGCTTCCCCTGCTGGTGGTTGAAATCAGCAGGTCACTCATGACTGTAACAGATGTCTCTGCATATTTATGTAAATGGAGGTCTTTCGAACCCTGGTAAGCCTTTTATTATCCCAGGCTGTATTGCATCAATAGCTTGGATGCTGGTTTTCCATCTGAGACCATAGCTTGCTAGTTTGGCAGACATCTTCCTCAAATACTTGAGTCTTAATTGTTACAGTTTGCATTTCATGGAGAACAGGAAGAAACTAAGTACTGAAAATCATTCGGTCTCCCGAAGGAAAATTTCATCTCCTTTGGAAAGGACGAATGCTTTCTGCTAAGATTCTGGCTGAGGACAGCATCAGCTGTATCCAACATCCATTCCTGTCACACATGCCACGTACTGCCCTGGGAAGCCACTCAGTCTCTTTTCTCCTCAATCCCTCATCTGTAAAATGGGCTCAAACTTCTCTGCCATATGATCAGGAGACTGGAAGCACTGAGAGTGGTAAGGACTGAAGTTACCACGTCTGACAACTGCAGGCAACGAAAGCATCACATCCAGTACAACTTTACACACACTTCTTCCAGAAAAACAGTCTTGGACCTGAATAATTAATAACGTCTTTTTTGCATAATCATCACAATGAAGAACAAGACAGACATTCACAGCAACAGTTAAGGTCATTTTCATCTCCAAGTGCTTAAAATACATCTGTATCATTGCTATGGCATGACAGTAATAAATCAAGAGAATTTGATAGCTGCGGGTAGAAAAAAAAACCCGCACTTTTTAAAGCATTTTAAAAATAGATGCTTCATAGTTTGGTGGTAGGAAAATTGGTAAAGATGAAACCGCTTACAAAAATTCAGTTTCAGCAATGACGTACTCTGTGGTAAGATGAACTTTATTAAAAAAAAAAACCAAAAAAACACTTCAAATGCCCTTTCTGGGTGCATCCTGAAAGCTTTAGGCATTAACATGGTATTTCCCAGACACAGAGGGTTGCTTTGGGAAAGGGGAGGCAAGGGAAAGGACGAATGCTGGGCTTTGTTTGCTTTTGTAAAGATGACTTTTTAAAAATTAATTTAAATCAGAGAAAATCAGTGTGATTGCAAAATAGTCTCCCGCTTCCAGAAAAAAAACCCTCTATAGCCTTTGTATCAGAATCCCAAGCACACACAGTAATAGTTGGATTTACAATGCATTTTCTCTGAAGTCAGTCAACAGGAATTACTTTGACACATGTGTCAGATCATATCTTTATACACACATTGTTACCATGCCACAAATAACCAGATGATCTCCACTCATATATTTAAGGTTTCTTCTCTCCCACAGATGCCAGTGTAGCAATCAGATACACAACTGTGAAGCTTTTACCCCTCCAAAGCAAGACAGATTTTGGCTTTTACCCAGAAAAATCTATTCAATAGAAATTTGGCTGCCCACACTCAATTTCATTAATGCTCTTTCTGATTCCCTTCTCCTCTGCAAATAAATAGTCCAAATAGAAGTAGCAAAAAAAGACGTGGTGGGGAGGAGAGGAACATCCTCATGCTTTGTGTATCTCCAAGACTGATTCATAAAGAATGAACAACTAGCCTCCCCCTCAATGTGTTTTTTAAATGTAGAAATGTAAACTTCTGTAGGAAATCACAGAAACTTTCAGTCACCACCGTGATAGATTTATTTCTGTTAATTGATGGCCTCCTTTTGTCACTGACAACCGGTATTACCTAGATTAATAGTTTTTTAGAAGAAATGAAGTGCAGTTTATAAACAATACTGATGTGCCTCTGGAGACATTTCACATTTAAACCGGCAATAACATCTTAATTCTTCAAAATGTCAAGAGGATTAACAAAAAGCATTCAAACGTGTTTGAACTTTCTTTACTTGAAACGCTTTTTCCTGCAGCCAATTACACATAATGGGAAGTTTTATTTACTTCAACCTCACTTTAAAAATTTGGCTTAGGATCCTGTAGGTATTTAAGAATGCCCAAACGTGTGACCTGAGCCAATTAAGACTTCCCAAAGTATAACGGATGTGAAACATACAAACCCCATCAGTGGATGGGTTGTCAAGATCATTCAAAATTAAATGTAACACTTATTTTAAATAAAATACTCAGCTCTTAGTTCTATCAGTATAGGTTTGCAGAAATGCTTCCCCTATAGGGTTAAGAATCTGGGATATTACCTCAAATACCACCATCATGCTTCTAGGGCTGCTTGTCTTTTGCAGAACCAAATGGTTCACCTGGTGTCCACTGGCTCCAGTGAAGCTGCAACTGCAGCACGCTGCCCTGGCTCCAGGCTTCCCAGAGTAACCACAGGACCTGATCTGGCTCTGTGCACCGACATACCACTGTTCTCAAATTAAACCTTCCTGGAGCACTGGGAATCCTGCTAATGGGCCATGCAAGTGGCTCTGGAGAAGGCAGCCTCATGTATAACCATGGTTCAGCACAGTGATAGCCAGGTCAGCAAAGAATAGCTTATTTACATCCCATCATCCCCTTACACTAAAGGATTGCTCTTCTTCCGCCAGACACATTTTACCACTGCTGTCATAAAAAGGGAGATCTGTCTGAAGAATCAAGCAAAAATTACCTTTTCAATTTTGAAACAGCATCTAAAGACTCAGCTCCTCTGCCTCTTTTCTAAATGGTGATCACTGGGTCCTCTAGGGCCATGTCCTGCCCTCCAGGCCAACCCCAGGGCAGGGGACGGCCAAGGTTATTTCAGGAAATGAGTTTACATTTGCTACTTGAACCAGCATGCCATCCATAGAGACCGGGAATTACCAGTCAATCTTCCCCTCAGGAAGGCGGAAACAGGTCAGACATTTAGGGAAAACACCTAAACTAAAACCTAAACCTGAAACCTAAATAGCAACTCGGGCACTTCCCAATTGTGCACCCAGCCCTGCTGACAGAAATTTATCAGATAGCTAGTCTGGCCCTCATCTTACATTTAGAAAAATTCTGCAAGCTCCAGTCTGCTTTAACTGAGTGCTGAGCAGTTACCAGCTTCTTGGGAGGGTTTGGTTTTTTTGGGGGGGGGGGCGGGGAGGGGTCATTGTGGTAAAATAAACACTGTCCACTTCTTCCCCTCACCTCCAAACCTCAGCTGAAACACACCAATTTTCATTTCTCCTGCAGAGGCCAAAATATCTCTTCACAACTGAAATTTGAATGGTGACAACAACATTGTCATTAAAACGATAAGGAGGTGTGAAGAAAAATTGTGTATTTGCTTTTGGGAAAAAAAGACAAAAAGCAGAGGTTCCATAAAAATGGAAACATTCCAGAAAGTTCAAACATTTAATGTTGTCGACTCGATGCCCAGCTGCATGGGAACCAGAGCTCACACACTTATGCTCTCATTTTCTCACCCAAGATGGATCTGTGCACCAAAGTGTATCTCTCAGGACCCAACACAGTCTCCCCATCACAGAGAAGAGAATGTGAACATAATTACTAAAACAGATTCTAGGAAGGCACTACGACAATGCAGCCAAATCAACGAGTTACTGTTTTGTATATGCTCCGTAGTTTAATGAAAAACATTTCCCAAAGCCAGAAGCCACTTCTCACAAAATGAGTCATTTAGGCAATCTCTGTGTTTTCTGTTGAAAAATACTTTCATCAGAAACTTTCAATGAGCCCTACGCTTCTGTATTTCTCGGCTGTGTCTTTACCATGGAGCCAGAACAGAGTCAGTAGCCAGCAGCTCTTCCCCAAAGGCTAACGAGCTCTGCTTGGCCCTCACCAATGCATTCCTCAGCCTTGGCTTTTATCACAGCTGCCTCTTCTCGTGGAGAAACTCCAGCATGCTGCTTTCTCAAAATGCCAAACCAAAGTTCTGGGAAACGAAAAGAGCATACTCTGCTCCTTCTTCCCTCACAGTCTCTCCTGCAATTTCATGAACCTAAAGAGGAAAACATCTTTTCTTCACAAGAATCCTGACAAGACAATTGAGACCATCGCACTCCTGATTACACGGAAGAACGGTTCTTTCCTAACTCCATGCGTGTCAGTGACCAAATTAACAGTGAACCCTGTTCAAAATGCAGCTTGAGCAGACATGACTTCCTGATTCCTCCTCATAAGGAAGATCAAGACACCTTGCTTCAAAAAACCCTCATTCTGAAACATAAACAGTTGCCTGTTCTAGAGACCTTGCACTTAAGAAAGCAAATCATGATGTGCTCACTGTAAGAGTTGCACCATATTTCCCTGGCCTTTCTTAACGGGGGCGCAAATATGTTAACTATCTTCACTCTGTAAATGAGCACCATGTGTCACCCAAACCATTTAGTGACAAAAATGAGGCAATTCAAATATCTCAGATCTATTGTTCTATGCTTGTTACAGATGCTCACAGATGTCTTTGCATCACTTATACTGTTAATATTTTGAAGCTTTCTTTACAAGAGCAGTAGCTAAATTTGTTGTTTTAGGGAAAACAAAAGCTGACATGCCCCAGAACAGAGAGATTTCCTTTGGGAATGGTTATTGAGTTGTACAGTATGCACTGTCTCACTTGGATGTCTGTCACCCATGTTTTTATAGCACATCAGTAAGGACAGGGACCTCAAAAACAGAAGGCAATAGGCTTGTCAGAAATCCTGCACTGCCAAATGTTAAGCCTGGCTCTTATTTTGGTTTTAAGTCTATTTATTTACAGTGACCTTCTGCTGATTTTTAAAAGTCCACACTAAACCAAAACAAACCCAGGGAGCCACAGCTCATTCCTGTTCTCACTGCTGTCTGTAAGACACACCCTGATGAAAAGTTGTAACAACCGAAACTGTACCCGAGAGCTTCAGAAAAAAAGAGGAATGGATATAATAAAAGCCTACCTTGGATCCTGATACATTAGGGTAACTCATACTATTAGCCAGTGAGCTCAACCATATCAGTGTTCCAAATCTGGTGCCAATCAGAGAAAAAAAGAGGAATACCACCTACAGACATGTGGTAGTGATCAATTAACCTGCAATTCTGTCTTAAGAGGTCACTCTCGATGAATTAAATGCTGTACGGACAAACCTGGCAAAAATGAGGTTTTCGTTTAAATAAAATCAAAATGTTGTTTAGGGAGAAGGCTGGTTTATTATGCAATATGTATAAAGATTTCCCTTTGAACAGATGAATCTTTTTTTTAAATCATAACTGTTCCTACTGTAGTTATTATTTTAAAAATCTGCAATGAGTTATCAAAATGGTTGTTCCGTCTGGGAAAAAAATGTTAACAAAGTAACACATCATCCAGTAAACTATCAAAAAATAAAATTAAGGAAAAAAAGGCATCACAAAGATATTTATAAAAATAATTTGGCCAGTTAAACACTTTGGTGGACATAACTGCAGAAAGCTTTATTTCTGCATGAGTACTGCTTTTCACTAAATTACAAATTACATTTCAAACTGAAGAGCCATTTGGAACCAAACCCACATCTATTTATTTAAAGAAAGGGCAACAAGAGATATTCCAACAATTTATAAGTGCTATTCAAACATTTTTCAATTAATCAACAATTCCCAGAGCAAAATAACTAATCATCAACAGAAGACAAGCCTTTAATCACCAAATTCCCAGCAAACTTCACTTCCTCTATCAAAAGATTCTGAACCGTGCATCAGATCTTTCATACTTATAATCCCTTAGTTTGATTAGATTGTTTTTCAGTTCTCAGCTGGTTTACTTAATTACATCAGCTTCCAGCATTTCAGTTCTAAGAGTTGAAGTGGATCTTTTCCAACTGCCTTTGCTGCAGAATGAAATGGGTTTTCCAGTATTGATTTTTCCTTATTGTCTCTTTGCTAAGGGGGAAAAAGGAAAAAAAAACCACAACTGCTCTTCCTAATTAGTGCAATTGTGTTATACCTCTTTCATAGCTTCCTTCTAAGAAGAGGCACCTACAATTTTTTTAATAAACAGAAATATTACACTAATATACTATATGGAAAGCTCTGGGAAGCAAAAAAAACACTAATGGGAAAGCAATGGTTGACAGTAGACCCAGAGCTTACAAATGAAATGAAAATAATTGTTCTAAAATTAAAAAAAAAAAGGAAGAAATTACAGAGGCTTGAGAAATCAAAACACATGATTGGATTTAGTCTGAGAAACAAGATACCTCATCAGTCTTGGAACAACTGAAGTCAATTGGGAATGCTGCCACTAAACAGAACCAAGGATTTTCTTCCTTACATGAGCACAAAATTGCAATTAGGACAAACCCAGGGACAATGGAATGTGTCCACTCATTTCAAACCAATTAGGCCAAAATACATGATTGTCTGATGGTGCAGTAACCGTCTGTCTGTGTGCACGTGCGTTTCCATGCGCGTCATACAACAAAAATGTGCTTTAAATCTTACAAGTAGGGCTATGTGCTCAAAAATGTTAAGAAAGACTGCAATTTTAAAAAGATGGCACAACTGCTCTAGCGATATCCCATTTTCTTTAATTTTGGTGAGAGGGCAAATATATTAATACCAGCTCAAATTTAACTGTCCACTTAATATACCTAGATTTTTGGTAAAACCTCGACAAAACAAAACATTAGAATGAACATTCCCCCCAAAAAGCTAAAATAAAGTGCAGTTTCTTTTTTAGCTGACACTTAATAGTAAATATGCACTAAAACAAATGGGAAGTATCTTGAGTCCCAAGCTGGTCTTTAAGAAAAAGCACGGGCAGGCACCAACTGTGATGAGACAGGCAATGGTCTCGTAGAGAAAACACTGGCTTTGAGGTGACACCATGTTTCTGGGACACAAAAAGAGCTTCCAGAAACCTCCAAAAGGCTCAGAGCCATCTGCTATATGGACAGTGGGGATTACCAGCCACGGCACCCATTTAAAATGAGGCAGTTGCAGGTCAAGGAACACAAGAGTGATGGGCCTGGAAGGACAAATGAGAGACAGTCTGAATGATTTGCTCAAAATACAGAATATCTGAATCAGGCCTTTTGGATTATTTCTGATTTTTATCTTTGCTGCTAAAGATGGAAAAATCCTGATTTTTCTAAACACATCGGAGCGCTTAACTGCAGAAGTGGGTTGTGTCTTGACTGTGCACCTTATTTTTGAAGAACGAGGTAAGGATAAAACATCCATGTGTGTTTTTTTCACTACGTTCCTTACACAAAGTATTTCCTAATCCACCCTGAGGGTAAATCCTCATTATAAAAACCAGACCACTACCAGCTCACTGGCGGCAGTGGTGTCAGTGCCCAGGACAGTGGAAGGTACTTCCAATACCCAACACGCTACAGACAGGTCGCCCGAGCACTGCCAGACCATGGAAGTGGCACGCAGAGGAGTGAGTGCAAAGGGCTTTGAGACTTGGTCTTGTACCTTGTCCCTTTGTCCCAGAGCTGTGAGGCACCCCCAAAGCTCACCAGGCAAGTGGCAGCACAGACACAGCACCACCACCATGCAGGAGGGCCTGTTCGTCCACATACCTGCAGGTTTGTGTGCTACATCCCTCCATAGGGCCCAGATACCCAGTAAAACCTGTTTCAATTCCACGCATATATGAATTTCATCCTGGTTTAGTATCTTTCAGGACAGCTTGACACAAGTAAAGTTGGAGAAAAATTAAGAGTGAAAACCATTCTGGTACTCCTGTCTCATGACAACACTGGTAACTTGAATGATGAATTCTTCTCTTGGACTTAGCAAAGCTTGGATAAACTTGGATAAACTATCACAAATCTGTGCTAGGCTCTAGCCATGCAGGCTGGTCCTACACAGCTGCAAGTTCCTAGAAGTAAAGGACAGGAGAAGGACCAATGCTGTTCATCGCGTGGAGTGGAGATGGGCACATCCCTGGCTCATCACAATCTGGGATCTGCCCACCAAGGGAGACCGACCAAGGTCTAGAGAGCAGCAGGGAGCTGCAGCAGCTCAGCTAGTTTATGTCTGCATGGTCTCAGGCAAAGGGAATGTGCAGGGATGTCATTAAGGGGGTGTGTTTTTATTAAGTTTCTGCTAATAAGCTCAGCAGATGTTACTGGAAACAGTTTGATGTTATTTTTCCATCTTTTTCAACCTTTTTTCCCCCTCAGAAAGCAAAGGGAGTAAATCTTGCCACATATTTCAACCTTCACTTGCTCCCTCTGTAGCTTTGTTAAAAAGGTATCTGAAGATTTTCTTTATTTTTTATTATTACTATACCAAGGGAAAAAGCATTTTCCCCATTTGTCTATAATTTAAAAAAGGATTCCAAAAGCTGAAAGGATTATACTACAAATTAATGAGGAAAAACACTTTGAGACTCACAGCACGGAAAATTTCACCCCCCCAAAAACAAGTATTTTGTAAATTTTAAAATACATAAAAACAAAGAACTATAATGGAAACTATTTCAAACTTTTATTATGGCAGTTCATATTATAAACTATTTATAAAGATTTTAACTGTGGCTATAAATACTTCATGTTTTCCCTTGAATAATCCTAAGAGAACGTCAATGTTAAAAGCTGTAAGGACAAATTACATAGGGTAGTACAGTGGAACAGAAAAATATATACATAAATTCAGCATATTTCACTGCTGTGTATTTAGTTCTTAGTGGAAATCTGTTGCAGCTTTTTTGTGTTTGTGTGTGTTCTGTTTTTTTTTTAACATAACTATCTGGCTTATATTGGTTTGAGCTCTGGAGAAGAGTTATTAAATGTCTCAATTTTATGAATGGTATAGGACTACTTTCCTTGTTCGAAGGTGAAGGTGGAAGGAATATGGATAGAGGAATATAATTTGCTTTTAAAGAATTCCTGCAGAAACTTCTAAGCAATCACTAAAGTAAAAAGCTTGTTTCTAGGTTATTCTTCTGCATTCACATTGCTAAATATTTTATAGAGAAACTTCCCATTAAAAATCAATGCAAAGAATTAACGGTAAGAAATTTCTCTCCAATAAAAACTATCTCAACCACCAACTTCAGACACTGATTTATCTTTCTTTTAACTTTTCCTCTCGATGTTCTATAGCCAGGATTTAAATAGCTAAGAAAAAATTCACACAAAATGTATCCAGTAATATAATCCAAGCTGTACAACACTATCACGCATATTATCTGCCTTTTTATCCATCCTCCCCCCTTCTACGTGCTGTAATAGTCCAAAAGGGGTGAGGCAGTCTCTTTGTCATTTCAGACTTTCCTGGCTTTTTATGGGTGAAGAATGAAAAACACAAAATGACAGAGAATCACATTTCTGGTGGCAGCATCATTAAGTCCTACACAGCCCCAATATAAATAGCAAATTCCATAGACTAAAAGGTAATGCTGAGAGGAAAGCTTTTTAACCTCCTTTTTGAAAAAGTTAAACAGCCTAGAAACTAAGATGAACTAAAAAATCCTTTGGGAGTCAGAGACAGACATGACATAATCTAAGGTTTTCATAAAAAATTTCAGTTAAATACTTCTCAGGAAGGATTTTAATATATTATGACACAGCTATTAGTTAACTCAGATTAAATAGAAAAAGCATTCCCCTGCTTAAAAAAATCAAGATACAGAGAACTGAAGCCTTAAATCCATACATACAGAGTTTGAGAAGCTTTTAAAGGTTTTAATCCCTGGACAAGAATCACTTTATCAGAGAATAAAAATATTCTACATTTTTGGTCTTCCCTCTGAGAAGGACTCCAGGGAAGCTAGAGGTGATCAGGAAGGCTAAAGCAGACATCAATCATATGCTCACTATTACAGAAATATTATAAAAGCTGCTGAAGAGCAGTGGGATTTTGAGTGCCTACAGCTTGAGGGTCACAGGCTGGAGGGGATCTCAGGAGGTCTCCAGCCCTACCCCCTGCCCAAGGAAGGGCCAGCTCTGAGCTCAGACCAGGCTGCTCATGGCTGGCAGCCTTCAGAGCCTGAAACCCTCCTGAGACAGGGATGGCACAGACTCTTGGGACAGTGACCTGCTCCACTGCCTCACTCCCCATAGGAAGACCTTGGGAAAAGCTTCTCCTCAAACCCAGCCCAAACCTATTGCAACTGGCACCTCTCGTCTCTCACCCTGCCAGCCTGCGCTGCTGTGAGGGGCCCAGCTCCGTCTCAAGGATTTCCTGTGGGTGCTAAGGGTTCCAAAAGCCATCCCTTCTCCTCCACTCCCTCCTCACAGTGCCAGTGCTCCAGCCCCACTGTCCTGTGTCCTCCCAAGCACCCTCCAGCTTGTCTACATCTTTCCTGTGTCAGGTGACAAAACCAGATGCAGTATCCGGATGTGGTCTGACAGGAGTCACACAGACAGGAACAATCCCTTCCCTTGATCAACTGGCCGCGCTCCCATTCACACTGTCTAGGTTATTTGTGTCTTCTAGTTCACAAAAAAAGAAATTACACCAGGGTGATAAAGAGGCAAAACCTCCATATGGCTTTAAAATGAACATCAGAACCAGCACAAATTCAGGGGAAGCAATTTTTCTGGACTGGAACAATCTTACTCATTGTCCTCTTTACTAATTTTAATTGGAAAAAAGAAATGGTATTTGGAAAAGACAAGCAGGAAGGTAGATAGCATAACACTCCATACTGTCATGCCTATTAGATCTTCTAAGGATACTATAACCAAATGGGTATTTTAGTCATCCAGCTCGTGGAACATAATTCTCAAAGACTAGTTAGCTATGAAATTCCCTCTGCAAGGAATAGGGAGAGTTATGTGCCTGTTTCAAAGATTTATGTGTTTTCCTGTAGACGTGGATTAGACACTTGTCTGAGACTGGGATTCATTGCTTCAAATTTCCGCTCCAAATCCAGGCTCCGATTTGTATTTTTGGCTGTGGAGAACTGGCTCAGAACTTTTATATGAAAAAGAAAAAAAAAATTGAGAAAGGTGGCAGTGGAAGTGGTATAACAGATCTAAGAGACTGAAGATTAAAGTATTCACTTAAGAATTAGCAGGTTCAAACTTGCATTTTCCAGCTCCCAGGAGAGCATGCTTTACACCTGGTTACAGGTTGCTGAAACAAAACCACTGTGGAGCAAAGAATTGAGAGACTTGGAAGGACCAGGGAAAGCAGCAAGGATCTGTAACCACTCTCAATTAATAAATCACTTGTTTATTGTAAGTATCTGGCTGCTGAATCATGAATCATATACATTTCAAGATTTTTCAGCATCAATGCAAAAACTGATTTAAATATGAGCACGTGTCCAAAGACAAATTTTCTTCCTTTTTTTTTCTACTCTTCACTACTCTTTTTTACTTATGTTTTACATTTGTTTATTAAGAGAAGATAAAATTGGTCTCCTTATTTCTACAGAAACTCAAGGGCCTTTGTAGTATTATGCAAGGAGCAGACATCAACACCTATATTTAAGCATGACATATTATAAGCTTATATTATCATTTATAATTTGACTCTATTTCAACTATTTGGACTGCAAAGCTCCACAGTGAGTCTTTGCCTCAGGCAAATTTTTTTTTTCTGGAAGGCATAAGCAAAAATAGTTCAGTCTTTTCAGAGTGAAGGTGGGGAAAACCTAATTTTGCCAATATTTATACAGTTTCAGTGTTTCAGTGAGAATTTCCAGTGCCTCTGTGTTTCGGAGCAGGGATTTGACGTCTGTCAGAGAGCCTGCTCTCATGGCAGAGCCTTTGTTGTCACACTGAAAATCCGTGCAAATATAACTAAAATAAAGCCTTCTGAAAATACTACTTATATACACGTTGCACAGGTTTGTTAGAGGCTGTAACTCAATTATCAAAATATTTTCCTTGTATTAACTTTGCTTCCTTCTCAGGAAGGCAGTGCTATCTCATAAAGGCTCCTGCCTCTGCCAGGAGATCAGAGCCTTTTTACTCAGGGGAAAGCAGCCACAGGCTGATGCACAGGAAAGGGCGAGGGATGGGTCACGCACTGGGAAGGGCAAAGGGCATCATGGCTACAGGCTTATGGACAGCTGAGATGGCAGTCTCAGGTGTCTCATCTCACCAGAGAGCAGAGAATACTTTCTTCCCAACAAGTATTTCACAGACAAAAAAATATTATAGTCAAAATGTGATTTTTAAATTTCTCTGCTCTCCTTCATACTGATTTTTATCAGTCACTTACTCCTGCAGATCTAGATTAGATAATCTTTAATACCCTGAAGCTCTATCTATTTACATCTTACTTTTATTATTTTTATGAGTCAAGGATTCGTCTCCTAAGTGCTTGATTATAAGACTTAGCTAGCTTAGGGAACTATTGAAAAAAAATTGAAAAGTATAATTTAAAAAACCTAGAGTAAGATTTCTTTTTTCCTCTCTCCCATTTGTTTCTTTCTCAGTTAAGCACAGACTTTATTAGCATAGCTGTTTGCTTATAAGTACCTACATTTTACTTGGATCAATTCTAATTTGAAAATTTCTTAATTTTTTAACTCTTAATAAACTGCTAATATTTAATCAACTCCTTTGACCATAAGAAATGCACACAAACACTGTTCAATGCATACTTATTCTCAGGGATTGCACTGAAAGACAGAAAAGAAACAAAACTTGTTCTTGCCAATGCTACTTTTAACATGGCTCTGCTGTCAGTGAGTAATATTTTGGTACCATACATTAGAAAAAGGCCATCAAACAAAATCCATCAGCAAAGAGCCATCACTTAAGTTTTTACTTGTACAGTGCTGGCCTGGAGCTCTTGAGAAAAGGGGTATTCTAAACCCTAATGCCTGCAAAGAAATCCATAAGGCTTACAATGATGCAAGAATTTATTCCTTTCTCTTCTTTTTTTGATAAATGCCTCAACCTGATGTTTACAAATCCTTCCAATCCCTTAAGTCCAAAAGACAGGCTTGCCACACCAGATACACTGATGATCATCCTTCCAATCAGAAAACCTTGTGAAATAAATCTTAAAAACAGAGGTTTCACCTCTTCTACATTTCATACAAATATATCAGTGTTACCTGACTGGGTAATAGCTTTTTGTTCTCTTTAGGAAAAGGAAAATCAGACTGGAAAAAGTTAAATACTACGGCAGGTATTTCCTTAAGAAATTTTCCTTTTTAGCCACTGACACTTTAAGCCCTAGCCTATGCACAAGTCCTCCATGATTATTAAAACTGCAAAATACTCTCTAAGACATGTAGTCACTAAAATGCAATGGAGACCTGTTAAACAAACAACTTTAAATGGTTTTACTTTATGTGATCTAACTAGCAAAAGGATTATAGCATGTCTCTTTTTAAATTCTCAGCTTTCTAATGTTAAGACCTGACATGGACACTCCAATACAGTATTTATCATACACCCAGATCAAGCAATTAAGACTTTTTCTGGGGGAGGGCAGGAGTTGTGTCACATTTCACTGATAAAGAAAACTGCTCATAATTAGTAATAAACTTTGCATTTGGAAGAAGTAGTACAACATAAAATGTAGCAAAATAAAACAATATGGGGCTTCCATATAAAATCAGTAACGATAGTCTAAGAAAAGTATAGTTTTATGCATATACAGATGGCAATTTTCACATTAAAAGATGAATCTACCACCTCAGGAGTTTACAGTGTCACCGTCAATGACTTTTTAATGTTCTGCATTTTGAAAGAACCCTTAAAACATTAACAAATAGATCTTAAATGTTTCTGTGTAGGTTTTGGTGCTAAACAGAGGCTCTCAGGATGCACATCAACAGTCCAACCATTATGGTTGTACTGCGCCACATCCATTCCCTTCCAAAGTGAAGGACCAGACTGCATTCGTGACACAAATGCATAATGTAAATGTATATAAATGTAAATGCATAAATGTACATAAATGTAAAGCATGTTTCACAAATTCATCTCTCTAGCCTCTCTGATCATTTCGACTCTTAGTAACAAGAACAAAAACATTTCTACTGTTCCTCAAAAAACAAAACTGACAACAGCCTTTCTAGTTCCACCTCAAATTAGGCCACCTGCCTAATAATGCCAGTGTGTAAGAACAGCTCTTAATGCTCCTGATGTATCAAAAGAAGACCAGGAACTCTCACCCCTGTGTCAGCTGCTCACCTGCCCCACCAGTCCTGCTTTAACTGAACTTTCAGTTCCTCCTGGTTCTGTCATGGTTACAGCAGCAGCAACCAGCAGAGCATCCATCCTCTCTACTGAAATTCCACAAAACTCTTTTTAACTGGTGCAGAGGGTGGCTGACATGCTCATGGTGATGGCCCAAGTGCTCAATCATCTCCTGATGACTGACTGCTTGACTGAGTTGCATATTTTTTACTATAAACTAGAAGTGGAGGAAAGAAAAGCCTGGGGACAAGAAGTCAAATATATTTCTACGAGTGTGGAGGTACAAGTAAGTAACAAACAAATCACTGACTTCAAATGAGTTATCATGAATCCAACAGCACCATAAATGCATGTACACTGTTGCTGTTACTTCATCACTAAGTATGGTCCAGTTCTTTGTATTATTAAATTTACAAACAATTCTGTAAGACATATAAAGCCCTTAAGATGTAATGGATCTCTATTAATATCACATGAGATCCTTAAAATTATTTTACTTCATGTGAGCTAACCAGTGAGAGAATAATATCATATTTCAACTCTTACAATCACTTTTCTAAGCAAATACTCTGTTGCAGCAGGTGTATTTTTAAACTGGGAACATTAGCTTATATAAAGTGAAATTACAACTTTTATTTAATTTTTATAGGGAACCTTTTTGCTTATAAAGACACTTGTGATGGTGCGGTGCTTGTCCCGGGGCTTTTGCCCACCCAGCCAGGCCAGCTCTGGCACTGGCATCTCAAAAAGGTACAATCCTGTATTCTGGAGTACAGTTCTGATCCTGTGGGTCTTTGCCTCAGCAGCAGCGTGAACAATGCGAGAAACAAAGGGATGGAACTCTGGTGGGAAGCTTCAACTGGGTTTTATTAAATTCACACGACTTCCTTCCACCCAGGAGTCAGCCCTCCAAAGCCCATTGAACTCATGGGTTCTCCCCTTAAATCTGGGAGTGGGGGAGTGGGGAGGATACAGCTTGGAACCAATCCAGAATGGGAAGGGAATGACCCTGAACCTAAGAGACAACCCTTAGAACAAATCAAGGAACGAAGGGGGAAGGGGAACCTAGACCCTGCCAATCACTCAAAGCCTTCACCAGAACGTTACGGTGAGGCCTTGAAGTGACAGACAGGACCCAGGTGTCACATAAATGATTAATAAATAACAATAACTGCAGTAAACCATAATGGGGTATAACATGGGGTGCATGGGGAAAACCATTGTGGAACAATATAAAACAAACAGATGCATACAAAAAACAGGCAAAACCCCAAAACACACCACTACAAACACTTTATATAAATTTTTGTGCTTATATGAAGTCATTTAAAAGGCAGGTGCTATAATGCCAGTGAAGTGAAGCATGTTGAGAGAGCTGATGGGCAGGACTGAGTACAAGGTCATGCATCCTGGGGACACGGAAGAAAAGCTTCAATGACAAGGCAAAGACACAGGCACAGTGGAGAAGGAAGAGGCTGCCAGGTATGGGATGTGGCCCAGTGAAAGCTGTGGTGGATGAGAATGCCAGCTAAAGAGAGGCTCCATTCCAAGAACAAAGAAATTCTTTCCTATTTAATTCCTGCTGTTAAATTGCACCCTTTAATGGTATTTAGGAAACATCATTTACTTTGATTACAGGTGAGGCTATAAAACAGGAAAGTTGCACAATTGCTTCTGCTTCAAGTCGGTATTCCAAAGATTTCACAACTCCTGGAACACCCACACTACATTCCCTCACTCAAGAATCCTGGGAAAAAACCCAGCTTCAATTTCTCCCTCTCCGCAAGATCACACATGAATGAAGACTTGCATTCAGCAAGTGGAATAAATGTGTTACATTTTTTTCACCAGGGAACGAGTGCCTGTAACTACACTTCTTATGTAAAATGGCCTTTTTGCCTTCATTCAAGAAATCATCCATTTTCTTTAGGTATAAGCAGAATACTCACTCATGTCACTTTCAGAAGTAAGAGATTACACAGAGAAAAATGAAAAACTACAGTGTAACTAAGTATTCCCAAGACAAGATCTGAAATATAACTAATATTAAATGTGAAAACACTATTCTGAAGGTTTTGCCTTCCTGCAGATAGAAGATCAAACTGTTCCCATAGCAAGAAAGAGCAGATTCTTCCACACTAAATGCTCTTATATCTCTGGAAAAACAGAAAAAACAAGTTTCTTATGGTACTGAGTGTATCCTGTATGTTCTTCCACATTCAAAAGAAGTGCATCATTCCCCTTTATATAATTATAATAATGAAAAAAAACAAGCAGGAGACCAAAGAGCTGTGAGTATTTCTCAAATATTGTGTTAATTCAGAAACCAAACTCTCTCTGAAGTCTACAGCTGTTCCTATGTCCCATAGATCAGATTAAATTTTGGCTGAGTCTGGCGTAAGTTAAACAAAATTTGCTAATGCAGACATTGGGGACACAATGACATGGCCCTTTCCAATCTCCAATCTTGATCCATGTTTAGCCAAAACTGTGAAAAAAAACTAGTTAGCTTTTGCTGAAATAATGGGGCACAGTAGAATTCCCTGTCTGTACACACCACTGCTGGTAGGTAATATAAATAAGTGGCAGAACAAGCCTTTAGAGGACTCACAGTCTATTTAACAGAATAGCATCCAGGTCCTTTAGACTAATACATTGTCTTCAGTATAAAATGGCAGTTTTGAGGTCAGAAATGTATAGCAATAATTAGATGCTCAATGTTAAACCAGACCAGGCAGGTGGTTTACAGCCATTCTCTTAACAGCATCTCCTAGACTTCCTAACAGCATTTGGACTGCCTGATGTGGCTGGAGAACACAGCTTTACCTAACATATCCATTAACAACAAAAATCATGAGACAGACTTGTCAGTGTTCAGGTTAAGGGCTTCTAAAGAAGTCATTTAGGTATGATAACCTCATTAAAACTGTGCTCAGAAGCTGCTATTGTGACACCCATGACATATTAAATGCTCATCAGAAAACCAGTCATCATTAACATCTCTATTTCTTCTGCTTCACAGAAAGGTTGAAATTGAGTTTCACTGGTTATAGATATGTATGTTGGTTTAGAATCATCCTTCCTAGACTGAGCTAAAAAAAAAATCTGGCCAATGTTACCTAAATTAAGTTGTATGCCTTGAATTCCTGGGGGTCAATTAAAAAATTTCAGTCCTGCTTTATAAACCATCTTCACACAAGATCATTATATAAACCATTTGGAGATAGATGAATAAGGCTGACCAGCACGTGGTCAGCTTTTTTTAATGATAAATTGATATAACCAAATCTAAAAACTTTTAAAAGACCCTTTAAAAGCGTAAAAACTTAAAAAAAAAACAGATATGAGTTAAACTCTACTATTTCTCTCAGCCTTTCTCAGATATACCAAACCTGAAATCTTAAAATATTAAGAATAACCATAACATTTCCCATTGCCTGCACTGAACTACTTTAGTTCACACGGACTCCTTCAGGGTATTCAGAAACCAGTGGTTGAAAGTCTCCTTGTGTATTTCGTTCCATGAGATACCAGGCCATTCTCAAGGAGGAAAATAAGCCTGGTTATTTCCCAACAAGTTTGACATTGTTTTGCCATTTCCTGAATGAGCGTATCAGTCCTTGGCCACCACACAAATCATCCAGCCAGGACAGGCTATTTTTATAGTTCCCAGATGCTCTTTATGTACTTTCATGCATGACATGAGCTTCGCAGGATACAACCACTCTGTCGACCTTGGTGCATGTGAAACTGTTTTCTCCAAGTACAGAAAGGTAGGAGCTGTGTCTTACACATGGGTACATCTATTCATAGTTATGTCATGCACTTCAGCTAGCTCTGCATTCGTTTCATTTTCACAATGTACCTTGAAATTTGTCATTGGCAGGAGTTCAATTTGTGTCATAAAAAACACACTGTCTTCAGTTTCAGTTCAGTCTAGTTATCTGCTGCTTCCAAAGGGAAATGTGACAAGGCATTTGCATTCAGGAGTTGTATAGTACTTATGGTCCCAGCTCTATTTCGACAGCACTCAGCCATTATCACCCATTTCTGAAATACTATTGACAGTCAGCATATGAATAAACTCTTCCAAAAAAATTCCCTTGAGGTTGCCTTCACAAAGTCTTGGAAGTAGTAAGAAAAAAGTCCACAGTCAAATATTTGACCTCAGTGTTATTAAAACCACCTGACTGAAACAACAATCAAATACCCCTAGGAAAGCCAACAGAAACCATGAATTACATTCCTTTTTGAGGATAACCAGTTATTCATACAGATTGCTGCTTACAAAATGGGTAACTTACCACCTGTACAGCAATTCAAGGAAGTGGATGTACATGGTGTTAATAGATACAATAAAACCAGTTTTGACACTGCCAAGATACTCGTAGCCTCTGAAGGCTCCTTCCACAATAAACTATAGCAAAGCACAACTGTAGTTTGGGAGACCACAGAGGTGAAGCCCATGGTACAGAAGTAAAGAGTTTATCTACCCAAGAGTATCAGATTGGGAAAGAACCTGAGGTGCCCTTGGTGCTTCAACTGCCCTGTTTGGTTCATTACTGTGTAGCTCCAGGCCGTAAGTGAAACCAAACTACACATCAGCCAGGGGCAGTGACACATGACAGAAAATGCCTGAGGACTTGGACTTGTAACTAAGGCAGCAAATAACAACTTCTGTACAACAGCTATTCCAGGAACTTGCTAGACTGGTTTTCATATTCTGCTCCTGTTCTGGATGTTACATCAACTTACAACAACTTAAAGAGAGGTTGTTCCTGTTGATGATGATGGCATGTTGGTTTCAAATACTTTTATATATGGAAGATGAGAACATATTTTGCGGAGTTGCAAATATAACAAAAAAGTGACAGTACGCAAAAAGCCATGGGGCACACACAAAATAGATGCAACATTCCTTTTTTCTCTCACTTGGAACAACTTTATAACTTCAGTACAGTGCTGCAGTAAAATTCACTAAAGAACATTGGTTTCTGTCTCTATTAGGGACTCATGGGAAAACTGCTCTGTCTGAAGTCCAAATTACATCTTCCAGCATTAAACCCCTTGCTCTATACTTTGACAGAGAATTGACATTTTCCTTCACTGTGTTCAAAACTATTCACAGTTTTAAAAGCATGTCTGGTACTTGATACAGTCACACATTAATCTCTCTGACTTCACAATCAAGGAAAATATATGCCCCATAACATACTAAAAGAGAAAATGCCACTCTTGGATAGCTGAACTGTGCCTGTAAACTATTACTGGAAGCACAGACATATTTTAGTTTGGTTGGTTTAGCTATGGGGACCAGGGCTGAAGGCAGAATGAAGTCCCCAGGTATGTGCTCACTCTGGCTTGCAACCTGGTAGAAGATGTGGGTCTCTCTGCCCAACTTTGCTCCTTCTCCTCAGCTCTGACCTGCTCTGGGCAGGGATGGATGGCAGTGTGTGAAAGCAGGCTGTTCCAGGATGAGGAGTTGTGATAAGCCTTCAGTGCATTCTGGCTGGGGATTGAGATCCCCAGGGGCCCCTGGTGTCACTCCTCAGCTGCTAAGTCTGAGCACTACAAAAGGTGCTACCTTGCTGTAAACAGTACCAATGAACAGAACCAAATGGATAAAAACCGGGATGTCTGATTCTGAAGTCCGGTTTGACTGCAGATTTGTTTTGCAACCTTGATTTACATCTGGAAAGGTGTGCTTTATCAGCTCCAGGCAGCCCTAGGTAAGCTGGCTCTGGTGAGTGAAAGATGACAGGCAGGTATCATCTGGCAGCCCTGAGGACTCCACTGTCCACTACAGCACTGCCCTTGTCACTGAAAACGTCTCTGCTCAAGTGTGAATATGGTGCACGGGCAGTAATGCAGGTATAAGTTGTATCTAATAATTAAAGAAAAAAATTGAATGATATAGTAAGAGATCTATATGCACTAAAATATTTTTCTGTACTTCAGTAAAGAGAAATCCTTCCTTAGAAAAATTAGAGCACTTAGTTGTTAAAGTCTATTTATATGAGCTTAAAAATGTGTTGAAAAGAAACAAATTTGTTTTCACGTCCTACACAATTCATCTTGCCTTAAAAGCTTGGTATACAACAAAACAAAGAAAAACAGTTTTATCCAGAGATGTCGTCCTTTGCACCAAGTCATATGTTTGGTCTTGTACTCTTTCTAAGCCATTTTTATGCTAAGAGAAAGAAAAACACCTGCAGCACTGAAAATTGCAAATAATGCTGTCATTTGAGCACCAAAATTAAAAGAAAATATTTCAAGTTTCTTTCATATTGTCCTTATGAAGTGTGTTTTGTAATTCAAAATAACGAGAAAAACTACGCAGTTTAGCCTGAAGAGTGATTCCCAAAGATTACATTTGATTCTCAATTCCAACTCTGCAACTTTGGGAAATATAACTTAATCTTTTTACTTAGATCTCACTGTAAACTGTTTTATAATAGTTCACCTAGGATTTATTCATCTCACCAGTGTTTCATGTTAATTAGCTGGACAAAATATACAGAAAAATGAAACAAAATCCCAAAATGATAAAGAAAACCTTATCAAAGGATATAAACTACACATATCTTCACTTTCAGAATTCTCTTCAAGACACTTCATCTTCACAATAAAAAAAACCAGCCTTGACTTTGAATTCAAGGTTGATTGAATTTTGTCACACTCCCAACTTTCCAGACCCTGTTAATTCAAATTATTAATTGGCAGATAGCCAGAAGAAGCAGGGGAGGGGAAATCTAATTTGTGCATGTGCTTAGACAACCAAAAATTCCCTTTGCAATTGCTTATCTCCACAGTCCCTCTGTTCATCTTCCAGAAAAGCAACAAAATAAGAGCAGAAGCACTGCCATAGTAGATGAGAATGAAGTGCTGAAAGTATAATCCATTTTCCAACAACTGCAGAAACAAACATTCTTGCCTTTTTTACTCTCCTTGTTTTCATTGCTGGTATTAGTAGTTATTTTTTAACTGCTGCACAATATGGCAAGTACCTCTGACAAGAGATGTAAAGCCAAAGCCTCTTTCCCGAAGAACATTTATTAAAGCTCTTGACTAAACCCACTGGAGCTATTAAAGTTAAGGATGGGACTTTATGGCTCTCAAGTGAAGCAGGGGCATGACAGTGATCCCAAGGTACTCAGAGAACCTCACTGCTTTCAGCTGTAAGGAAGGCACAGTTTACAAGGACAAAGAGGAGAGATGCAGGGGCCCACATATAAGTTCATAAAAAAATGGATTTATCCACTTTCTAAGCTCGCTCTTTCTTATGTCAGATCCCACAATTAGTTTTGTCTTTTCTCATTTCTTTGTCATGCTTTTAAAACTTCATTATTTCTCCTTAGTTTTTGGGGTATTCAGAATGAAGGTTATCTTTACGCTGGGGTGGCTGAAAATTTGCAGTTTTCTATGTCCAAGACACAGCTGACTAAACTTGGTAACATTTACAGTATCTGCTGAAATCAATACCTGACTTCCTCTATCCCAAGTAGCATTAATTAGATAACTGACAGTAAAATAAAAGAAAAAAATAGAAAAAAAGGAAAAGATGTGATGATCACTGTCATCTGCCTACTGTCTCTTAAAATGTGACCTGCAGTCACTTTTTACCGCTACCATTGAAAGAGTGAATGGTTCAATCTGGAAGCATTTGTAGCATAAAAATATACAGAAAAATTCATATTCAATTTTTAGAGGTAATGTAGGCAATAGAACATCTGGAGCTAAAAGCAGTATGTGAAATAAAATAATCCTTTAGGTTGGAAAAGACCTTTAGGATCATGAAGGCCAAGTGTACAATGATGGTATTTATATGCCTTGTAATTTGTTCCTTGCTGAAACCCCTGTGGAACTTGACAGCCAGGGGCTGGAAGCCTGGAGAGTCCCAGCTGTCACCACAGTGCAGGTGACCCCAGGAGGCTTCAGGACACTTATGGAATGGTACAACTCCACTGTGGAGAGCTCTGCCATGGCTGGGCAGATTTAATACAGCACTGTGGCCTTGCTGGCCAGGTTTTGGCCTTCTTGCTGTATGGCCTGCAAAGCCTTCTGAACAAATGGTATTACAGACTTGGGATTTTATGTTGCTCTTCATTGTATTACTGCCATAGTCAGTGGGAATAAAATTGACTTCAGGAAGACAAAGGTCAACCTGCTGCAGTTTTTTTTCTTGCACATTATTGCTAATAAGAAGTTGTGTCAAAGTGAAATTAACTCTAATTTGCAGGGATAATGCTTCAATACCCCTTTTTGCAGTTTTGTTGCCATAGATACGAACAGCTGTATCTGACCAAAACTTACTCAACCACTTGTCTGTTTCACAGGGAAGGTGAGATAGATCCGACAGTCTTTTATCAGCATGCACTACGAGTAATAGTCAAAAACGCATCAAACACTCCCTTGTTACAATGTGCACTAGCACCAGTATTTGGGGGAGACACTCATATATGACAGACAGCTGGAAGCTATGCTGTTGCCTTCCGAAATCTGTATGCAAATTCAAAGCCATAATTTAGCCTTTAATGTAATCAAATGCCCTTTAAACATGAGGGGAGTGAGTTTGTTTCAATATGCTCAACATTCAATTCAAATCTTTCAAGATAGCTCACCATTAAGCATAGCACAGAAAACATTTTGCAACCTCCCCCCAATTCTTTATATATTCAGAAATACTTCAACTGTCCTGCCAACTCCAAGAGGTAAGTAATTTCACTTGGAAAAAAGAGGCAACCTGTCAACCCTTTCCCAAGCCTCAGGCTTCCGCAAAATTCAGTCCTATCTGTACTACATACAGTAAGCAACCACATCTTGCTTCATCCTTTGAAGCAAGTCTTGACCTCATCCTTTTACCTCTGTTTCAGCTTGGTGGGCCTAATTTAAGTAGTGATTTACTAATCAGATGAAAAAGCATTAAAAATGCCTGCAAAACTAATCAAGTCCCAGTGGCTACTTCACCTTCAATCGCCTGATTTCCATAGCTGCCAGATCAAAGGTATTGCAGATGGCACAGACTCAACAGCACAATTCAAAGCTGGGGATGGATTACTGACAATTGAATATCACTGATGAGTAAACCAAAGGTAAAAATGACAGCTTTTCAAATGTGCAGGGGAAGAAAGAGGTCTATAAGAATTCTCCTAATAAGACAGTTCTTTTCTGCTTCCAGGTCTGTTTAGCTACAATTCACTGTACTGATCTGGTGCAATACAACTGGGGATAGGGGAACATAATATTGACTGGTTTTATTCCAATACTGGGCTGAAAAGCCTATTAATTATATAAAGATTACACAGCATCCACAGGAAATGACTGCGGTTTTCAAGTGTTTAATTACTATGGGAAAAAAGTAACAGTGCTTTTAGAGCAATGCCTCAACAACTTCTTATATATTGGCTATTACCCATAAGAAAATGAGGTAACTCTAAAGGCAGAATGTTAATTTTCATCTGTTATATTAGTTAAAAATACTACATGCGTACATTAGTTAAAAATATTCTGCGTTGTTCCAAACAAAACTAAAAGTGGCTAAATTAATAGAACAAGGTACAGTATATGATAAATTGTCATTGGCTTTAGGCTGTTTTATACCTAGTTTTTAGGCTCAGATAATACAAAAAACAAGAGCAGGAAAATGTGATCACAGATGTATGAGTTTACCTTTTTTATCAGTTCAGTTCTAGTTTAAAGCAGTTTAAAGAGCTTTGATAATGGAAGGAGATGGGAGCAGATCAAATGGTACAAGTGATGTGATTATCTTACCCTGCTCACCATCTCGGGTAGATTTAATTTAGAGCAGCACGATCACATCTGACTGTGGCAAACAGCTCTGCACCTGCCTTCCGAAGGGACTTCTTCACAGGAGACTGAGAGCTGCTGTATTTGCAAGGGTTTTAGGAAAATCACTATTTTTAAGCTTCTGGTATCTTCTCAAGACAGGAAAAAAAAGTTCAATAAAGAGAATGATGCAAGTTTCCAGAATACTAAGAAAACACGCAATGAATAAAATCTGCTGTGCAAACTCTCTCCAGAGTCACTAAGCATTATTACAATTCTGTAAACAAGCTCTGGGGCTGAATTTGGTAGTTAACTTGAGCAAACGGGACAAAGCCACAGCAAAATCCACACACCTGGAAGATTACATCAACAAATCCACTCCAGGAGTAACAGACTTGCCACAGTACCAGAAACTTCATTTTCTCCATCCCTGTAAAAACAAGGCCACTCCTATTCTGCTCTCTTTCAAAGGGACATACAATTCTTCTGCTGCATAGCAACAATGGTTTGAATCAATATAAACGTTATCTCATTTGTCTCCAATGTTCTTGTGTCAAAATATTAGGAACACAAAACATTACCTATCAATGAGTTCTTAATGCTCACTGTCCTGCGAAATCCTAATCCAAACCTGACTTAGGAGTCAAGAGAAAACATGTGCCAAGAAGCTGGACTCCAACAAAGCTGACATACTCTTTATACAAGCTGCTGTATGCAAGGCAAGAGCATGCACTGATTACAGGACAGATGACTGAAGCAAGAAGAGAGCTCTGAGACACATGGCACCATGAAAGCTTTGGAGAAGGATTGAAATAATATCCACAAGATAAATGGAAACTCTGGAGAGTCTAAGGAGACTTTGCAAATTTCCAAAACACAATTTTGATTAAAAATGTTAATATAAAGAAAGGTGGTTAATTTATAGGAAAAATAAATAGGAAGAACAATTGGCAAATTTGTATTTATACAAAACTGGTAATAGGCAGTAACAGCAGGCTTAATACCAAGGCTTTTTCCCCTCATTTTTTGATTTTGGCCACACTAGCTATTCAAACATCTATGGAGAAGAGAAATTCAGAAATTAGGCCTCCCAGCCAGGGTTTTCAGACCATTCCCCCTCCTCCTCCTTCACTTAACTTCCCTGACCCAAGTGCATCTACTGATATCATTCCTTGGAGCACAATTTTCAAATTGATGGCACCACAAATAGCTTTGCTTCCTTAAGTTTTGCTGCTCTGGCCTAGGGTTATGATTTTAAAAACTGATACAGTATTCGTTACTTTTCTTTCTTTTAATGATCTTTGCATAATTTTAAGCATGTGTGTAATGGGGAGAATTTTCATTCTTTGAGCTTGCAAAGATTCCAACACATTATCTAATTAGGTTACATTCAAAAGATTTGGGCTTACTCTTAAGCAGATAATTTACAAAGACCTATCAGTTTCTAGAGAGAAATCAAATGCATGCATACATTATAAGGAAAAACAGCTTCTCCAGTTTACTACTAAACAACATTTATCAGCTCATATGGTTTAAAAAAAGAGTCATCCAGCTATAATTAATAGCTTTACATAAACCTAGAATTCTTTAAAAGGAGATAAAATACTGGAATGAAATAATTTGTCTTGAAATGTTTGAGGCAATGTTTTATGAAGACATGGCTGGAAAGGCCTCATGTCATTTCAGGTACCAAAGTTTAGACTTAGACATATTTTAACACACCTGAACTTTTGACTTCAAAATAAAGAATTTGAAAAAAAATAAGGGCATGAAACTAGAAGTGCAAAATAAGATTATTTTTCTAAAACCTGACGTGATTTATTTTTAAACATGAGAATTATTTGGATTTGAGGTCAAATGCTGAAGCCTACTACTGAGCCTTAAATGACCAAAAATATTTAATAACTGTATTCATGAAATAGAATCACATAAGGAACAAGAAGACACACTATTGTTGAAGGCCATATTACAATGTTTATTCAAAAAGGTGCACTGCATCCTTCTTTTGTGCCAGTAAAAGAATTATTATTTTTGCATAATGATGCTCTATTTTTAATACAGATAAAAAGATTAATCTCAATATCAACTCCTTGCTGTACCTTGACCTGAAACAAGTATTTTAGTATTTCTAAACTAGCAATCCAGAAATTGCCAATGACTACTATGGTAGGAATATTTCTTCACACAGACTGCTGTTTTCTTAATATTATCAACTGCTCTTAATGGGACATATTCTAAACATACATTTTGAGATAAACCACTGAACACATAAGGTTTCTTCCTTGATGCATTTTGCAGTTTCAAGAGGCAGAATTGGTTACCAAAGGCAAAATTGCACTATCAAACTGTAAAATGTGACCATAAATAAATGTCATGTTTTACATATAATATATTTTTAATAATTACCTATTTAGACAAAAGTATTACTAAATGTGTGATATACTGTGTATGTATAAAACTAAAAGATTAAAGACACCTGAGGTATAGTGTAAATAGTTCAGCATAAAAGTTAAAACATTATTTGAAGGCCAGTGACCTAAAGGGAAGTTCTAATTGTTTTGGCGTTTTCCTAGCATCTCACATGAAGCTAACCTCAGGTTTTGCTTGGCACCTTGTAACTCAATGAAGAGAGAAAATGTCTAGCCAGAGTCCTGGACTCACTTCAATCAGTAAGAAAGATGCCAGTGGCCTCAAACCAGCTATTACTAAAAAGGATGAGTACACAGTACAAACTGTTCAAAGCACGGTATCATTGCCATTGTGTTTACAAAGAGTTCTCTGAGTCAGACTGGCATTTTTTTCTGTGTAGCAGAGAAACAAAAATACCTTATACTTTTAAAATTAAGTTTTACAATGTTGAATGTAATCATCCTTTAAACATACAAACAAAAAACAAAAAAAAGGAATATTTTTTCCATCAAGAAATGTAAAAATGATTAAGATTAATCATTATATCCAGAAACCTTGATTACAGGGGGAACAAAGTAGGGACTAGAAAGAAATTATTCTACATTTCCTTGATCAGAGATATACAATCATGCTATAGATGAAGGCAGCTATGATTGATTACTCTGTTTATTAGGACTGCAAGCTGGTTAGATAAAAGGGAAAATTAATTTGTGCATGCATCAGTTGAACTAAGCTTATTTAAACTGATTTAGGTTGACGATAAACACAATTCACGTTACAGACATTTGGGACGCTTGCTAAATCACACTGTAGCTCACAGAGTAACCAATAAAAAATGTTAACCATTTCAGATATAACAAAAATTACAAACCCACTTTGCTCTGTTACAACGGAGATGTTCGGGAGAGGGCCTTCCCTGCTCCCCTGGTATTTTCTGAGTAGGTGCCATCCATATTAACCCAATCTTCAGAACCATTGATTAGAAGATACAGCACTATACGACCCTGAGTAGCCACCTCACGTGTAAAGGTCTGAACACAGCAGAGATTATTCAAAGGCTAGGGGCAAAAGACTATTTCGAGATCTACTGCAGAAATGGTGGCACTGGTGTAAAACCAGGCGTGCTGCAGCAGTTTGCCTCTGCTCCTTACCTGGAGTTTACTGCCCCTGACAGCTGAACCAGAGCTACAGACTGACTGATCTCTCATTGCATTCTTTAAAGCTAGAACATCCTGGTCATTTTAAGGGACTTCAGCAAGAGCTGGCTGGGAATGGACTTAGCACTAAAACAGTCAGGGAACTTGAGTGCTCTGCTTTTGCAGCTCAGGTGTGGGCTCTGTGATACCTTAAATCACCTCAGCTTTTTCTGTGGTAACCACTCACTCTCCAAATATGCCACTACAACAACTTAACTAATCACTGTATTCACATTTGCGAAAGAAACCCCAAGCTTGGACCAAGGTCCTTGATTACAAAGCCAAGCGTGAACCTGTGATCTCAGTGTGTAAGCACAAACACAGTTTCAGTGACGACCATGTTTGCAAATCCATTTTGATTAATTATACCTGAAATATCTCCAGTTTACACCAAAGAACTAAACCTTAACTTTCACCACTACATTAAGTAAACTTTTGGGGAAAAAATAGTAATTTTATTTCTCTTCATTTACAGCATTTAGCGTGTAGACTAGACAGTAAAATTCCAGGTGAAGATGTTCACAGGCTGCTTGAAGACAGAATTTCTTCTGAAATTAACTGATGTTAATCTGTATATTGGGCACAAATTTTTAGCATGTACTATCTATAGAACAGTATGTTTATCCATCAATTGTATTAATCTTCCATTACATCAAAGCAGTTCAGATAGGAACAAGGTCATACAAAAATGTAAATGGAAATACAGATCCTGTACATCTCCAAGGCCTAATTAACAACTTATTGAAAAAACAATTATATTACCTGTCCTGTTTCTGTGTGGGATGGCTGCATGAGACATTCAAATTATTCAGGAGCATGTTTAACTAGACTGCCTGTAGTAATTGCATTTCTACCATGATACGGTAAAAATAATTCAGTTTAAAATAAAAGCTTTGTTTGAATCAACCTTTAAAAAGCAGAAAATCCTATTTGTCCTCAGAGGAAAATCTCCCAGCTCTGTTTGGGAAGCAGCCCATTTTCTGCACATACACAGTCCCTCATTACAGGCAGGTCACAGAAGGCACTGTGTATCTGGAATGTGCTACACACACAGTGTGTGCACAGTACCTGTCCAAAGAAATAAATACCTGAGCTTCCCAAGAGTGCTGCAGCCTAAGCTGAATTCGCTGACCCGGACATAGTTCTGCAGTTCTGCCCAGACAAGTTAAGCAGACTTTGGGTGGATGAAAAAGCACTCTTGACCTGTATGAAGTCTTTTCTGGGCAAACTCAGCAGAACAGTTTTTGGGCAAGGCAGAACTCCACTTCCCCCTCCTTGTGGCACAGTGTTTGCTCATGAATGCATGAACCTTCCCCTTTAGCTGGCACTCCAGCTGAACTAAACACATACTTATTAATGCCTACAACAAAAATTACCTTTTCCCACTTTGTATATCTCTTATTATCACTTTCAAGTGACGGCACAGTCAATGTGGTATCATAATGTGCTCTACAAATCAAATAGCAGAGTATGGGATTATCACAGTTCAGTCCTACAAGGTCTGAGCTACGCCTTAAATAATCACCAGCTTAGATTAAAAATCAAAGGATAAGGCACTGTGTCATCTCATTTTGGAATGCTAGCATACTCTTTGCTATCATTGAAAACTTTCCTTGAAACCTTAGCTAAAGACAACCTTAGTCAAAGACAAAAGACTAAAAATAAAGCAGCACAATAATTTTATTCCAGTAGCAGTAATTTAAAACTGCACTATGTAAGAGAAAGGTTCAAAGCAAGTATTTCAGAAGTTAGCCATGACTCGAATAGTAGTTTCATGTCTCTACCACATTGTAAAATACACAGGTCCATGTTCTAGCTACATACACTTTTTTCTGACTTGGTTGATAGCTCAAAAAATACTCATTAATATTTCATTAATAAAATCAGAGTTCAGTTAACCATGACTCACATAGTAGGAAGAGAAATACCAGGGAATGTACAAATAAAGCTCTACTTCAGCCATGAAACAGCTGCAAATTTAAAGAATGTTCACATTATTTAAAAATATGCTTCTTTAAAAATATTGTTACGACAGTTAACTATTTTTCAGTGAACAGTTATGATGCCATTAGACTTTTAAGAACAACCACTCTATGAATAGTTGATGCATACACCCACAGGTGCAATATTATTGATGGCAACACTTGAAAAACAACATTAGAAAACAAAATCAATACAGTTTATTAATTAAATCTCAGAATTATAAAGGATATTGTTTAAAAGCAGTTTGATTTTCTACTCCATAAATCTAACTGACCAATAAAATTATTTGGTGGGTCAGGTGCCAACAGTAAGTTTAGTTAACATACAGAAAGCCTCTGTACCCTATGCCTGTGCAACACCACTAATAAAGTTCTAAATAACAAAAAAAACCATTAAAATCATTAAAAACTAGTAACTGTAAAAAATTATAAAAGCTGTTATAGAAAGGTATGCAAGGGGGTATTATGGAACTTTTCCAAATCATGCATTTACAAGCAAACTTTTTGTTTATAGATTGTCTTGATTTCTTTGTATAAAATGCAGTATTCTTCTTATGCAAAAAAATATGTATTTCCTCAAAATAAAGTATGTTAGTGTTAACTTATGGATAACAGAACATCCTTCTCAATCACACCAAATGAATGCTTCTGAGAAAATACTGTTCTGGAAACTTTTACAAAAATAATGAACTTTTTTTTATATTAATCTGTGCCTCTGCACTTCTAGCAAGAGTCACAACTTGCACTAGCACATTTCATTTGTGACATTCCTAAACTGCACTTATTCCAAGCAATTTGAACAACAGAAATCAGTTGATATGCTGATACATTTGAAGTACCTTCCATTACATCCTATCCATCTCGTTCTTAAATTGAAAGTAACTAATTCACACAAGAAACATAAAACTAGGAAAAGGGAACCTGTTTCTTCCTAGATATTGTGCATACACCTACTTTTCCTACTTTTTCAAACTGAACTTCCCAACCTTTCATTTTTCGACATCTAATTCACCTCATCTCTTTGCTTTATCTTGCTTTTTTAGAAGGTTTTCCAGTCAAAATACTGTCATTCCCTGTGCATTCATATAACATATCCCACATGATCCTGATAAAGATGACCTCTTACCATTGCCACACCTATCATACCAACAACAGTTATCAACAGTTATTCTGACTGCTGGGGACATCTTCACTAAGAGCCAGACAAAGGGTACAGAAGATAGTACTCTCATTATTAGCACCATTATTCCTCAAAATTACTGATAATTCAGGATGTCAAGGTCTTGCATTCATAGAGATAACATGCTAACAGATCACAGAATACTACATTGTTGGCAATTTGAGATAAAGCAAAGCACCAAACTGTATCAGAGAACTGGATGATCTGCTTAAGTATGTGTTTATGAAACACGAAAAGAACTGGGAAG
The DNA here is from genome assembly GCA_008694505.1 of Cyanoderma ruficeps. Lineage (NCBI taxonomy): Eukaryota > Metazoa > Chordata > Aves > Passeriformes > Timaliidae > Cyanoderma > Cyanoderma ruficeps. The sequence continues at coordinate 31,510,108 of VZDJ01007754.1, read as the reverse complement.
AACGTTCATCTGAGAGAAGTAAGCTGGAAATCCATGCAGTCAGAAGTAACTCATCAGGCACTCCCAAATTTTATTGCTAGAATATATACTGAATACACAGGCCCAGAGTGTAATTATAATTTTGTCATTTGAAACAGTTTAGTTAATAGCAACCATGGAAGCTCATTAGCCCAGTAAACTAGGGAAAAAATTTGCACCTGGAGAAAGTACAAGGGTAAAAACGTGGAGAGCTCTTCCTACTCCACTGCCACCAGGGACCAAAGGTAATGATTAAATAGCCCAAAAAAGGCAACCTGTGGCAAAAAAAAAAATCATATTCCTATTCTGGGTTAAGGGTGTAATTAGCTTGAAATAGATTACACTTGAAAACTCAATGAAATTAATTCTAATAGGAAAATCTAGCTAACTGAAACAGCACAAAACCTCCACTTGTGATTCATGTTTTAAAGGAATAGAAACATGCTACACAAAAAAATCCAAACAAGCAATATATACTTTCTTCTAGGTAGAAGAAGAGCATTTTTAGAGATAAGGAGGTTATTAGTAACCAAAACGAATGGTAAAAGACAACTTTAAATTAGTACACTGCAATAATTTGTGCCTTAAGAGTCTTTAAAGTGTTTGTGAGAGAATCATTTCAATGATGCTAATTTTCAATACATTTTGGAGCACCAGAGAAATTCAGTAAGATTGATAGCATTTTCTGCTAATAGTTGAGGATGGTAAGCAGTGTGATCTCAGTAATTATAGAGCTCTATGCCATTACTAATCTCAGGCAAAATAACCATAAACTTATAAAGGATAAATTCACTGGGAAATTACAAGAAAAAAACTGATGCCAGTGAACATCATTTTATAGAAACTTGCTAAATAAAACAGAGAATTTTATTTAATCACCTGATAAAGTTATAAACTCTGGTCAGCAGACTTTATTCCATAAACAAAACACACAGACTTCTGAATGTGGCTTACAGCCACACAAAACTCAGAGTAAGAAATTATTATCAGTATCATCAAATGTGATTAAGATATAGACATGAAAAAGTAGCTGTTAACAGGAAATAATAATTGAAAAAGTCTCTACATTCCTCCAATAAAATCATCCAGTACTCACTCAATACTATTTAGAAGTATCATCAATGATAAAAAAGTAAATACTGTTGATAGCAGTAATGGCACAAAAATTGTGAAACTGGTCAGCAAAGGTAGTAGAATTGTTCATACAAAGAAATATGGATTTCTTTGTATGATGGGGACAGTGTATTACAGCCAAGTGGACTTATGCAGCAAGCAAGAACCAATGCAGGTAATACTCAGAAAACAGTGCACAGAAGCCACAGACTTACAAAATACATACAAATCTGAATGGCATAGAAACAACTCAATACAAATGACAGCAAAGCCTGACAACAAAAGGGAGTAATAAACTTCCCAGACATGTAAGTGCATAAGACCAGAGATAGTAGCTTAGTCCACAGCATTAGTGGCACTGGAATAGTGAATATAGTCATATAGTCCCTGCACTGTTTTCTGAAAATGGCAAAGATCTTGTTATTTCTCCATTATTCACAAAAAAAGAAGAATTATGTACCTTCTTAAGATGTTAACCAGAACACCCCATGTGCTGCTATTAGCACAGAAACTCATTTGGAAAGAGCACGGCAGCAATTTGAAAATGCTGCAGAGAATAATGAACGTTACATGAACACAGAAGCTATCTCTGATCCATTGCAGGAAAGTAAGATAGCACAGGCATAAAGTTAGAGCTCGGGCAGTATTGCTGGTGTAGGTACAATGGTGAGACAGATCTTACTGCTGACATGTTTTGGGGTTATTTCCTAGCACAGCAATTACTTAAGACCAAAGTCACTTAAAAAACTGTACAGTACTTCTTTGTTTTGCTTCTTCAATCTGTATCTTAAAAACCAGCCCTGAACAAATGCAGACTTTTTGTTAAATGCCTCTCTTCAAGAGAGCTGGACTGCCACAGCCTTAAGTGACAACACAGGAGGGGTCCATGATCATGTATGTGCACAGGATGTGACTGCCCGGGTGACTTCGGCAAGGAAAAGCCTCACAGGACAGGGAGTGGCACACCAGAGGTGACTCTTATTTGGTGATTTCTTTTGGCTTACCTGGTCCTGAGACCCTTGAGCTGCTGAATGCTGCTCCTCGCAGGCTGCTGTCAAGAGTCTGGGGGTTTGAGTTACCATGGAGATCACTGCATCTGACAGCTGAGGGGGCTGCAATGAGAGACAGAGGTACCCATCAAACCAGTGCCCATCACCTCAAAACACAAGCACTTGACTCGTTTTGCTTTCGGCATTCACCAAGGTCTGAGCACCCAGATTAGGAGCTTTAGCTAAACTGTAAGGAGAAAAAGCCCAACACCCATTACCAAAAGAATTAGAGAGGTGAGGGCAATCCCCAGTGACACACAGCATCTGAGCACTCTGCAAAGCCATGCATTTTTTCAGGAGCTTGGAAAGATCCTAATATACCACGAGTTTGACTCAACAATTTTCAGCCTCTCTGGTCAAGTATAACAACAGCAAACAATTCACCCAGAACCACTGCTGAGCACAGAACTGAAATGGCAGCACCCTGCCTCAGAACACAAAAGTTTTCCCTTACTCCAGCGGGGAACTGACTGAGCATCACTTCTGTGCAAGAAACAAACAGGCAAAAGAAGTCACCTTCTTGAATGTTTTTGGGGCAAGGCTGAACGCAAGTTTTTATGAAGATCAAACATGAAAGACAGCCTGGAATTTGTTTGCAATAATAAACCTGTGTGGAGATTTTCCAAGCCTGCCAACAAGCATGATATGTAAAGCCTCATTTCCTATTGCCTTTGCCATTCGAGCACCACATATATTGACTGGTTACTTATTCTTCCATTTCAAGCCTTAAGTCTTAATGGTCAATTTTTGTCTACATAATTTAATAATTAAATGCTGTAAAGTGAAATGAGATAGTCACTGGAGACTTTTAAAATTAATTATTCTCTTCCACACAAATGTCTGACAGCTTTTAAAACTATTGTTCTGGTTTTGTCTGGGACAGAGCTCATTTTCTTCCTAGCAGCTGACACAGTGCTGTATTTTGGATTCAGTATGAGAGTAATGTTAGTAACAGTGATGTTTTAGCTGCTGGTGAGCAGTGTTACACTGAGTTACACTGAGTCAGGGATGAGCAGGTGCATAAGAAGCTGGTGGGAGCATGGCTGGGACAATCCATGCCACACAATGTCACACCCAGTGTATGAACTGGAGGGGAGCTGGATGGGAGAGGCTGTTCACTGCTTGGGGCTGGGCTGAGCATCCTTCAGCAGGCTGTGAGCAATTGTACTGTGCACCACTTGTCCTTTTTAGGTTTTATTTCTCTCTCAGTTTGTTATCGCCCTTTTAATTATTATCATAATCTTTATTAATATTATAGTTAGCATTATATTTTATTTATTAATGACTTATTTCCATTATTAAACTCTTCTTATCTCAACACATATGTTTTGTTTTTTTCTGGTTTTCTTCCCCATCCCACTGGAGTGAGTAGGGGGATGGAGCAAGTGGCTGTGTGGTACTTAGCAACCAGCTGAAGTTAAACCACAACTATACACTAAGTATCATTTTATGATATAATCAATTTAATAGATAACATATTTAAACACATCATCAGGAAAAGCTTTCATAAATCCAGTTCTAATTCTCAGTCTGCAGTACTACAGCATGTTCTCGCTTACTTCATTGTGACATAAATACACCATCTAACCAAATACGCCTACCGACTTCAGAAAGAGTTACATCTATCCTAATCAGAGGTGAATGACTACACAAGGGACAACACCTGCCTTCTGAAGCATCAAAAACTATTAGCAATACATCAGCTGGACATCCACAGGTTTTTTCTGAGTTAGTCTACTAAATGCATATAAATCTTCATCTATGCGGCTACATATCTAATTACCTGTCTAATTCTCAGATGGCATTCTGAGTTGACTGTTCTCATCTCATCTCATCCTTTTTTTTAATAACTATAGAATCATTGACTGGTTGGGGTTTGAAGAGACTTAAAGATTATCTCGTTCCACCCCTCTTGCCATGGGCAGGGACACCTACCACTAGACCAAGTTGCTCAAAGCCCCATCCAACCTGGACTTGAACACTGCCAGAGTTGCAGCATCAGCAACTTGTCTCCCATCTCATTTTTCCTGTGGAGCATGTTTATGCAAAATGCAATATACTCAAGAAGCATAATTGTGTGTAAATGTAAAATCTGAAAATCCAAACAACAATTAGAGATTTCCCATGTCTCATGGGAAAATTGTTAAGAGCATTATTATACTAAAACTATCTCTATTCATTACCCTTACATTATGCTATGCAACAGTAACTAACACATACTGAGGTTGCTCTCATGTCAAATACCAGGGAAGTAACTGGCTTATCTGGAATGAAGCCTCCTGCAAGATTCATGCAGTTTAAAGGGCACTGTAGAATACCAGATACTCCTACCGTAGCACTGTGGATGAATCAGGGTTATTGAAGAAATTCTATTAATGCTTCCTGTCATAATTATACTCATAAACTGGTTGGGTCATGCTTTCATTTGTACCGTTTACAAATGTTATAAACTGGATCACTGGTGGTTCCTATCAGTAACAGGATCACTTAAAGGCTATTCATCTTGCCAATGCTACAGAGGCAGGAGGCAGCAGTGCAGGCAGCACTCGTAACACAGGCTGGAAGAGCTCATCAGTCCTTTGGTAAGACCAGCTTTGGTGGCCTTGCAAGACAACGTCTTGGCCAATACTAGCTCTCTACTGAAAAAGGGAATAGTAAAGTGAAAGAGACATATTAGAGGTTAAAATATATGATTATTATTATTTTATTAGATGTAAGTGTCAGTGAAGCTGAAAAGTTACATATATTTCCCTTATGATTGGGTGACAGCATACAGGAAATAATCTGCAATAATCATATGGTATCATATGGCCCTACCCACAATGTTCTATACCACAACAAGAGTTTCTTCAAATCCAATTTCATACAGAAGTAAATAATAATATGAGCTTTGAAATAAACAGTAGGCAAAGACAAAAATGTTCTTTTAAACTTTCATTTGTAATATCAGCATTACAGCCTATAATTACAGTAGGGTAAGGACTTAACAATTTACAAAGAAATTGAAAATTAATTCATCACCAGAGATCACAGAGTACAGCTGCAAAAGTGATTTGAACAGTGTAGAAATTACTTTAACATGAAGTATCTGGAGAGTTCTATTGGTATAGTTTATTACCAAAAAAAAAAAAAAAAAGACAGATGACCTAATTACAATGCCTAAGTATTTTCTCTGGGAGAATATACTAAGTACCAACTGGCCTGCTAATCCAGCAAAGGGTTTGCATTAAACAAATCAGCATCTGGAAGCTGACAAGAAATTCAAATGAGAAATAAAGCACATGCTTTCCATCACCTGTGACTAACCATCAGTACAACTATCCAACAGAGAAATGCAGAGATTCTCCATTTGTTGATGCCAAGCTCTAGTGGAACTTTCCCAGAAGATGAATTTTGGTGAAAACACAAGACATCCCTACAGTCATACAACAGTTACTCTATTTCATATGGATAGACCAAGTGTGCAATACAGAGAAATGGAGATTAGGTGCTGTAATCATCCTTTCCTGCTCATAAATTAAATATATTATGATCAAAACCAATAGTTTGGTTTGTAACTAAAGCACTGGGTGGTGACAAGCACTGTGCATGCTGAGCTGCTGGTGTCAGCAAATACTTAGTGACACACATGTGAACATATATACACATACAGTGAGAGGGGGAGTGTGTGTCCAGGCCACGTGGAGTCACACAACTACTGCCATCCTTCCAAAGACAGGGGGACTAAATTCTGCTGGAATAATACTCTGACTTCTAGTTTAAGAAGCTTACTCTGTCCTCCATGAGCTGAAAGGACTCAGCCACAGGAAAGTGGAGCTCTCTTCACAGGGGTCACTGGGGACATCAGTCAGATGACTGAAGACAGGCAATACAAATGATGCCCTCTGAATCTGTGCATGGAGCAATAAACATAGTGCTTCACATTACTAACTACTTGCCAGTCCTGTCCCTGTGGACACACTAAGCTTTCTGGGCAGAAAAACCTTCTTAGTGGGTTATTTCCGTGGGTTAGCCAAGCAGTTCCCCACCTCAGCTAAAACCCAAGAGCTGCTGTTTGCTTACAGCTCTCTCCCTGCAACAGCAGCCTCAGTCTGGGCACACAAGTAACATGGGTGTGATTGCTGAGGCTGGGAGAGTCCCACCTCAGGGACAGAAAGATGAGGCTCCACACCACAGCAGTTCAAGGGAACAATCTTTAATTCAAAATCTGACTCCATTTACATACATTTGTACAAAGGTCAAGAGATTGGCTACACAGGTCGCCACCTCTCCAACCTGGATGATGGACATCACCATCAATCATCTCTTCTCTCAGAGGAGAACTATATAAGCATTCTAAAAATACACATTGTTTAGATGAAGCCGTGTAAGAATCTGCAGCAACAAAGACAGAAGGCAGAAAATTCAGAGCGACACATGGGCTTCTTGCAAAGGGACAACAGAAGAAGAAAAGGAAATAAAACCAAGTTATGGCCTAACGGTCACATTGGTGTCACAGTAAGGAAGCTTAAAAATTTCACCCCTTTAGCAAAAGATAGGGAAGTTATTCAATGTGCTGATTTAGCTAGCATTGGTGCTGTTGCTAATCTATGCCTTGGGCTGCTAAGTGTCAAGAAACGTAACCATGTGTCAAGAAATGTAACCATGTTTAAATACCAACCAAAAAGAAAGTTAAAAATATTCTTTTCTTTTTACTAATTGTTAATCTGGTACACAAGGTTTGACTTTGGATTTGCACTGTGTTTGAAAACACAAAAGTCAACCTATGCAAACACGTTCATTGATCTCCTTATCTCTCAGCTCCTCCATTGGACACAATCTCTGTGAAGCAAAACTATGGAAAATCCTGGCACCATCTCCCACGTGAACAGTTGATGAATGAAGAAGACACCAACCCCCCTGTGACGGTCCCCAGTGCCAGCTTAATTTTAACTAAAGCAGTGAGGCCTTTCCTGTCCTGGCCAGGGCAGAGGACAAGCCCCGTGTCAGGGACAAACTGCACAGCACCATTTGCACTGAGAGGTCAATGAAGGGATGCTCCTGAACGGAGGGTTGAATTTGGTGCTGCCCTTAGTGGGCCACAGACCAAACAGAGCAGTCATCCTCTGCTTCATATATAGATTTCCTTTTGCAGGCACCTGAGCAACGTCAGGAAACTGAAACTGGGGGCCAGATTTATAGGAGGCACTTGAAATTACCAGCTGGGCAGGTGACCGGGGTAAGGGCACCTAAATAGTACAGCAGTTTTACTCTTGATTTAAACTTGTAATAGACGGTCACATCATTTTGGAAGATTTTTTAGTGAATTCTACTCAATTCCTCTAAATACATTTAGCTGCGCAAATATTTTTCCAGTCTGATTTCTATTTAAGTACTATTTCTGCATAGTTTTAGATAAACAATTTTATTTCTTTTTACTAAAAAATACAGATGAGAAGAAACCAAACCAGTGTCACTACTATCCTGTTCTAGCATATTTCTCTTAACTCTTTCATAATGAAAACAAACATTAATAGGATAACTAATTTATTATCCCACTTCCTTCAGGCTTTTAAAGGCACAGGAAAGTTTAAATGCTAAAAAGGCCATCTTTAAAAGACACTGAATTACAAAAGCAGAAATTGCATTCTATCTCTGGGAAAGAAATGCAGGATACCTAGTGCACAATATTTTGCTTTCTTTCAAATCAATAAACAGCTTCAATATTTTCAAACTACCCCGGTGGACTGGACTGGACTGGACTGGACTGGACTATACTATACTATACTATACTATACTACACTATACCATGACTATATGGAAGATTCTAACAGGACATTGATAATTTTGCCACCCTTCTGCAAAAAATAATCTAAAATGAATTTTCTAAAGCAATTCCAAAAAAATGTACAAGCCAGTGAAGAGAACATTCCAACATTTGCCAAACCCCTGCTGATGTGCTGGGGATTTAGTTTCTTTATGGATTAACATAATGTATAAATATAATCACAGCAGATTAACCACAGCTGTGGCTCCCCTGGGGCATGACCAGCAATTAGTCTGTACAAGGACCATGGGTAACACTGTAGATACACAGAGCAGAAACCAGGACCATCATTTTCAGCACAACACAACACAGCATGCTGGGTTTCTCTACCATGTTTCCAATGAGTACCTATGTGCTGGAACTCTGTTCAGAAAAACCCACACAATCTCTGAATATTAATGAATTTGCCCTGAGGTCTTTAGAGTAAATAAACACCATAATAAACACATAGCAGTTAATGTCCTGCTATGATAAAAAATTCCCGCTGTAGACACTTATGTATCTATTATTGCCCCACAGCTGCTTCCTCTAAAGGAAGCTATGAGAGATTTTTTATTTTAAATATATCATAGATGAATGCCCAGATTTGATGAAGTAGAAGAAGTCATGAGTCAGTTAAAAATCTGAAAATCAACGTTGAAATGAATCTTCATTATAGTACTAGTGCAAAAAGCTTCCCTATGGTAATATCTAAGCCAAAGCAACAAAAATACCCTCAGAAATAACCCACATCTTCCCACAAAAACTAAAAATACTTAAGCCTTGAAAGCCTCTCCTCAGGTGCAACTCACAGAGCCCGGGCTGCCCCTTTGAAGCAAGTCTCTCAAGGGAAAACAAAACTGCAGGTGGAAACTCTTCTCATGTTTCATCTTAACTAACTCTGTCAAAGCCAGCGGACATCATGAAATTAAGAATTTCAGAAGCACTGTCTCCTTACCTTGGCTGTATTATGCTACCCCTTTTATACAGGTGCCTCCCAAGATAAATTAACTCTTAGCAGCCCAAGCAGTGACTCAATCTAACCAGTCTTAGAGCCAGACTGGAACTGACAGCATCAATTCTCAAAATAATTTACCACTGTCAGCACTTTGCCGGCACAGACACTTTGACAGCTTTAGCTTTTTTCTGCTTCAGCTGTGTATTTGAGTGTAGAAGATATTCTCTCCACCATGTGTAATAGTTTCACAGGAGATACATGATTATCTACCATTATTTAATAGACCAGAACTTTCAGTGATAATAATGGATTTATGAAAAGCTTAGCTGTCAGCAACCAAACCCGGTACCAAGACTGGAAATGCTTACTACTGTAAGAGGATTTTTGCAGTATGTGGACAGATTCATGGGTGCTGTGGCCTATAACACAGCAATTCTGATACTTCTTTTATCAGACAGATAAAAGAAGTATCAGTATGTATGTATTGATGTGAGTATTGAATAGCACAACATTTATTTTACCAACCCTCAGGCAAACCAAATGTATTTTTTCTAATTAACAAGTCCAGATTTCAAAAAAAACAAACCCCCAAACTTCTCTCTTGACAGTAACTCAAGAGATTTCTGCTGAAATTTTTAAACATGAAACAAAAACCACAGCATGTCTAGGACTGTTGCAATGAAACATAAAGAAAGGAGTTTAATTATTAATTTTGTGATAGTGCAGGTAGGTGAGAAGAATTATCCCTTTCAGAAGCACTGAACTGTAATACTCTCATTTGCCTATTTAGCTCTACCTCAGGCAAAAGCAGAGAGGAAGAAACAGGAAAGAAGAAATGCAGCCCCCTGCACTGCTCTAGCAGTCACCATTACTGGATTTGAAAGTGACTGGGAGCTTAAAAAGAAAACCACACAATTTTGATTAATTCATGTAACTTTTGCCCTGAGTAAATCCGTCAGCCTAAAGTAAGAAATGAACTTTCAAGTCTTTGGCTCCCAGTTGTACAAATACTGCATTGCTTTCAGCATGCACACCTCGGAGGTGCCCAACTGCAGGGAACTACAGTGAAAGGATTTGCTGTTTCCCACATCTGAATGACCCAAAGTCTGTAGAGTTTTCCCAAGGTGCATCAGTAATGTGAATTGCAGCCCATGGCAAAGATGGACCCGGTACAATTCTCTTAAACGAGGTTTAATATGCATACCAATATCACCAGTTTCATTTTGGGTTAGCTGTAGTTTCCAAGAGATTTTGTAGGTGGGATATCATGGGCGTTGTGGTAATACAATCTTGATGTTGTGGAGGCATCAATAAGCACTGCAAGGTCAGGCTTTAGGAGAAATTACTAGAGTCAACTTTGGAGGAGATGGCAGAGAGGCACTTTGGACATGTGGCATGGCATTAGAGGAGCAGCTTGTCCCTAAAAGACCTTTGGAAACTTTGTCTTGCCTGGAACCTGAGCTACACATCACTGTAACAAGATGTATATATATGTGATAATTAGTATATTTAAGTCACATTTTCCCCCTTACATTATAGCAACTGTATGAAATGCTCTAGGCTAAAAGCTGCTGAATCAGGAAATGCATCAGAAGCTAACTAAAATGCCTTTCTAGTTATTGATTCCTGTTCTCTGTTTCATGTCAGTTTCCTAAAATCCATCCAACACAAGCACAAAAGGGTAATGAGTTTCTGAACCCACACTCTAATAGTGCACACTGCATCAAAGCTTTCAGTAATTGCCTGGATGCTGCTTCCCAGCAGTACTAAACAACTTAAATATAATTAGCTGGAAGCCCTATGGGCTTCATTTCCCCACTGGAACACCTCTTACACTAATCCATTTATCAGGCTGACAGATGACTGAATCACTGGCACTATGGACCCATTGTACTAATAATATTTCTCAAGCCCACATTCTGGTTTGTGCTTTATCGGGTACATTTTTGCAAAGGAAAAATCAGTGTTAAGAGTAGGGAGAGAACCAGACATACAACTCATTCATCTCTTCCCAGTACTGACCAATGTTATTTGTTTGATTAGCCCAGTAAGTACAAAATGCTGGAGCTGTCAGGCAGAAAATGAAAACTAAATGTATGCATTATGGAACTATATGATGCCAAAAATAATAGGGAAACACAAAAACATTGAAAAGACTCTTGGAAGTTTTCCAGCCATTCTGAAGTTTCAAGAGAAGTTTGCATAAGAGGACAATTTTCAGTATATTCTCCTGAGGATGGCCTGACTACAGCTGTGAAGCTAAAATTTCTTCATACTAATTACTTCTTGTACATCTTTCTGAACAACAGGCGACAAAAGAAATCTTAAAGCTGTCTGAGTTACATTGAATAGACACAAAATGAACATCATGCTACCACAAATCTATGCACTTTGCAAGCTGCTAGAGAATGCTCATAGAAGTACAAATAACATTTATTTAATTTCTTGGGCAGAATTTTCTAATATTGTAATAAAACCCATTTTATCCCCATGACTTTTATTTCCAAATTTCCAGGTTTCTATAAGTGGACCTCTGCAGAGGCTGAAATTATGGGGACTGCTGAAATTATGGGGAGCCAAGGTCTTCCAAAATGTGCCACACTGTGGAAATGAAGTAATTATAAAAATGCTAAATTCTCATCAAATTCTTTTAGATTATGAAAAAAAATTACTCTAGGATGTTGTATGTTTATGTTTTCTTCCTAAGAAGTTGTGGGATAGGAAACAAAAAGTGACAAAGCTGGAAATGACCAGTAAGAAAGAGGGTTTTAAAAGGTGCCCTTCTTCTAGAGCAATTATATCGTGGTCAATAATCCACATTCTGGCTTGGAATCACGGGATCCAGCTGGAGTAGTAGCACTGTTTCATCTGTTTATTTCCTCTGGACGCTCTCATCATGGACACAGAAAATACTGATGTTGAAAAACAATAAAACAAGAAACTTGTACTTCTTGTACTCTGCATAAGCCTCAACAATATGTTTGTAGTAAAGCCAACAGCCGACATTCCGAAATTCTCATAAAAGTAATACCACAAGTTAAAGTTAACTCGTGGACATTAGTATGAATTCAAAGAGTGAACAGGAAAGCTATACTTGAACTTTTAACAAAGAAATAGATAACTAAAATATATTCAGTGATGTAAATTGACTTAGCTGGTGAATCCTCCAGCAGCAGCAGGATGAGGTACAGCTGGCAGTTCTTGGGGGCAGCACCAAACACCGCAGAACAAGGCCAAAAAGAACAGCAGCTGCTTGGACATTACTTGTTTTTCAAAAATGCAATCACAAGTCTTTACACCACCCGGTAAAGTACTGAGCAGGTTATTAAATACTGAGCTGTTTGAGATTTCTTCATGTGAATCCCAGAGTAGAAATCTCAGTTTCACATCCACTCTCCACCCACTCCTTCCCTCCGGCCTGAAACTGGAAAACTCATCCCAGAGACACTGACACTTGCACATCAGCCAGTCACCTTGCCTGTCACTCAAAGATTGCCTATTCCTTCCCAGCCTCAGCTTCTCTGTTTAGTGTATTTTCTACTCCCACAAAGGGCAGACAGTATCCTGAGCAAGGGTTGCCCCAAACCATACAAACCTCAACACTTGTCAGTCACACTTTCACATGAAATGCAGAATTTCACACTCCTGTTAACACATACTCCTTTGAAATGCAGTGGTACTGAGCAGAGCAAACATCAGATCTAATCAAAAGAACATTCTGCAGTAAAAAATGTCAAAAAATCTTCTCTTGTTTTTAGTCATCTTTAATAAAACAGATCATGGTCCTGAATTTCCTAACTAGGAAACAGACTTCGCCAGCCAAAGAACGAACCACTGCCTTCATTTCTGTGCTTTATGAAGAAACTTGCTATAGTGTCATTGAAGTGAATTTCCTGTGTACTAACTCAGAGACAAATTTTAAATTCTTGAGGTAAGTAGTATCTCTTTAAAGCACTGTCAAAATTATTGTATATGTAGATTCATCCCTGTAAATCAGGGGCTAATGTACAGCAGCTTTATATCTAAACAGCTTCACTGAATTCTCAACATCTTTTAACAGAATCAGCAAAGAAGAGTTTGAGGAAAAGAGAGGAATCATCTAAGAATGAAACAGCTGGAGCCACAGTCCACTAACATCCATACTCTGTATGGTAGGAAGTGTACTTGGAAGGACACGGCACGTTAAGCAGTCAAACGTAAAAATGCGGAGTGTTTTAGAGTGCAAATTAAATGCCTGTTCTAAAAAGCATGGCAGAAATGACCTAACACATGATCTGCAAAAAGAGCACCCTTTGTAATACGCATTTGAAAAAATATTTTTATATTGAGTAATTGTTGTCTTCAGCATTAGAAGGGTAATGAATTTCACTGCCAGACAGCTTTTGTGCAGTCTCCATTTTGGACTCCTGACTAGATCAAATCTAGAACAGCCATAACTAACCCCAAAGCTGGCCCTGCTTTGACCTGGGTTTTGGATCTTCTAAAGTCCTGAATTATCACAGGATCCTACAGCAGTAATCTCCCCATACTAAAATTACATATGCTTGTTGTGCTATTTACATAGAAAATAGGGAGTTTAATAAAAAACACCAGGACACAAAGTTGTACATTGAAGCCAGACAGATCCAAGGTCTTACCAAATGTGAGGTATTCCTTCTGATCATATAAAGTTTATGCTGGTTAAGCAACTATAACAAAGCTAAGACTGATGATTAATATAAAATGCTTTTGTTCCACTGCAGATTCTCTTTCAACATTGCCTTTTCTTTTTACCTAAATCACTGTAGAGATACAAGAGTAAAAACTATTTATATTAAATTAAATTGCAGTTTAACAGTATGTATGTGAATTTTAATCTAACCCAAATTAAAATGCAGGACAGATTAACAGGTTATACTGTCTGGATATGAAAAATGCAGCTGAGAATACTGGCTATACTCTAATGAAGCTTACAGATTTATAATGATTCTTTATGGCATTGAAGGGACCCACAGAAAGCATGCCCAATATCTTAGTATTAGCAAATGGTTATCTAAGCCATTCAGTCAATACATTGTTCTACTTCGTGGTATGTTCACATATAGTAAAGTTCCTAAAGTATTATCCAAAGTCATGATGAAAAAAAAGTGCACTGAGTTTCAAAGCTCTATTAAAGTCAAATCACACAAGAAAACAAAACAAATGTAAAACCACACCACATTCTGAAAATTCAATTAATTAGTTAAACTTATTGAGGAAGGAAGGACTTTTGAAATGCAGAAAACCACAAAGTTAAGTTGCTTTCCTTCTCCCTGAAGCTTCCTCAGCCTTGCTACTCCAGCACTACAGTCCAAAGGCACTGATCCTGCTGCTGCAAATGTCATTTCTTGAAAACTTGCAAAGACCTTACAAGTAGCAAGGAGAAAAAGCTTTCATTACTTCCATCAATGTGAAGTATCCCACAGTGTTTAATGCTTACCTGTGCATTAATTTCATTAAATTAATACATTTAGGTCTGGTTTTGCTAACTAATGAATTTAGAACACCTGAAAGTCATACAGATCAGGACAATAATTAAAATTGCAATTCAAACTATTCATATTTGTACATATATGTGCATGCCCTAAGACAGCACTACACCTTCATGTACATTTTATATCACTGAATTTTATGCAGACAGTAAGTGATGTTACTTTTAGTCAGCATTAAAAGGTGATTTTTCCCAGGGTCTCAGAAGTACAATTGCCATTGACTTCAAAACAAAATGGAAGTGGCCTGCAGTTCTGGAAACTCGTCAGTCTTTTCATCTTGCAAGCTAAACTCTCCTTCTGCAAATTGAGAAAGCTATGAAAAATGAGAACAAGTATTTGCACAGGAAGACAGCTAATTTTATTTGCTGTATTAAATGAAAAGGATCCTTTTTATATCATGACAGAACATGTCAGGGATGTTCATGCCACTTAACTTTGACTCCAATTTATGCATATGGATGCTGATGCCTAAATCTGGGTATGAATATTCAGTCTTCATTATAATAAGTGGTTTTCTTGTATTACATTAGCAGGAAAAGAAGGTCCTAGTAGCAAAAGACTCACTGAAGCAAAAGAATAATTATAGCAATGACAGAAGCAACAAAAAAAAGATCATTAAGAGACCTTTTGCATCTCAGTTTACAGATTTTGTTTACATTTAAGTGTTTTAGTGACATGCAAAGGTGTTAAGTTATTTTTTTGCCCTGGCCTTTGAAATTATTTAGGAAAATTCTGTGGCATAAACTTAAAGGCTTAGAAGCTTGGCTTAGAAATTCTGGGGGATGGGTATTAAAAAGTTAATTTTCATCAGGGTAAGTCTAGCTATATTCTCCATTCTATCCATTGCAGTGTGCAATTTCAGCCTGTCATTATGCTTCTTGTTCTGAGTGAAGCTTCACTAGTGTAGCATTATTCCCTTGTTCCTCGTAATCATTCTTCCCTTACATTCCTGCTGAACATGGCTGCCCCTCAGTGTCTGTGGAATAACTGCTCCTGTCCAAATTACTCTTATTAAAGAGTTCAGAGAGTTAATGTTAAAAACTGTTCAAACAAACCTGGATTATAGTGAACGAATCAGGTTAGAGAGTGACTACATGATCAACCAAATCTCGTGGGAGCAGCGCTGAACAGTTTTGAACAGTGGGGGACGGGAACCTATTCAGCCAGTTCAGCTGCTGCCAGAATAAAATGTGGGAGAAAGAGAAATGCTTTAGTTCTTAGCTTTTCTTCCTTTCTTCGCTTTTCCCAATATCTAGGATCCTGAAATTTTTACTCCTGATTCAGGCTACCAAGTTTCCTCAAAACAATTTTTCTCCAGCAGAACCCATGTTCAGACTGGTAAGGCACACCACACGGTAGCTAAAAAACCCCACCCAAACTAAATGTGCCCCATCACCCTCCCCCCAACACCACCTCAGTAAACCAGCAATGAGTTTAAACACAGTCATCTTGGCGTCCTCAATTCACCTTGTTATTGCACCTCCAGTTGCTGCAGCACAGATGGGATGCAACATCTCCCACTGTTTGGGAACTGCCCCTAAAGGTGAGCCATATGTTTTGCAATACCTAGAAACAGCAGGATAAGATAAGGGAATCTATGCAGCCTTAAGGCAGAGTTGCTTTGATCTCACTGCTTTGTGCCCTGCCTCCTCCCCACCCCCTCCTTTTTTTTTGAGAGCTTTTGTAATTTAATTTATCTGGGTTAAGCCTACAGAAAAAAAAATAATCCAAACAAATACTGTGTGTACATGTGTGTATGTATGTGTGTAATGCCTCAGAAATCTCCTGTGTTATCTGTCTGTGTAACATTTTACCTTCCACTAGACAAATATATTTTTAAACAGTGTGGAATCAAAACAACATTCTCAGCATTCAAGACATTCTGTCATCGCTGCCCATTTGTTGCCCTCTAGGTTTCTCTCAGCTGGCAAATTTCCCATTTAAGGAATTATCAGATTCATCTGCTTAGACAAGGCTGCAAAATAGAATGAAAAGCTGGATTATTCCAGAGAACTCATATTTTTCTTTCAGGGCAGAAAACCCAGTGCATGAGAGCTGAACATTAACAGCAAATGGAAGCAATCTCTCAGACTTCACAGTTCTACCCTCTTGTATTCTGTGAAATCTAATTTTGATTAAGATCCTGCATTATTTATTTTACTTTTATCCTTTACTTCTTTAAATATGTTTAGTGCCACTTATGTTAACCTGTTTTGAAGCCTTAAATATTATGCTCATATATGATGTTTATTTTTAAACTGTAGTTCTAGTAAGCATCTCTAGTGCATCCTGCTGCTTCTATGCAATTTGTCATAAAGAATTACCAATCACTTTGCTACCATTTTCCCTACAGCATATTTTTGCAGGGTGAAAGTGTTAAAAAAAGGGAGAAAGAGAAAAATCAATAAATTGACAGTTTTCCACAACAAGATGGCTCAGGATTTACTTGAGTGATGGAGTAGCTTTCATGACAGAGGCTGTGCTGCAAAACCATGCTCCTGTTTCTCGGCCTGCTGGCTGCAGAGCCAGGATTTCTGGAAGGATATACCATGCTTCTTGGTGCTGTAACATACTAAAACTGCACACAACCCTTTTGTACTGACATGTGAAATACTACTCTTTGTCCCCTAGAACTGTGGTACGATCTGGAGAAATGTGCCAACACCAACCTTGCTTACTGAGCAGGTTGGTTTTGTTTTCTTAGTACGGATGAGTGAACTAAAAAAAACCCCCGGAATTCAGGGAAGGTTTTCATGTGCTGAGTGCATACACAGGTGTAGGGGCACCAAGTTGAGCAGAAGATGAACATTAGAGAAATCCTAAGAGATTGCAAAGTAGTTAACATACGTGCAAACTCATTACTGAGCCAGAACTGCTTTATGGAGACTACTGCCATCCAGTATTGACACTAAACCATTTTATGATGTTCGCCCAAGTAAAAGTCTATTTTGAGGTGTTATATTATTTTAGCACAGTGATTAATCAATTTCTCTTTAGAGCATCCTCTGAGAGCTTAAAAATTCATGATTCACATTATTAGTATTCTGTACAGCTCTCTGTATTCCTTGAGTGGTATGATTACTTTTATCTGTGGTTGCTAATAGTCACAATATGAAATACGAAAGTCACCATTCCACACACACCCAATGGGTGGCCTCAAATCACGATGCGAATCCCAAACAAAGAGGACGGCAAGTGACAAATCCTTTCTCTTTATTCTCACAGGCTATACACTGTTTGTGCAAAAGGCAGACAGGATGGATTTGTGATGTAATATTGCAAATGGAACAAATAAAATACTCCATTATTTGTCACATTTTAAGGCTGGAAATTAGTCCATAAACTCAGCTGGGTTCAGATCCTACTGACTCACATTTTTTCAAAATAAAAACTCATCCAAGCTTTGATGCTATGATATAAAGAACACCCAAAAGTACGATGAACTTGGAAAAATGTTCCAGTTCATCACTAAGCTGAAAAGATTATATACTAGGCTTGAAGAATCTTGATACTGCCTTATTTATTTAGACTGCATGTTCTAGTAGTCCAGGCTTGGTCATCAAAAAATAGTGAGAATACACTTTGCCATCCTGGGCATAAAGTATTAAAAATTTATCAAAGAAATCAAAGTGACTGTCTAATAAGATTGAATCCATCATCCATAGAAATTGCAAGACATGCAGACCTACAAATACGTTTTGGGTTTATTGAATGTAGCAAGATACAATAGGACATAGTCTGATTAAAAGCCAATAAATATGGAGCCACCCAAAATGACAATTCTTACTAAAACCTGACATCATGCACGAAATAATTCTGAGATACAAAAACTGATACAAGCAGAGCAACACGTCTCAGTATCTATCATCAAATAATACTGTTACGAGGTTCTAGGAGTATACACCATGGTCAATATCTGAGTAATTTTCTGTTGTGTGCACTTCAATGTATACTCTATATTGCAATGAATACTCTGTAAGAACAAAGCTTTTCATTACCCAAAAGTTAAATGATCTGTGGTTTGTCCTTTATTATTTCTGTGAGCTGCTGAACTATTCAGAACTATGTAACTCTTTGTTCCAAACGAGGCACTGATGTGACTTTTCAGAAACGCCACTTTAAAAATAAACCATCATAAAAATAGCACTGTATTGACTCCGTGACCCCAAAACTGTACTCTAGACTGTCACTACCATTAAAGGCAATAAATCTGTTCAAATTAACGGGTGATCAGTTTTTTGGGTACGGGGAATTCCTCCATCAATGCATTTCCCTACAGTCCTGTGAAAAGGGTCCCTGAATACTATCATCAGATGACAATGCAGACCCACCACAGGGCTAGTGAAGGGGCACTTTATTAGGAGTCTGCTGACAGATGCAAACATTCTCACAAATTCTGTAAGGCAGACGCATGCCATTAATTGCAATATTTATTACTTTCCATGAAAGTAAAGTGACTCAATATTGGGAAGGGCTTTACAAGGCCAATGTTTCACCTCCAATGCTTTTTTGCTTTGTGATGCGTCTGCCTATTATGAGACTAACTTATTCCAAAGAACAAATTAAGCAGCAAGACATGACAAGCAGTGCATTTGTATGCAATTTGCTTACCACCTGAGGCATGCCAACGGCTCAAGGCCAAAGGCTGAGCAACCCCAGCCATTCAATAAATGCAATAATAATCAAACTGAATGCACCGCACTGCGGGACTTATTTCTTGTACAATATGGAATTTATACATGGGACCAAGCCCGTCTGTGCACATAGTGACTGTTATTAACGAAATGATACCACTGAGAAACTTCTACAAACTGCTGTTCTGAAAATACTATATCCAATACAAACGAAATGCAGAGGTTTTACATACCTTGTTCTACAACCAGACAATGCTTGAGAAATGATGAAATTATACCCTGGACTGTGGATCCAGTATCAGTTTAAAAATATCCACGCAGAGCATATATATCCATTTAGCCATGTATATACATTAAAGGCCTCGACAGCACAGGGCAGGGCAGAATATCAGCCACTCTAGAGATTTAGCAGCCTGCGCTCTCCTGATCATGTACCAATTAATTAAGGTCTAGCTGTGGAAGCAACAAAGAATTAATTTAAAATAATTTATTTTTTATAGCAGCACTACCTCATCTCATTCGGAAGAGACCGTGCACAGACATGGGCTGTACTAGTTTATTTTGCTGCTCCAGCTTTAATGAGTAAAACAATGACATTATTTAGGTTCCTGATCCATTTGCCAGTCACAGTAAAGTTCATCTCTTAAATAAACAGTGAGGCAAGCTGGCTTTAATATGTACTTGCATACCAACAATTGATTTTTCCCATAAACTCACTCTCTTTTCGCTCTGCCTTGTGACCACACAGTCTGATCTGATTTAACCCTGGTGCAGAGAGCTGCCTTCCATCTACATTCCTAAAAACGCCGAAGAATTAACACAACTGAGAATAAAAGATGTGAAGATCTACTAATGAGGTGGAAAGACTGGGCAATAAATTGTTTTGCAAGAAAGCACAGCGCTTGTTTCATTCTGACATCTTCATTCTTCTCTGATGAATCTTAATCTGTAAGGAGGAGCTATTTTTAAATATGAAAATAATAATAATAACAATAATTTTAAAACCTGGAAACAAGCTACTGGATCCTCTTTTCTTGTCCTTTCTCCCCTAAGTCCCCCAAACAACGGAAAAAAATCTATCCATAACTGAAAACTGAATATGAACATAAACAAACCCAAAACCCTTTAAACATCAGCACACTACCATTTTTTGTGTTCATTAACAACAAATAATATCACATCCAAGCTCTTGTGTTTTAAAGACAGAAGCATACTGCTCTGGGACAGGCTGCCATTGCTCCCAATGCTGAATTACAAAATAACTACTACAAGGCTATTGCTATCCCCTGATTTAAGAAATCACATTCTATTAAGATGTTTCCTACAGTTCAGTCCAGACAAAATGTAACTCACAATCCCATATCGGAAGATGTGTTATTTATTTTCCAATTTACACATCTTATGAAGCATTTTAAAGATTGTATTTCTCACAAAATACATAATAATTTAAAATTATTTCAAATACAAATTTAAAATTAAACAGACTTACTACATAAGTCACACATCCCCTTTGGCCAGTATCTCTTCTTTAACCATAACAGAAGTAGCTATCTAATGAAGAACACATGAATGAAGCACAGGCACAGTGCTATTCTCCCAGCCCCAACAGCCTACAGCTCTGGGACCTCCTCATGGTTCCAGTACTGAGATACACCAACACGTCTTTTATAGGAACACTAATGCAGAAAAATGCTGCTAAAATGTGGCAGGCTTCTTTGGCATATCATGGCACAAAACACCTATGATTTTAGAGATCTCAGCTCTATGTGTTGAATACAACAGTGTCCCCGATTTTTCTATGTCTTGCTCCAAGCTCAAAAGATTCTACCAACTTCTTCTGAACTCAGCCCAAATTCAAACCCATATGAACATGCAAATATTTCCACAATAAATTTGCACATTGAAGCTTTTCATGAGAACTGGGGATTTTCACAACAAACGTGAAATATTCATGTACATGCAGAGGTGACAGACCTATAAACAAATAACCAGAAAAATGCTCTTGCACATCTTCCTTTTTGAAAATCTGACTTTAGGAATATTGTACCTCTGGTAAAAGGGGTTCTTTTCATGTGAGTACTATTATTTGGCATTGTGCCTAAGAACATACCAAAAGAATGGAGCTATCTTGAGGACAAGCCCATCACTCACACATTCTCCAAATGTTCAGTCTTTGGATTTCTATGAATTTCCTTCAAGCCAGGAGGAGAGAATTGCTATGTTATTACTGAACAATTCTTATATTTTGGAGATGAAGGACCAATGACTTATGTTACAGCAGCTGCTGCTGCACTGTCTTCCACTTTATCGGAGCTGAATAATTAAACACCCTTTAGTCCTTGTGACAGTCCTAGACTCAGCATGGCTGTTAATCAATATCACATAAAAGGGAATTAGGCTTAGGCAACTGTTGCACAAGGCAGGAGGGATAAGACAAGATGGAGAGAGATCTCCTCTTTCACACAGAATAATTTTCTGTATTTTCAAGTATTGAGAATAGACAATACACATACACATTCATACACATATATGGGGGAATCCAAATTTATCTCAGAGATTTGCTACATTATAATGGCAGTCAACGGTCATTTCTTCCATTCTGTTCTAAATTCCCTTCTTCAAATGTTTTTGGGATTGAACAAAACGTCTCAGCACCAGCATATTTAAAGTACTCAGTTTACAGGGGGAATTCAACTGAATGGAACCAGTTCTGAGAATTCTACCATATGACTGCAGATGGAAAAAACAAACAAAAGGCATTTAATAAACACTATTTCAATTCTGCTCAGTGCAAAATATTTAGGAAGATTTATGTTTCCAACAGATTGAAGAATTGTTTTAGAATCTCTAAAAACTGCCCCCAAGTTATTTATTTTTTTCATTATGTTCTTGCTCTGCAATGAACAAATAAGTTGTTAAGATCAACCTTAGGCTGAGAGTAACCAACAAAAGATTCACATGAAGGGGTGCAAATTTTCCCCACACTGTCCTGCTTGACGCTCATCTCTTCCCAGAGAAAAGGTAACACAGTTCCCAAGTCTCTTCAACAACTCTTCCTTTCTGATGAAATACACCAGTATTGAATTTAGAAATACCTCAAACTTCCTGCCAGGCCAGCAAATGAACTCAGAAGTCAAACAGGTCAATTTGAGGTGGTTAAACAAATTAATTAATAGTGATGATGACACCATCAAGCCACTGACACAGAGGTGGAAGACTTCATGTACTCTTTACACTCCTCTGCTGTGGGTGACCTCTGATATTTCGTGTTTAAAGACCTGGTATCTATAAAACACTATAATTCAACTTTAACCCATGCACATTGTAAAAAACTCCGAGCAATGAGAAATAGCCAGAAATTGGAATGGAAAAATCTTACAAAGTAACTGATTATTCTTGATACTATACTTTCTGAAGCATTTCACTGAAATTCAATTTTGCAAAAAGCAAGAATATTTTTACTCCAATCCTACTGGTAACATGAAAAGAACATGCATGTTTTAGATCTAATTTATTACTTATTTCAATTTTTTTCTGTCTCACCAAGATTTGCTTCAAGCTTTAGAAAGTCAGTGCCTTCTTCAGTTAGCACCTCCCTCAAAGCCATCCAGAAAACATATCTCACACAGTCCACATGCATGAATCACGGAAAGAACAGCAGAAAAGCTTCCAACCAACCTGGGCTTTTTCAGCTTCTCCAGTGCCTTCCCTGGCAGTGCCTAGCCTGGAGGAAGGCTGGCCATCCCCTGGATGGCAGGGGAAGCGATGCTGGAGCGCCAGAGCCCCGCGGGGACAGGAGGGATGGCCACGGCTCCAGCTCAGTGCCCAGCATCACCCACCCCTCCTGAAGGGTGCAAACGGCGCCTTGCTGCTCTTATCTTCCCCTCCCAGAGCTTGCCCACTTCGATGCAGCCAACACCCAACACGTTTTGTGGATCTTGGCCAAAATATCCTGGAGCTGCACAGCCATTTACAACACTGATATTTTTGTTATTCTTTTACGTGTTTCTTATTGCACATTGAAATAATGAAATACAACCTTTACACCAGGTCAATACTGCAACTTGCTTACCATGAAGCTGTGTCACATACATACCTAAGGGAGAATGTACTATTCTTACATACCATTTAGCTGGAAAATAATGAATGACCCCTTCTTACATACAAGGCCATAATTTTTTCTAGAATGGAAATTAAACTTCAATTAAAATGCGAAAAAAAAGAAAAACCCATGTTTTAAACACAATAGGATCTTTTCAAGCAGTGTTTTACCAGTTAATCAAGGTTTATGTAAAATTCGCATGACCCTGTAAACAGTTCTACTCTGAACCAATTCAATACATAGAAAAGAAATTATCTATAATTAGAGAAACTGAGTACTTCTGGTCCCTATGCCCTCCAAGATTTCAAACCCAACAGATCTCAGCCCCTCCTTCTTGGTTTTCTAATGAAATTACTAACTGGGAGAAAGTAGGGACTTTCCTGACTAGTCATCCCCTAAGCAGTTTCTCATCTTTAAGCTATTCGCTAAATTGATAAGCAGAAATGAAGAAAACCTAATGAAAAAGTTACATTTGCCAGATAGGGGTTTACTACCTTTGCTAGATGCAGGTACGCAGTTAAGTCTTCTCACAATTTAGCTGATGACTTTCTCTAAAACTCCAGCAGCAAATACCAAGTACTACTTTCACTAAATCAATAATAATAATTTATTAATAATAATTCACTAGTTAGTAGATCCCAATTTACAGGTCATGATTTTGTATTTCATATTAAATTTTAAAAAAATCTGTATGATTTCTACCTAATATTCAAGTATTTTCTTTTTAAGCTGTTCATACTGAGTTGTGATTCAGCAGAATCTCCTCCTGATGCAGCAATTGCATGGAGTGCAAACCCTGTGTCAAGCAGCAGCAGTACTGCTAGACTTGCAGAATGTTGATTAAAAAGCATGTTTTTAAATTTGGAGTGGTAAGCACAACTATAAAGAAAGCATCCAGAGAAATCCAAGCAAAAGACTAAGGACTAAAGATAAAGAAATAAATGTATAGCCCAGTTCCTGAAATAGTTTGCATTACCAAACTGATCTCTCCCCCTGTAGGGTCACAGCCAAGTGTTCTTCTATTTATAATTTAAACTGAAGCCAAAACAAAATTCATACTGAAGTAATACCCAAAGTGCACAAGTATATATGTAATTGATTTTCTATGAAGACTTCAAGAGATGTCTAAATCCAAAGCAATTTTTGGAAACTACATTTAGCAGAAATACCAATGCTTGCTTAAATTTGGATCTTCCCTAGAAGCCTTTATTTAACTGAACTGACCATAATGTCTAACAGTTCCTTGAGTGGACAAAGAGCTTCCATCAAAACAGACTGCCACAGAGGCTAGTCTGTAAAAAAGAAATCTTCATCACTCCAATCAAGTTTTTCTCTGACACCTTCTTCTTTTCTGTATTACAGAAGCTCTCTCAGGGATGGAAAACTGCATGAGATGAATCTTCCTTCAATTAGGGTACTTTGCTATGGCACAAATCAACAAATACGTAACAGCAGTGTGACCACTATAGTTGTCTTTGTCTTGGAGGTCTATTTGTTTGCCTCCAGATTCCACTAGAACTCAGCTGCCTTAATCCCCCATATGCTACTCACCCTCTCATTTCACTGTGTGCCAATTCTTCACACTAAAAGGCAGTCTGTACATGTATAGAAGTTTTTTTTAATTATGTCTCCAACTTACCAGCTGTCAAAATCTACTTGACATTTACAATAGTGTCTGGAGAGTAACCTGTCTTGATTCCATTTTTTTTCCACTATGAACTGCCCTTCCTCTTAGATTATAAATTCATTTTCTTTGTATACTCATCATATAAAGGTTATCCTTTTTTGTATACAATCATACTATGGCTGAATATGACATTAGAAATAGAGAAACAGTACATTCTTTATGATGAGGATGAATTGCGTAAGATGTACTGAACATCTTCATTTTGATAGGCAGAAGGCGTGTTCTTCCCTTGCTGTTCAGGCATTCAATCACCACTCTGGACTTCAGGAAAAAAAGCTAAACTACGTTTTTGGTGAAGATCTGCTATACACTTCTGCTACAAAGTAAAAGCTATATCAAGTAACCAACAGGCAACTTAAATCCCAAAGGTTTTCATGTTTTGCATTTAAGCTTGGATGAGAACTTTGCTTCTTTTCTTTACTGCAGCTCTCAACAATGAGCAGTCTCAAGAGATGAAAATCACTTCTTAATCTGAAAATCATATGGAAAAAATCAACTGCCCTTAAAAAAGTTATAAATGTCTGGACAAACTTTTCCCAGATTTTCCTTCTTCAGTTACTTAATGAACATATGGTTATTTATAATGTGAGTTACACTTGTAATATTTCAAAAATTAGTTATACACATGCCTGGAGCTACTCAGCTCCTCCCTACGGACCTCGAGCATTGTTTGCTTTGGCACGTCTTTAACAGTGAACCCATGTTCTTATTTATGTGTCCTCTCTCTGCTTTAAAAATTCTACCTTAGTTCTCTTCTCTTAGCAAGTACCTTATAGCAAGTAATTTTAATTTCAGAAAGACGGTAACATCAGATATCAATTATGACAATTAAAAACCTTGGCCAGAAGGCATAGCTGATTAAAAATACATATAAAATGAATGCAAGCTCAGCTGTATTTTAAACTAAGCATTTGAGGGACAGTAAGGAGTAATTATTTAGGTTAGTGAAATGTAGCAGAAGCTAATAGTTGGGTTGATGTCTTTTTGACAGATACAATATAAACATGTGTTCAAGGCCAGCTTCTCTCCACCTCAGGAGACAGGCACTTCTGGGGCACGATACACCTGATGGGTGAGACTGCTCCACGAGGAGAAAAGTCATGTGCTGGGAGCACCTAGGCCTGCATCAGGGATGGCTCCAAAGTAGACAGACACCTCTGTTACCTGACATCTATGTAACATCTATGTAAAAAGTTGGCTGAGATGATCCCACCCAAAAGAATTGATGTCTTAGACTAGAAATACATGTTTTTACATTCTTTTCTCAGGTATGTGTATGTGTGTGTGCTTTGTTGGGTTTTTTTTCAAAGAAAAGGAGTTAGGCAACATTGCCCTGAAAATCCAAATTCATCTTCCATGTTTATACAGTTTATTCACCTATGGAGTTTAATCTAACTTTTCATATAAATACACAGATTTGTTCAAAATTTCTTCCTGTTCAACAGATTTAATTCTGTCCACTGTATCACTTAATAATTGCCAAAATGAAAGGTTTTTCTTTTACAATCCACAGAAATTACAGATGTAAAATGTCTATCAGAACACAGAAGGGTTTTTCACTCAACACCTAGCACAACCTCAAGTACTCTAGCATACTGGTTTTTCTACTTTTCAATCTAATTCTACAATAAAGAAATCAAAAGAAACCACTGACTGAAATGTGAATGATGCATATAACCATGGCTTCAACTGAAAAAGAAGCTGCTCATTTTTTACACTTCTTCTTACAGAATATGGAATTACTTTTTGTTTTAGATGTTTCTATTCACTGTCATTTGCATTTTACGCCTCATTTGGGGAATCCATAGAGTTCTGTCCTTGATTCTCTTATTCTCCATGCAAAAGGGAGTCTCATTCAAAACTGATTTTAATTATCACTTATGAAAGATACTGTGCTCCAGACTTGCCTCTTCTATATTGAAGACCAGACTCCTTCCTTATCCATTTCTAATGTTATTATTCTCCAGAATTATTCTAAACACTCTTTCTCCCTTTGCTCTGCAGCCCTTCTTGCCAAAATACTTAAGTACTGTCAACCCCACAGTCATCTTGTTTGTCACACAGACTTGCAACCCCTGATAACATGACCTTAACCTATACATTTGGAAAAATCTCTAAATTTTAAGCAAGTTTATTTCTCTATAGAATCATAGAATAGCTTGGGTTGGAGGGGACCTTCAAGATCATCTTATTCCAAACCCCCTGCCATAGACATGGACACTTCCCACTAGACCAGGCAGCTCAAGTCCCTATCCAATCCGGCCTTCCACCATTTCAGGCATGGGGCATCCATCCATAGCTTCTTTGGGCAACCTCTTCTAGTGACTATTTTTTTTAAAGTCTTTATAGCCGTTCTCAACCTTCACTACCTGATTTCCTTGTCAGTGCTCTTGTTTACTTACTACATTTCCAAATGGTAATCTGCACATTCTTTTCATGCCTTCTCTTTTATTGGGAAAACGTTTCCTATAAACATCCATCAAGCTACTTCACATTCTTCAGAACTTTAGAAAAGATGAAAGTTTTCTATGAAAAAACATTGCTTTGGTAAGAGAACCAAAATATGATATTCTAATGAAAAAAAAAATCACTTGTTAAATTCAAACAGAACTTAGAAATGTTTTATTCCTTCAGGTGTGCCTTCAAAAATGCATGGAAAGAATGGCTACAGTTAAGGGACTTCAGTCATTTGTCACTGAATTTGTTCAGCCTACCAGTGTTAGTCCAGATTCACATATTGCAAATTCATTCAGGATTTGAAAGTCAAACAGACTTCCTCTGTTATGTCTAACCAAAGTAATCACAATTTTCCACGTAAAATTTTTTGTCACCCCACCTGTTTTAATTCCATCAACATTACAGAGGCAGCCAGGATATGGTTTGGCTCTACATTTGGAATTTAATTAATGACCTAGTTGGTGTCTGATTCAGAAAACAATTTAATTTACAATTCCATAAGCACTTCTGCATGAATAAAAAAGCAACAGACAGGAACTCTGCATTAAAAAATAAAGGAAGTGGGGATACGATCCACAGAATAAGATCTGAACAAGGTATTCTAGAGTACAGCCTTTCAGTTTTGCAAAATAAAATTTTCAGTCTTTAACTTTTTGCACTGCATGCTCACCTGAACACGATTCCCTGTTTGTTCATGCTCTTACTGTGCCTGATTTTACTGTATGTTGTTAAAAAAGAAAAACCTGTAATTATATCAAAGTTTTATGGCACTATGAATCTATTTGAAAGCCTGAGCTCTTGAACACCTTCACAACCCCCCGATCTGCTGATCAAATCAAATTACACAACTCTTGGTTATTTCACATTTACACAAATTTACTACCACCAAGGAAGGAATTCCAAGGTGAGGCTCACTAAGCTCTCCAAACAAAAACTTCTTCTTACAGATGTTTTACGTTTTTACATAGTTTCCTAAGGAAAGCTACACAGTCTTGAAAGCTAATGCAGGCAGCTACGAGCCTTGGGTGGAATTTCTACAAACCTATGTATGACTTTGTGAGAAAGCTTTTGATCATAGCCACTGGAAAAGATAGTAGCCTGTCTTTTTGGTCTCTGCTGTTCCTCAAAATTAAGATCAACTAACCAATCCTCCTCCAAAAACAAAATTAAAAACACCAAACAAGCAAACAAATAAAGGACAGGGAACCAGGTCCCTATCAGTTTTATTTAGGTAAGCTTCTGCAATGCTTTTATTAGGTCACAAGGCAAACATCAAAGCAAGCTTTTAACTATGCTTCCGTAAGCTCTTTTGCCTTTCTCTCAAATTTACCGCTTATTTAAAAGAAACTGGAGAAAAAGCTAAGAGCAAGATTGAAATGACACCTCAGAAAATACACTTAAACATGAGGTATCCCCAAAATCACAATGGATTAACAGACTTTCCTAATTAAGTTACTTTGCTTTCTCTTTCCTCACAGGAGTTAGGAGGTTTTCCCCCCCTATTTGTCCTGTTCTCCAAATTCAGTCAGAAAGTATTAAACACCACAAAGGTGCACTGTTTCTTCTACTCTTTTCTCATCATATGTACTGGTTTATTTGTAAGGCAAGTGTCTAACTCAACTGACTTTTGTCTTCCTAAAATACAGAGGTCAAGATGGCGAAATAAATCCATTGTGAAGACTGTGAATAAATTGCATAATTAGTAAGTGTTCTGGACATTATAAATACAAAAGCATATGACAAGATCATCATGTTGTCCTAACTGTAACCCAGACACTTGGTTTGCTGCAGGTTATGAGAAGGCTTGTGCAGGACAGGAGCTGCTGGACTGGAGGGAGATTTTGTTTTACTGGCAGTCAGTTATGGAGATTACACAATGAGGAGAAGCATTGGGACACACACTCACACAAACACACTCCCCGTCCTCCTGGGATGCTTGTTCTGGGTTTTAAACAGATCACTCAGAACTTACATGTATGAAGAATAATTTAATGCAGGAAATTCTGCTTTAATTGAAATTAGACCCTTCTTAATTTAGAGAAAATTTCTAACATGTGAGCTTAAACTTTTCTTTTAGAACCAGTCTGTTTCTTATTTTCAGTTAAAATAAATACTTTATTCTGTAACTTTACTTAGAAGAATATTTCTTTCTTCTCCTAAGAATGTGTGCACCATATTTTCAGTTCATGTATAAGACTTTGGGCAACTGAACTGTAGTGTATTTCATAATACGATATATGACAAACATTTACAAAATGTAAGAAAAATTACCAATTTATATCCTATGTGGCCAACCAGTGGTTTCTTAATGGTACTTAGAGAAAAAAAATAATAAAGTAAAGGTGAATCAAAACCACTAAACAGCAACTGCTGTGGCCATATTGAAACAGAGATCATCCAGAGTTGATAAAATTCCCTATTTTCCTGCTCTGCCTCCAGCCCCAGTAAAACCTGCACACACGTCAGACTTCTTTATTCTGGAAGGATAAGAGCAGAAATTAAATGATATCTGTTATCTACATGCTGTGAATTCACTAGAAAAAGACTATCAGGCTCCCTCTAAAAAAAACTGTTGGAAAAGTTTCAGAACCCAAACTTATTCTAAATACAATTTTTCTCAGGTTGAAATGGGGTTGGTACTGTGTTCTGTTAATTCCTCACTGGTCACTAACACTTGCTGCAACTGGGAGATGAGCAATGTCTGAAATGGTGTCATTTAATCCTGGTACTAACAGACTACAACAGCATTGGTTAACACCTCACACCAGTTTGAGGCCATAATGTTGTGTTTATTTTGAAAAAGACAAGCACATGCACACAAGAGCTTCCCCAGCCCAGCACCACTTCAAAACAACAACAACGATGGCAAAAAAAACCACAAAAAGAACCAAAGACTATACAAGGACAAACACTGTAACAAAGTACCACTCTTACCCTTCAACAAAGCAAAACCTAAATAAAATAATAAATAAGTAACCTAATATCTTCTTCTCCCTTAAATCCTTCCCCATTCCTTGCCAAACCCCACTTCCCTTGAAAACCAGATGGCCCTGGCAATATGCCCTGAAGGTCAACAGATGCACCACGTCTATGGATGAAGAAAAGGTATATAATGTCTTTAATAATATTTCCAGATGATAAAACTAGAAAACACAAGATGAAAAAAAGCACAAAAAAATCCACAGCAAGGAAACAAAGCAAGCACAGTTATTATGTTAAAATATTCAAGACACCAATGAAAATAAAAGGGAAGTAGTGAACTCTTATTAATGCTATGAATAATAAATAACAAGTGAAAAGAAGATTGATGAAAAAAAAAGTAGTGTAAGAAATTACATAAAGAAAGGATACTAGATAACTCTGGGGACTGCTAATGGATATGGCTGCTTATTTGTCATGGCTGTCAAAAGTTATGAATTTCAAGATTTCCTTGCTTTTATAAAATGTGCCACTCTCTTCTGGCTTCATAGGAAACTGTGTAAATGGGTGAGTAGATGCATGCATTCATAGGTGAATAAACAGGTGAACAATTTAGCCTGGAGTGGGTTGGCTGAGGCTGCACTCAATTCCAGCAAAGTATGCCTGGAGAGACTCAAATGAATTACAGATTAAGCTATTCCAGATTTCCACTGGTGAATCTGAGGTCCAAACCAATGTCTATGAGTCTTAACATGAAAACTGATTCTAGTGACATTATTGTATCTGTTGCTTTCTGTGTTTGGCTACTTCCAGATCAAATTTGTCCAATGTAACAATACAAACAATTTTTTAACTGCCAACTTTAACAGAAAGCCAGGCCAATACCTTTCCTCAGAACATCCGTGACAATGTATTTCATCCTGCTCCCTATCACAACTGGGAAATCATAAGTGCATGGGTATGATTGTGATTATCACTGACAGTAGTATGCCTCCCTACTTTGCATCCCAAGACAGAACTGAACTTGAAGGCTTAACAACTGAGGTTCAGTAACTTTCCACCTGTAAAAACAGAGAGGTGTAGATATTCTAAGCTCATAGCACATAAAAAGTAGCACAAATCAACTCAGCACTCTTTCCTGAACATGAAATAACTTTTTAGCCCGAGTAACATGCTCCCATGTTCCTGTAGAAGATAGGGGACTGACGTTTATTGTATGTCTCGGGCACTGATAGCTGTGGAGCCATCCAAGGACTGGTGTGATAACAACCAAGGATTGTTGGCAATAACACTGCAAGAGGGAACAGGATGTGGCTGGAGAAGGGGGACATCCAGAGGTAAGGCAGCACTTCCCTGGGAGAAACATCCATGTTCTGCCCTGAGGACGTAAACACAACATAGTACAGCACAAGCACAGAGATGAGGTTGAGAAGAAGGCATGGACAGTAGCAGGGGATCAAGACTGCCAAAGACCTCTGAAGCCCTCTGACACATTTCCAGAAAGGTCTAGAAGAACAAATTGCACATGATAGCTAATTTGCACAGAAAATGAAAAACTTATCTCCAAAGTGGGGAATCCTATCATTAAAAAGGCACCCAACAAAGTCTAGGGACATACGCAGCCCAGGATCCTGGCCACACAATCAGCTGGATCAATGCTGGAACCAGGACTGGGGATTTTTCTATTCTTCCTTTACATCCCATGTTTCTCTCTCACCCTCTTTAATTCATCTCTGTCACTCTCTTCCCTTGTGCACTAACCCTTTATCCATATTCACTGCCATGTGTTTATACCTGGAGATAAGGGACTAATGAACACCAATTGCCATGCCAGGTGTGTAATTTACTAATACAACTTTGTCAGCTTTTGTGGAGCCTCTGACTTCTGTCATTCCTTTCAACTACACCAAGCATCTGCTTAGTGCCCCCTTCAAGGGTGGGACACCACAGTCCTTAGTCTGAAACTCTATGACCCAGAGGAAAAACTCAATTCAGTTTTATTTCCTCATGGATTCAGAACTAACAGAAGTACCAACCAACAAAACCTCTCCCAAGTGCATGCATTAATAAAGCACCCTGAGTAGCTACATTGTAAAAAAAGTGGCCTATTTTTACTTAGATTTACACTGTCTTTTGAAATGAAGCTTTTTGAGCTACATAATATCATAAAGCCTAGTCCCACCAGAAACTACAACCATACAAACCAAAAAGCCTTCAGCTATCTGCTGCTAAACAGCACGAGGCACATGTGAATATGTCACTGGGGCCAAAAGGTTTTAAGAGCCTTTAGCCTTGAAGAGGTATCAGCTGTGCAAAGTAGCTGCCACCAAGGCAAATGAGAGAGAGATGGTACTTAACTGGTAAAACGGTCAGGCAAGGACAATAACATACCCACTTCAGCTTAAAGTCATGTGGCCAGAGTTTAAGTAGGTCTGGCCTTCAGGTCTGAGGACCTGTGTCCATTAGAAAGCTGCTTCTGGCCCAGCAGAGATGCTGTGCACGCAAGTAGGTGGTGTTGCTTCCCCGTCATGGACCCACTGTCTTCTCAAACACCACCAGGTACCAAAGTAGAAGCAGACAGAGTTTGGCAGACATGCCCCCTTGCTGACATTTTTTCTGGCCCTGGTACTTTTGAAGAGGGTTTACAAGTCCTGAAGAGTTTTATTTCCTCTTCCCCCATCTGTGGAAGTCTGAATACACACAGTATACTATCATGTCAAAGCCCAGCTAACACAGAAGCCAGAGGAGATATGTATCAGAGTCTATACATCCTACAGTAGTATTACAAATGTATACTCTATTTCAAGAAAAAATAGAATAAAGTGCTGAAAAATGAAAGCTATTAATCTGAATAATTTTATACATTTTAATAACCCTACCATAAAAACTGAAATCTTTAGAGAGACTTCACTAGATTTTTTTTGTGTGAATAAGGAATAACCTTCATTGTGTCAGTGGAGCAGCCTTACAAGCTAGGAAAAGCCTATTACTGATGAAATTGAAAAATAAAGCAGCATGCATGTCAGCCCAGAAAAGCAAGCTGCTGATTTCCAGGTATGATTGCATGGAAAGGGAGAAATTATATGAGAATAAAAGACTGAAAGCTGCTCCATTTTTTAGAGCACAGAGAACAGAAAACTGTAAACATTTTACAGTGGGTCAGGTTTGGTGCCTAACATCGGCGGCATAACAATCACACTGTGTAACAATAATGTCAGCAGAAATCCCTCCAAAGCAGCTCCACATTATCAGTCCACTGAAATATTTATTTGGCAAGATAGAACATCAATAACATTATCTCATAAGTTTTCTATTTTAAAAATATTTGGAATTGCATTATATGACCTAACACTCAAACAGATTTGTTGCAGCATTTTTTTAAAAGATAAACAAAACTCCTAGCCACACGTGAATTATTTATTTTTCTCTTGAGAATTACAAGCCAGCGAATATCAGTATAAAGAAGCTCAGAAGCATTGAATCCAGCCAGCAGTTTTCAAGATATAACAGGAGATAGGAAACCTTCATCAATAATAAAGTGTCATTATTTGTACTAAATTGCTGCTTAGAAAGGCTAATCGTAAATCTTATATGGAAGATTCTATTAGAATCTAGAAAAATGCAGATGAAAAGAGAGACAAGATAGTTCTTGTCGCCAGAAGATATAATTTAAGAATAAAATCAGAGATACAGGATGGATCCTTTAGATGAAAAGCATAACAAAACAATGAATGAGTTTCCAGGCCACATTGCAGAAGACATACCCATAGTAGCCTGAGTACTGCAGGACATGCTATGCTCCACAATTTTTCCTTTAGTAAGCTTGAGTACTGCAGAACATGCTATGCTCCACAATTTTTCCTTTAGTAAAGTATGACTGGCACAGGTAAAGAATTGCCCTAAAGAAGCTGCACTGTTTTGTTAACCATGCTAACTTGGGCTTGTGCATAAAACCCCCCACTGTGTAAAAGCAGTGCTTTTACAGCCAATAAACAAACACTGCTCAGCATTTTCAATGCAATAATTTGCTTTTTCTTTTAAAGCAGATACCTCCTAGAGTCATCTGATCAGCCTGTTGCACTCTGCCCACATGCATGTCATCACAGACCTTGTGGGATCATCCAAAATAAGGGACATAATGAAAGCAACCTGTCAGGTAACAAGCCTGCTCCAAAAAGTACTGCAGTGGAGCCTTGCTCTGAGAGCTTCCATGCTGGCACAGCAGTATAAAACAGGTATTCTTTCCAAAGGGCTTTCCAAAACAAAACCTGCAGTTGTCTTTCCAGTTCCCTTTTCAGACACTTCTGCTCCAGTTGTTAAAAAAGAAATGACAGTGGCAGAAGAATAAATGTGAAGCAAACAGTAGTATCTCCTACAAATAGCATGCCTCCTATTCCTGTGTTACACTCACAGTTTGAATGTGTAGTTCTTTGAAAAAGCCTTTTTTTCACCAGTACAAAAAAAAGGCTATCTGGACAGCTCTAGAAAATACAGAGAATACAGTGAGAGTCTGATTCACAAGAACACATCCTTTGTTTGATATTGGTACAGCTGCAGTGTGAAGTGTTCTCCCTGGGCTTGCAGTGACACCAAAGCAGCACAGCTGACCTTTGGAAGAGGGAAACAGCTACATGGGCACTCTCGAGCTTCCAACCGATGTGCAGTGTAGCAGACACAGAAAGAGAGCTGTTCCAGCATGGCTCACAGTGCTTTATCTAACTCAGAAAAAGGGAGCCCTGACCCTGGCAGTGTTCAAGGCCAGGCTGGACTAGGCCTTGAGAAACCTGCTCTGGTGAGAAGTGTTCCTGCCCATGGCAGTGGGGGTTGGGACTAGCTCACCTTTAAGGTCTATTCCAATCCTTTATCATTCTATGAGCCTATTACAAAATGAACAGACTACACTACCTTTTGCCTTTAGCACTAATGTGGACTGTGTAAATTGTGATTATGCTCAAAAGCAACACCAGTCCTGCAAAAAAGCTTACTGCTTATTGTTTTAAAGGGATGGCAGAGAAGAAGAGCCTACTCAAGGGAATACAAGAAATCTATGTACATCAGTGCCACAAAACTGGTATTGCTAATAGCTACCTGAAAACAACACTCTGGAAACATTGCTTGGAAGGTGGTAGGGAAGTCCACAGCTAAAGGCAATGTGCCTGGCTCTGACTGGAATTTTTTTTGGTTGTTTTGTAGGGTTGTTTCCCTACTCTTTTATCCTCTCCCTTATTACCATAAACAGATGCAGATGATTAAGAGCCTAGCTGTGAAGAGCTCTGGTAGTGTCAGCCCAGAGAGTCCCCAGGCAGGGCCAGGCAAAAGGGTTACATGATCTCAAGCCACTGCTTCCACAGGGCTCACAGGCTGCATTGCATTTTCTTGAGCAGCTGATGAAGGATTAAGCCCATCAGATGAGTGCAAGGGGTAATTGTCACATCTTAAACCACCACAGCTAAATCTACCAGAGTTTATGAGACAGTAGTTTATGTTAAAGGTCCAGATACCCAAGAAGCTAATCACTCCTTTTAAAAGACTGTCCATTATATTCCAAGTAAGTGGCTTTCTTACTCTCTTAAGAGTTTATAATTCCTTATGCCACTTCTGCCTTTTCCAACAGGATACTGAGGGAATTTTTTATTAAAACATCAAGATCATTTGAAGAATTGAAGCAAACAAACTGCTGCAAAAAGCTAGAACCATTTGCTAAAAATTGTTTTCATTATCCCACTTAATAATAGGATAACGCACTTGAACAGCAGAGAATTTTCTAGTGGGTTATTCAGGGGGAATTGTTTTGTGCAGACCATGTCTGTATTAGTATCAAAACCTTTCTGGCCTCTAGCTACTTCAGTGTAAGGGCTGTATGCATTTCTATTTCACGGCACATAATGTCTGCTCATAATGCAATGCTGTGTCACTCAAACCATGAGAAAATGAAGAAAGTAATTTTTAGAAGCACTAATACTTAAGGAAACAACACTTCACTAATATAATCCCTAAAAAGCGAGTCATTAGATGACCTCAGAAGACAAATTTCAAGCTTAAAGTTGCACCTTGTATATACGTGTATATAAATGCATTTATATGCATATATATGGAGAGATACGTGTGCATGGACTCCTGTCTGGGAAGGGTTCCCTAGGAGCACTGATGAGGGTCTGGAAAGGCTCCTTCCCGCCCCTCCTCCCACTGTGCTGCAAGGACTAATGTGAGGCAGCTACCTGGAAAGAAAAAGGATCCTTCATAGCGTATTTATAAATGCTAAATGGCAGGGGAAACTGCTGAGAGATTCCTCAAGCTCGGATCCTCATTTTCTCCTGTGTGGCCATCCCTGGGACACGGCTGGAAAACAAGGCAGCCATTTTCTCATAAGCTGTTACACTCAGCAAACCAGATTGAAGTGCTCAATAAGCTGCTGTTCTCTTCTTGCAGCGACTGAGGGCAAAAGCAACCCATCACCCACAAACAGGTACAACCACAGCCATCTCTGTGCTCCTGCTGTGAGCCTGAGCAC
Source organism: Cyanoderma ruficeps (assembly GCA_008694505.1). Lineage (NCBI taxonomy): Eukaryota > Metazoa > Chordata > Aves > Passeriformes > Timaliidae > Cyanoderma > Cyanoderma ruficeps. The sequence goes on along the minus strand of VZDJ01007754.1, from coordinate 31,473,365 downwards.
GGAGGGGGCAGGGAGGGAGGGAAGGATGGCAGGCCTGGATGTGAACACATCCATATTCCTGGGCTGCGCTACCCTGCATCTGTGCAAAACCTCATGGATATGCGACACAGAGCTGCTTGCTCACCGTTTTCTGTTTGCAGAAATAAACTGCCACTGGGAGAAAATACTTGTCTTTTGCAGAACCTGTGTGTACGTGGCACTGTTCTGTGTGGAAAAAGCCTCCAAACCTTGTGGTCCTTATGGAAGAGTGATTTTAATTGCATTCAGCACAGGTATACATGCACCTGTACGCACACACACGTGACACAATTTTCATAGGCAACCTGGCTGGAAGTAACTTCTCTCACATGTAAATAATCTCACTCAAATAACTTTTTTGGGAACAAGACTGTCAAAAGCAGTGAGCATGCTAACTTTGTACAGTGTACAGATTTGGATATTCAATATAGTAGCTTGAGAATAGAAAGGTCTGTCTCTAGATGTAAAGCAAGAAGTCATGGCACCAATACTTAGGTTTACTTCTATCATAACCCAGTTTTTTGTCACTTTTTGTAAATCTCACTATTTTACAAGAGTGTTGAAACTGGGCAGCAAGAAATCCTAGGAGATGTCGTTTCAGTCTCTGTAAAATGTGATCAGCCTTCGTTATGCTCAAATCTGATGAAAAAAAAAAATCCCACTGAAGTTACATCAATAGAGACTACTAGAATCCATCTGCTGAAGTCCCCACTACCCTTTGCATGCTGCCTGCCCACCCCTGCCTCTTCTCAACACGAAGCCAGGCTCTAGCCAGATCCCAGCAGGCAGGCCAGACCATGCAGCCAGGCCCAAAGGAAGTCCAGAAGTGGGGTACACGTCCCTGCTCAGCCACTTCCAATGGCTTCTGCTTGGCTGGCCTGATGGTGCTGCACTGGACTCCCTCCATTTGGATGGAGGCTTGCCAAACAGAAGGTGATTCCCTGAAGCCATCAAAGTCCCCAAGCCTCAGGCTCAGTTCAACCCACACAGGGGTCTGGTGTATGTGCCTGGCTTGGTTCTGCGGGTGCAAAGGCACATTTAATTCATTATATCCAACTCGGACATCTCTTTCCAGTGGCTGGTCCACAAGAGATAGTAGTACAATCTCGTTACCTAAGGTAATCATTTCGGGCAGCTTTAAGCAATTCTGTCACAGGCTATCTGTGGCCAAGAATACCAAAACTAGGACTGCTGTCAACACTATGTGTTTTTAGCACTACACCTAGGAAGTTTCCTTTCTCTACAGATAACAGGAGAACAGCCAAGGAGATGACACACAAATGAAAATGCTATTAAGACTGTAGAAAATCTAAATGTGAGAAAAGCACAACTGAGCTGCCACAACCTAAGACACTTGCCTTTGCTTTTTCCAGACAAAAGCACAGTCTTGCTCTGACCTCTCCCTTCCTATTGCCTGTCTCCCTGGGCCATCGGCAGCTCCCCCCACCACCTGTTGCTGCTCCCACACAGGCAAACAGCAGCAGCTGAACACAACTAACAAGACATTTTGTGCCCCAGTACCTGCTCCAGCTCTTGCACACAAGCATTAAGTTTGCCCTTGAAAACTTTGCGTTTGCAATTTCACACATGCTCACAAAGGCTGTTAAATAAAAATGGTTCCCAAAACATCATTCCTAGTGCTGCAAACTCTGTAACTGTTTCCCAAAGTTACTACATGGCTTTGCAATGAGCCTAATGTAAAGGATGGCTGTACACCAGAGATGATTCTGGCCAGCTTTTTGAGACAGAAAGTCAGAATAAATGCAAGCAGAGCACCAGTACTTAAAATGTGATGCTCTCATCAGTCATCAAAACTACTGAAACATAGCCCTGTTCTACATGATTAACTGGTGAAGAACATGTTTGTTCCGTGGCCATTGATTTTTACTGAGTAAAGTAATAAGTCTTGTTTTTCTGCCAAGTATTCATGCACCAAGGCATTTTTTTAATATCTTTTATTTTGAAATGCAGGATTAATGCAGCTTAAGCTTTAGAGTAGAAAGTCTCCTCACTCCACTAAAATTCAAAGTATGTAAAACCACAGCTCTATCAATCATGCCATCTGGGCTAAAAATACCTTTTTTTAATTTTTTTTTTTGCCACAAGACTATTATATCATGTGCAGGTGGTAACATCTAAAAATGTATCACAGAAGATATATGTAAAACCAGACTATTCATTTTCTTGATCCAAACAGTAAGCAGAAATGAACCCCATGCTGATGCAGCTCATACACCTCTTGGCACCAAAGGCTTCTCACTAGACCTGCAACCCTCATGCTGAAACATCATTTCCAGAAACGTCACACCATCAAACCAGATAAAATGGCTTGATCTCATCCCGGAAGGAAGGAGTTCAGCACTGGATTGAGGAGTCAGACAAGCACCATATGGCTAGAAGGGATGGGAAGACGAAAGTGAGGGCTGAACCACCTCTCTCAGTGGCAGCAAGAGTTACAGCTGTGTTGTCTAATCAAGTATTCTAAATCAATTAACGGTGAAGCCAATTTGTACACATGAATCTTTGTATTTATAAATGAACCTAAATATTCCACAGTAATATTCCATACAGTTTACTTCCTGGAGTACATGGATAGAAACCAAGGACTGATTGAGCTCATTAGCCATGAAAACATGCTGTTTTCTCAGGCAAGCTTTTGTCCAGCAATACAAAAAATGAGCAGTGAATGGATGAATCGTTCCTGCCCTATAAAACAGTGGTTCCCCATGCAGCAATGTCAGCTTATACCAGTTAACAGTAAACATGCTCTCTTAGTTTTTTGGAACTGTCACCAGGTTTGTAAATAACTCTCATGCATCTTCCAAGAATACTACGTTTCTCACAGGTCTTAAAGGAAACAGAAAGATGCTTTCTGTGCGTGTGGAGAGTATTTTCCCAGGTTTTAGTTTAAGTGGCGATGCTCAAGCAGGCAGGGTGGCAGCAAAAACCTGCAGAGATGATCTTCTACAGACAACTTCCTCACCTCCCCACACAAATGGCTGAGTCACTCATCATTCAATGGCCGGGGACACTGATGTACAGCCTGTCCTAGGCAGACCTGACCTGGCCACGGTTTGCTTTAAAAAGGTGCACAGCAAAGTAAAGCATTTCAGCAGTGACTCAGCACTGTGAATTAACAGCCAACCTAAGCTTATTTAAGAGCCTATGCCTGCCATGTGTTGGGGACAGAGTGTCGAGCTGGCTGGAAGCTCATTGTGCATCCTTCAGCACCGGGCAGCAGCATGACAGGGCTGACAGTACCCTGGAATGAGCACAGCTCAAGCGGAAGGAGAAGGAGGGCAGGATGCTGCTTTTGAATTGGCTTAGGTCAACTGCAAAGAGTTGGATTCCCTTGGTCCACAGGAAGAAGTGGAAGTTGAGATGTCGAGGAAATTGTGAAGAATTAGGCATCTTTATACCCTCCATGCACAGTGAGTGGAACAGAAAGCACTGCTTAGAAGAACCATGTATAGTCATGCTGCATGGACATACATACCCGTGTGCAGAAATGAAGTACATGCCTTTGGTCATACTGGAAAGTACAGGGAGGTAAGAAATAAAGACAGTCATCATAATCTGATTAGCTGTGTAATTAAGACTAAACTGGGAGATCAATGAGGGAAACTATAAAGAGGGTTTTTTTTCAGCACAGTATGCTAGAGAAAAAATGAGAAATCTGGTGGAAATCTAATGGGATAAAGTAACAGATGGTAGGTGGACGCACAAGAGACATGAAAAATGCTTAAAGATGATAATAGCTAACAATATGATTAAGAGTACATGCAATCTCACAATGCACTGCATGGAACTGAAATGTAAGTACTAAGGCCATAAACCCCTTAATATTATAGATTAGATTTACATACTTTTATAGCCACCTACAAGACAAATAGGAAGAACGCTTATAAAAAGGTTCTATATAACACAAGTAGCTGGCCTATTTAAGGGAATGGCTTGTGTTGCCATCTTGAAAAACTGTCTACAAATATGATACAAGACCACAGGACACACACAACCAGAAATAATTGACTCACTACAGAAAAGAACAAGCACACACCACCGTCATCTGAGCGACCTGAAGCCTACTTCACACTACATTACTCTACTGTCCTGAAAGGACCCTGGGGGAAAAAAGATCAAACCTTACCCACTTTTTCAATCACAAATATACCAGCAACTTCCAGCAAAATCTTCCGTATAACTCAATGTTCTCCCAGTTGGTACACGTGCAGCAGTAGGGACTGCAGTCTAAAAGCTGGACACACAAGCAGGTCAAGTCAAGATGGCCACTGATGCCCAGGCACAGCTTTCAATTTTTTCTTGTGCACCATCAAATTTGCTACAGCAAACTATGGTGAAAGTCTCAGGAAACTATGGTGGTCCCATGCCTTATAAATATTTGCCAATAATTAAATAATATCTATAAACTATACAGCTCAGCTGTAGAATTGCTTCTTTCTCCACAAAATAAATTAACATTATATATAAAAATGCCAGATATATACAGATAGATGGATATATATGTACACAAAACAGTTTTAAATGGAGTAAATGTAAACAAATAATAAAAAATATATAAACCAATGCTGCATTTATTATAATCCAGTTATTTATGTAGATTTATCTTAAAATACGTCTGATCGCACTCATAGCACTTATGAAGACAACAGTAATGCACTAAATATCATTAAACACTTAAACTAAAATTCCTCCTTGATTGTTCCTACACAGCCACTTTGCTTTTATTTTGCCACCCCAGGACAAGAATAACCTCATAACCAGAAGGTCAGAAAATTCCTACTCTGTTATGAGAGCAAACTAAATAATTTCCAAAGGCAGAGTCCTCTCCCAGGCACAACTGGCACTAATTTAAATGAGGGGACTGGTGAATTTAGCACTTCAGCTGATATCAATTACTGTTGTATTGCGCAAAGCATTCCCTGCAGTAATCAAGAACAAAGCTGCTTATGGAAGTAGTGTAAAAACAGCACTTGAAATTAAACAGGAGCCAGTACACAGCAGAGACATAACCATCCCCTCTGTAAGAAAAAGAGATTTAAATGGGCAGCTGCATTCTGCATCAGCAGAATTATAACCATTTTTGTGAATGGTTTTAAGGTGCATAGAGAGGTCACTGTGTTCTATAGATTGGGTTACTGCAAAGCCAGCAGATAATAACTACATAAAAGAAGTAACTGGGCACTGGACTGCCTTAAAACAACTGAAGAGAAACAGCATAAGCCAGAATGATGCTGACTCTGATGCAGCTTCAGAGCAAGCATCACCCTGTAATTTACTCACAACTAGCTTATGAAAACTTCCCAGTGTTTTACAATCATAAAATCCAAAAAAACCAAGCCCCGAAACAAAGATTTATTTTTTTTATCCTAGTGCAGGAAAATGGTGGGAGTTAATGGAAGTGGACCCAATTAAATATGATGGAAGGAACCAACGAGAAACAGACTCTTCAGAAGCCTAAGCTGTAACAGCTGTCTCTCACTGTTGTGCTTTTGTCTGTTCTTGGGATCCCACCTCAATGGCTTCTGCCCAAGGACAATTTTGTTTTAAGGATGCTTAAAGCACTACTTGTCATACAGGGCAGGCTCACTCAGCTGAGGAGACAGCTCGAGTGGCTGCGGCCCCCCTGGCTCCGAACGGGCAGATATAGATCGGCTTCCTGGCACCTTTCCATCCTACAATTTCCTACCGCTATTACACTGATGATTCAAATCTAATTTTAACAAGCAAGCAAGCCTTCTGCTGTCAGCAACCATTGTTCCAAGACAGAAGGAAAATACTTTAAGCACATTTTCGTGCCTTTCAACAGCTGCATTCTTGTATTGCTTTTGTTCCTGGAGAGGGGCACGGAAAAGGAAAATAAGGGGAGCACTTCCCAAGATAAGGAGCTAAGATATCAGTGTTGTCACTTATCATTTCCTAAACAAATTTAGTTTTCCCAAACAATACATGTGTTGCACAAGGGTATTATTCATTTAAGGACAAATGCTTTGAAAATCTAAAAAACTTGCTACTGTAACAAAGTAAGATTCAAACCACATTCCCCAAAGAACACATAAAAATAATATGGATTTTTCTTTTTTCAAAAATAGAAAAATATTTTTCACATACTTTGGGATAATTCAGTCCTACACAGCCAAAATATTTAACTTTTAAAATAACTAAATATATGAATCTCTTTACAGCTAAGTTTGTGTATAAATGAAACTGCTCTACCAGTTCCGAAAGAATCTAAAAATGTTCTTGATTATATACTGTCTCCCAAGATGTGACCATTCACCATGTTTCTAAGTGTTGGCCTAAGAGATCAAAAATAGGAAAGTAATTTGAATATTCTTTTGCATATTTTTAAGATGGCCTTCAAAAACCAAGTCAAGAGAATAACATGCTGAATTATTAGTTCTACAGCAAAAGAAATCATCCCATAAAATGTGCATTATCAGTGAAAATTTGCAAGGGGCAAGATATTCACTGAACATACTCAGCTCTGAAGATTATTGTAGAAGGGCATAAACTCAGTTCCAACAACCAAGCATAAGACAGCAACAAGCACAGAAAAGTCTTCCAGGCAAGGAAGAAATAGCCCAGTTTGTCCTGAGTTACAGCACAATAAAGTTAGTTGCATGACATGCCCTGATATTTATAGAATATGATTTTAATAAATCTACAATAGAAGATTAAATGTATCTGCAGGTCTCCTAAATAAAACAAATGCTACACTGTGGTTCTGAAACATGCAAGGTGTTTTCAGAAATCATGTCACAGAAGGTTATTTATACATTGGAACAGGAAATATTTATTAGCAGTTAACACCCTTAAAGGTGCAGAAAATGTTACCTGTGTGATACACTGCTACACTGTTGTCTCAATGGCAGTAGACAGAACACAGGGATCAAGTGTTGCAGTCCCCTTAGACAGACATTGTGTAACTTGCCCGAGGTATTTAATTTGATCTCTTTGTTCACCCCACTGGCATTTGCATTCATTCACATTCAGCAAGTTATTAATCTAAAAAAGCTAAGGAGTCTTTCATTTCTTCTTGACTCCAAACTCCATTTGTTCTTCTATAAAATTAATGCCATAAATAAAACGTTGCATTTAGACACGCTGTGATACTGCCAGCCAATTTTGCTGCAGATAAAGGTCGAGGAAAAATTCATTAAAAAATAAAATGACATCTTTTTTCCAAACTCCCTATATAAAAGAACAGTGCCAAGCATTTAAATAAACTCTCAACACAGGTCAATCCTTAATGGACTTGTAAGTGAGCTGTGTGTTTTAAGAGCTAACCTTTGGAGCATTACTGAACTATTTCTTGCACAGCAACTACTGTGTTGCAACTGCCCTCCAGAAACCTGTGACCATCATCTGAACAAAATAACCAGCGTGTATGAAAGCCCAAACCCTAACTGAAGGCTTTAATAAGCAAGAGTCCAACAAGAGATACAAATTACCTCCTACCTCTACTGGGTTTCCTCAAAAACACAAGTTTTGAAACTCAAACATGCAATTCTTGCATTAAATGCAATGTTCAAACACTGAAAGAAATTATATTTTAGAAATTTATCTGAGCTGGATGTAAAAATTTCAGTTAATTCCTTGTCTCAACTTCAACAGTTTCGCCAGCTTTATGAATATTGGGGCAATAACAAAATCTGTTTCCTGTTTGAATTCTTTTTCTTATTTCCAGTGCTTCTTTTTATTTCCGTAACATCCAAACAAGAGCCTTCTCATAGCATAAATCACGGTTATTGCAAGATGATGGCCAACTCATTATTTCAGTCTTCTTTTAACCAAACAGATTGGATTTTATGTTTTCTACTAGAAAAACTAGCTCCTGCAGAACCACCAAACTATCTCTGCAGTACACCCAAATTCTTAGAGCTCCTGGTATGAGTACCACTCATCCACGCTGCACTCCCATACTAGCTAAATATCCTCCATTCCAGATGGATACCAAATATACTTTTTATTCGTTAGTCTTCTAATCCTATGTCAAAACATTGAATCACTGAATGGAGACTTACATGCAAGCTGTACAGTATGGCCACAGTGCACCTTCAGGATACACAAATAGCAACTTCTGAAGGAGCTTTAGATATTATGCGCTTGCACAGATAAAAAACAAGAAGACATCACTTTGCTGCTCCTCATCACTATCTTTACAATTGAGTGGAATAATGAACCAAGTAAGAGCACAATAAGAAAACAAGAAAACTAACACCTGAGACCTCCCAGAGATCCAAAGCAGGGAAACAGGAAAAAAAAAGCTGATATTTAGTTCAGAAATATAGCTCAACACAGCTTTTTTCCAGTGACTACAACTGGAGTCAATAACTGCTGTATTTGCTTATGGATTCAGTTGGTATTTTAGGGACAGCACGCAGGACAGGCTTCTGCAAAAGTAGGCAAGTGCTTCCTATTATCACACAGGGACATGGCCCTGTGCATCTGGTGTCAAAGCAGAGGAGATGCTGCAGGCACGGCCTCCCTCATGGCAGGTACACAAACCAACAGGCTGTTTTGGATGGATGCTTAACATTGACTTGATAGATATAAAGTTGCAGACACAAGGTCTTGGGATTTGATGCACTGAAAAGCAAAAATAGGAATAAAAATGGAAAGCAAGGTATGGCTTGGAAAAATGCGAGATATAACGTGTTTGGTATGAAAAAAATTCAGATCAGTAATAAGGAAGGTAGGGAAGGAAGGGAGAGAGTAGTGAGACATAAATGATGTAGGACATAATATGGGCAGTCAGTCTAGAGAGTAGAATTTTAAAAAAAGAAAAGCATCAGGAATCACACTAACAGAAAAAAATATATTCTCTACAGATTTAGGAGAACCTGGAGTCTTGAGTCTCCTGATAAAATGAAGGTGGGTTTCTCAAAAGCCAAAAGGTGGAGAACTGACATTTGAGTAAAGAAAGAGATAATATTTTTTACAGGCGAAAAACGGTAAAGTGGGGAAAAATAGCGGGGAAATTTTTTGCAAATACCTGAAGGAAGAATGTGCATAGAAAAAGGATGACATTTTCTAACAGCTATGGAAACTCAAGAAGGAGTGCATGGAAAGTAGGTGTTTTTTTTGGCGGTTTGTTTTTGTTGGGTTTTTTTTCATAAAAGTATTGAGGGACTAGAAGGAAAGGCTTTTTGGAGGGGAAGAAATGTTGGCCAGTAAAAATCTGCCAGAGGGAATACTGCAGAGATACTGCTGGACTAAGTAACAGAAAATGAACTGATGAGAACAGTTCTGCATCAGAAGGAGGAATGCCTTGGATAACATAAAAAAACACTTTGCAGTCTGCTTATCTGTACACTATGCATACAACTAAGATATATTACCTGAAAATTTGTGCTCCCTTTTTAATGCAACAGTAATGTACTTTATTACTGATTTTAACAGGCTTTAATAGGAGGAAGCATACATTCAATTATTTTATTACATGCTTTGAATATAAATGGTGAGCATCTGCACTCTAGTTTACTCCTTCCGTCCTCACGCTCTCATAAAAACAGCACTGGCACATTTTAGAATTCAGAGCAGCCCTCCCCAGCCCAGCCGCTTTCTTGGCTGGTTTGCTGGGATCTATATATCCAATCTAATTATTTTGATTCCCATTTCCAACCCTATCAGTGGTGCAGTGGTGCAAGAAATCAAAATGCCAGTCTTCTGAATGTGTTAGAACCTAAAAGCTAACAGCTACTCATTTGCAGAGGCATCACTGCACGGCCCAAAGGCCCTGTCACCAGGCAATTTACGTTCAGTGCTCTGGATGTGACTTGAGAGGGGTTTCCCAGCGTACCAATACAGAGCATTTCACATAACATTTCAGATGTGCTACAGGTTGTTGCATTGTCTTATTTTGTCACAGCGTAACTGACTAACAAAAAAACCCCCAGCAACACTTTGTTCAAATTTTGTCTCTTTTTAAAGACTTGAGTCTTTCCTGTTATTTTTTCCCTTTGTTTTCTTAAAAGGCAAAAAACAGGATCATACAAGCTTATCTTCCCTTAAGTGATCAGGAGAGAGTGTCAGCAATAATCCTACTAAAACACCTATACCTTTCAAATCAGGGGGATAAAATGTTGCTCAGTAGCTGAATTTCCCTGTGGATCTTTCCTCTGCTTATAAGCTGTCCCCTTCTTGAATTACAGTCTTACTTAGATTACTAATGCTCAGCACCACCAAAAATATTCCCATTCATTTCTCCAGCTTTTACAAACACGGTAACATGATTTGTGTTTAAATATAAGCGTCACCGTTTTACTTTTTATTATGAATATCATATGTTTGGCAAGCTGTCTGACCTTCCTTAGGATGATGAATGCTGCAGCAAACAATTTGCTGTATCTTTAAAGAAATGGCCAATTCAATTACATTATGCCAGAAGCTTTCAAATCCCTCTCTGCCAAATGTCTTTGCTATATCCTGCCACAGACAGCCCATTTGTATTCCAGCACAGTAGGACACTTGTTTTGTTGAAGCACACAGTTCTAGTTAGGTGCTATCAACAGACCAGTATTTCAGTTCTCCAGCTCTCTGCTCTTTCCACCCCCTCTACCCCTGGTTATCGGGATTTTCAATTTTACTGACCAAGCATGTATGCATTACTAATTATGTGCATGAAATGCAGCAGTTATCGACTGCTACAACAAAATACATTAGTGACCAATTACAGGAGTTCTTGGCAGCAATGGTTATCATTCTAGTGGATTTAATCATTGCACTTAAAGTGAAGCTTGAGATTCCCTTTGAGATTACACCACTAATTGCTTCTGTTTTGCCAGTTACTGCATGAGCTGTTTGCAAAAAGGATCACTAAAGATGCTTTCTAAATATGGGAAAGCAGTAAACAGATGAAGCCCCCTGTAATGAGTGTCCCCCCCCCCTCAGTAAAACCACAGTGTCAATTTATTCATACCATAATGCTCCTCTCCGATTCATACCCCCCCTGTCACCTCCTCTTTCCCTCTCATTTCTTGTTATTTGGGCAGACAGCAGCAATACAGCTGCATTGCTATTCATGTGAATCATGCCACACACTATCATTTATTTATATAGATACCGAGAATATTGCACTGCAAAAGTTTAAAAAAAAAGCTTCCCCTTCTCTTCCTTGTTTGCAAAGAGGATGCTACTTATTACTATGATTATGACAGAATGTTTAAATGGTCTTATACCGTAAAAGAAAAAGGAAAAAAAAAACCAATCAACCCAACCTAGGCCAAGTACATGATTTATTACACGTACAATACCATCCTAATAGGCTTCCACTCTCCAGGAATTCCTAAAAACAAACACTCCTCCTCCCAAGGAATTTGTAATATAACATACTGTTCTTTAAAAGCCCACATCTACTTCCAGGTCATCAGTAGTGATGAATTATCTGGTTTACAGCCTCATAAAGGAAAACTGTCTATATATTTTAATGCTGAGGCCAACCACAGGACTCTGGTACCTTTCAAACGTAGTGATACACAACTTCCCAAACACCAAAGAAAGGCTTCAGATGAAACAAAGAGATGCAATTGTCATCAACATTGTAGGTCTGATCAAAATAAGTAGTCTTTGAAAGACAAAAAGAATGGGGAAGGACTACAACTACAGTTTTGTTAGCTGAGAACAAGCTATTTTAGTCAATAAAATTGTTTAAACAAATTTATTTGGCTCCTTTTCATTAAAATTTTCAGCTACTGAAGCTTTCCATTATTCAAACACCACTTTGTGAACAACAAAGAAACACTCTCAAAAATATAAAAAACCCCCAACAATTCTCAACAAAAAAATTCTCATAAGATTAGAAAACCTCCTATACTTATCTCAACAAACATCAACATTTTTAGGATTTCAATAGATGCTAGGTTGATAAAACTTTAATTAGAAACTTAATTATCTCTGTGAGAGAGATACTGTAGAGAAAGTTTTAAACCCCCAGAGACTTCTACACTATAAACAGCAGAGCATATGACATCTTTAAAATCTGTCAGAAACCATACACTCTGATTTACAAAAATAATAGCAATCTCTGTGAATTTAACTGCTAAAAAAAGTTGAAAAGCGTCATCCTACAGCAACAGTTACCAGTTGGCTTCACCTCAGCCCCTAAACTGGCACAGACTAATACCTACCAATCCTTGGAAAAGAACAAACCACAGCAGAACAAGGGTTACATCACAGATACATTTATCCTGCTTCACTCCCCGATGTAGATTTGCACAAAACCCATCGATCTTTCCAGAATAGCAGGCACAAGAACTGCCACACACAGGATGCTCTCAAAACCAAGGACAGTTCATTTTCATGCTTAACAGAGAAAATCTTGCCCCAAGGCACTCAATTTCAAGTCTGAATGAGAAAATCTGTAGGTGATGCAGTAACTACAGTAACTGGCAAATAATAAACTGGGTAAAACACCTAGGGATCAATCCTATATTCATGAAGGAACACACTACACAATTCAATTGGATTATCCCCATTTCTTAGTACACTAGTTCTTGACTTCTACCTTATTAGACAACAATTAAGGACAATTTCCAAGTACAAAGTAGCATAACACTGACACAGTATCTTTGTCACTATACTACAGGTTCTCTAGTCCAGCAGAATGAATGCTGTTCTTTTGTATGGGCAAGCTTCTGCCTCATGTACACAGGCACAAAATCTGAATGACAATTCCAAAAGGACTGCAATGGTATCTGGAATTTCTAGTGCTGCCTTTCAAATGAGGAAACAGGAACAAATCAGAAGAAAATATTCCCAAACTGAACAGCTGAGCTTATATAGCACCCAAAATACAAAAGGTTGGGAAATAGCTGTCTTTCATCACTGTCAAAAGCAATAGAGTAAAATATGCAGAGTAGGACTGATAACACAGGAAATAAATGAAAACATTTGCTTCATGTTAGTATGGAAGTTAAAAGAAACAAGGCAAAAATCTCTCTCAAAGGTCCCTGATGGATTTAAAACAGAGCTGTTGAGCCAACTGCGATTTCAAAACATGCCACTATCATTTAAGAACACTGAACTTCTCTTCTTTAATAAACCTTACACCTGTTTGCTAGTCCAGAGACCTAATTCCTAAAACCATAATACACAGCAAGTGCAAGACAAGGAACCAGAACTTCAATGAGAACTGCTAATGCACAGGAAAGCAACCAGTTACTTATAATACAGTCTCAGGCACTATTTGTAATTCAGTACCTAACTTACAAATCAAAGAATGACAATGCTAAATGCTACCATGATGTATTTCTTAATGAATTAAAAGTCTTATGTGTGTATAGCTCACAAAGCCTGGCAGATTTTTAGGTTACATATTTAATTCTCTTTAATATTGAAAGCAACGAGAGACATTTTTGTCTACTACTCTACTGCAGGGATTAACACAGTAAATACTCTAGCAAAATGAATTACACTTTTTTATGAAGAGATGTGATGGACATCAATTTATAATTCATGCATTAAGTACAAGAATATGAATAAATCACAGCAGAGATTTGGAATAAACAGAACTGGTAACAAGTTTAGACCAGATTAAATTGAGAGACTTCCAGCTGGTAAGTATTGTTTTCAAAATTTAATGTGGAAACCAGTAAGAATATTCAGCTTAGTAAAGCTTTCTAAAACCAAAGATAATTCTTTTAGCATGAGAAATGCCATCAGGAAGAAAGGCTCCAGCTCTAGAAACTGTTTCAGAAAACTCAATTAACTTCCCCATATTAAAAATATGTGACCAGTAGAAAGAAGTTACATGCTATAAAAAATTTATCTGCTCATTAATATTACAGACATTTCATCTATTAATATGTATGACTAAATAAATGCATTAAATAATAAGTAACACATCAATGTACCTTTTTGACATATAAAATAATTTTTTGCAACCAGAATAATGCTTGGGTTGCCAGGAAACAAAGCCATGTGGATAAATGGAAAATACTCTTCCTGCCTTTCAGAAAACTATGTCTACCACACGCCCCATCCAAGCTGATGAAGAAAAGCTGTCCCTGTCCTGTTTTAGCAAAAGCAAACCCCAACCAAGACAATAGTTTTTGTCTCAAAAAAAACCTCTCATGAAATGAGCATTGATCCTTTCCAGGACAACCTTCCACGAGGTCTTCTCAGCCATCACCCTCCGATGACCTCATATTTAACCTGGCCTCACCTTCCGTTCTGCTGAGTCTCAGCACCTTACTGCGATTACAAACCAGCAAGACCAAGTTGAGCTATAAGAAACTCAGACATTACTCTGAAGGCAAATAACTGAAAAGGCAGAACATCAAAACACCAAGAAATCCTGCTTATAAGCCGTGCTTGATTCTGTGGAGACTGCCAGGGTAGCAATAAACAGAAAATGTACCACACAGCACTGAAGGCTCTGTACCACATTCCTCCCTTGCAGGTTGCCCTGCTACTTCTGGTCTCTGTCAACTCAAGAGCCAAAGTATTGTCTATAGCTTTAGGCATGGAGATGCTGAAAAATATTTCAGTTTTAACATTTTGTAAAGCTGATTTCCACTAAATATTCACTTACTGAGGTGCAAGAACAGTCAAAGTCCCCAGTTTCCTCCAGATTTTCCCTTCAGGCCAGTTTTATCCTTAGGTATCTGTGCACAATTAAAAAAAAAACCCAATTAATTAACATTACTCCTCATAAGTTCACCTCTTGATTATATGAACTTTTATGGCCCCAATTTAAAAATTCTTATATCCAGCGTTTCTCACAGGATTATTTCCCGTCAATATGGTTAACCAGAAGCAAACTCAAAGCTGTTTTCCCCATATAAAAAAACCTGGGGTTTTTTTTGACCAGCATACATATACATATACATATACATATACATATACATATACAGATACAGATACAGATACACATACACATACACATACACATACGCATACATTTACCATGACCCTAAATGAAAGGATTTTCTGTAAGGAAACTCATGTAAATTCAACCTAATAGATGGTGGGATTGCATGATTTAAGTATATTTCATCACTTGTTTCTAGGAGTACAAACAGAGAGCACACAGTTAAGCCTTTGTTAGCCACATATTTAAAGCTGTTAATACGTGACAAGCAAATCCTACATATTCAATTACTGCTTTAAAAATTGAAAGAAGGTTTGGTACAGGTGCACTGTCACTCAGTTAAGGAGCTCAAAAAATATAGTTATTCTTTCTCCTGGAAATAGTATGAATTAAAGAAACATTTTAAAAATGTGCCATTCAACCATATGGAACCAATTTTTGCAGACATATGGAGCTCCAATTAAATAAGTGTGGCTTTGCTGACACAAAAGTCCACCTGCACGTATTCAAATTTTCCAGAGTTAGACCATCTAATTTAGAGCAGCCCATTTAACAGTAACAGAGTAGAAAAGCAATGTATTTGATACGACACAACCTCTGTAACCAGTCTCCTCAAATTGCAATTCCAGCCTTACTTTTGACCATGGTCAGGATATAATGAGATAAGACTGAATTAGTTCCCCTAAAACACAGCTCCAATTACATCAGATCAAAAGAAAATAATTTTTCGTCTTCTCCATTATGCAAGTAAATATATGATTGGAAAATTAAGCAAGGTACAATTTTTCAAAGGAGATTTTACCAGAAGTCAATGGAAATTAAAAAAACTACTGTAGCCATACTTCCTAGATTTTCCTAGGTTTTTCTGCACGTATTTTCCCAGAATAAACGTATGGAACGCATGCCATTTAAAGAAATAGAAGTCAACAAGCTATATAAAAACATCAACATCCTAAATAAAATCCCAATACAAGATAGGTATCCAATGACGTGGAAACTAACAATTTTTTAAGGTAAGCTCTTCAGAAGTTTTTTCTATTTTTTTTCCCAAGGATTTGCAGTTAATTGGGCACCCTTGTTCAAATCTAGTTTGACTGACTTTGTATTAGGTGATAACGCACAATTTTTTCCCACAGAACCCCAACCTCATTCAGTGAATAGAGCAGCTAGAAGAGAGTAGTGAATCTACCCAGTGGCTGCATTCCATATGCTCACAACACAACTCCACACACTCACTGCTTCAGGTTATCCTGTGCTGTTCCAGAACAGCCCTGTGAGGACACAATCACCCATTCTCGGACAGATCTCCCCTTTGGTGCTGTCAGGTAACAACAGATTGCTGCCAGGGGTGTCATATGATCCCAGAGACAAGAAAACTTAGAATCAGGAGCATTACCAACTTTAGTGTTCAACCAGGTTCCTCAAACTCATTTTTCAGAGTATTTAGCGTTCTGTAATACCTTAACTAACTTCCGGGAGAAGCTGTATCCACCTAGTTTCCTAGTTAAGGTGACACACGTCTCCCCTCAATTGTGAGCTGCCCCATTCACTATCTGTTTTAGGGTTTCTACAACAAATAAGAGCACGTTTCCAGAGACCTGTCCTTCTTTGCTGCAGTCTTCATACACATCTGTTCCACTTGGAAAGACCATACAATTCTGAGATCATAGAATTTAAAACTGTATCATAATGCAAATGTCCAGGGGAGCTCAGTTAACATATTTTAGACAATCTTAATTCTGCACCATCCCAGCTTTGCAGGACTTGCTCTTTGTAGCTCTTTACTCAAGGCAGCTTTCTGAGCTTGGTTTTTTTAAGACAGTCGCCATGGAAAAGAAGCTCCATCTTGCTTAACACAGATATATCCAGTCTCCCTCAAAACTTGGCCACTTCTCATCCAAGCCTTATTATTGCCAATCTTGTGGACATGTGCTACTGCCCCTATCCGCTCTTGTCTTTAGGCTCAGTTTCCTATTTGGGATCCCAGTCCTGCCCCCCTGTCTGCTTTCAGTGACCACTTCATCCTCAACAACATCATTATCCAATATATTGCTCCCATGCCACAACCAGAGTCCCATTACCTTCCAGCTCTCCTATACTAGCATTCCTTTTAATGTCTCAGCTTTCTGCACCCTTCAAGATCTGTTCGTTTTTCCATATCACTTTTCACCTTCCAATGTTTTTCCCATTTCTTTACTCCCCCACTCACTTCCTGTGCTTCCCTCTCACCCTGGCAGTTTCCAAATTTCTTCTCAACAACTAACTCCACGTGTTTTCCTGGTTCCTACGCAGTCTTTGTGATTAGCATGCCATAGCCATGGCTGCTACGCTTTGTGCAGAACTCACTTCTAATGATGGGTGTTAAAGAGATCTGTACAAGGGCTAATGAGCAGGAACACTTAATTTCAAGATCCCAGAAAAACTGGGGCAGAAGAAATGCCAAACCAGCAGTGCAGAAATAGAATTTTAGGCATTTAAATACCACACTACAGACACCTATATATTTAGATGTCGAGGCAGCTGTATGAAGGCTTTGTGGACTGTAGCTACTTCTGTCTTGCTGTTAGATTAACAGCATCCACTCTTTTAAATTTAAAAACAAAATCCTTCTATGACGAACCAAAATAAATTTACTTAGAGTCTAAGTCTCAACCTAAACTCAATTTAGATCTCATTTAACAGCTAGCTAGTTATACATTTTTAAACCATTTTTCCAAAGAGAAAACAGCATTTGATTCAGTCAAATATATTAAGTACTGTGAAGGAGGGGAAAAGGGGGGTTTAACTGAAAACAGGGTTTAGGGTTTTCTTGGCACTATTTACCAAGGATAAGTGTTCTTATCTTTATTCTACAGAAGAAGGTAGATTGTACCATACCTTCATCTATTTTTGCCAGAAAGTACAAGGTAACCAAAGACATCTTCCTATTCTGTCTCAAACTACCCTGCCTTCGGTGTGTGGATGGGTTCAGAGTACTTAGGCTGAATTTAAGGTGATTTTATAAAATCGTAACATACCAGGTTGGAAGTGATCTCTTGAATCACTTGATCCAACGTTCCATGGCAAAAAGCACAGTCTAGGTAAGATGGCCCAGCACCCTGTCCAGACAAATCTTAGAAGTGTCCAATGCTGAGGAATCCACAGCTCCCCTGGGGATACTATTCCAATGGTTGATTGCTCCCATTGTGAAATTTTTTCCTCGTGTTCAATCAGCATCTCACCAAGGGTAATTTTTAAGCACTACACTTCACCATTTCCATGGGACTCCCTGTAAAAAGGAACTCTCCATCATCTTTGTAGCCACTAAGCCCCCTTTGCACAAGACTGGACAAACTCCATTCTCTCAGCCTTCCCTCACACGGCAGCTTCCCAGTCCTTTGATCACCTTTGTGTCCCTTCTCTGGACTCTCTCCAGCCTGTCCACATGGTTTTTTGCACAATGGGGACCAAAAGTGAACACAGCACTCCAGGTGTGGCCAGGCAAGCACTGAATAGAGTGGGACAATGACTTTTAACTTATTTCTGCTGGTGATTACCTCGTTGGTGCAGCCCAGCTGTCCACCAGAACACTCATGTCCCTTTCCATGGAGCTGCTTCCCACTTGGGTAGATACCAGCCTGTGCTGCACTCCAGGATTATGGACAGATCCCTCCTATGCTGCTACTGTACTGCTGCTACTGTAGCCATTTAATGAGACCACACTTCACTAAATGAGTACAGATGAGTAATTCAGTGCTAGGAGTTTTCAGCCGAAGAGAAATTTCTATTACATCTTGATTCTTCCAATATTGAATCTAAAAAGAAAATATATCTCCCTGATTTAACTGAAAAAAATCCCATAGAATAATTACTTTTTTAATATATTTAAATAGCAAATTATCAAAATGTTTTGCTACACAACAACAACATAACCTTCCAAGAACCTTTTTGTGTGTCCAACATATAAAAATTAAGTATAAATGCAGTATCATTAATGAACACAGTATTTACAAATAAACCACTCATTCCTCTGTTGAGCCACACTTTAAGTAACACTTTAATGCTGAAAGCGGTATCTAATTACCTTTACTTGATCCCAAATCCAACAGGGAAATAAAAATGTTCAAAATATTTGTATCTTGCTGATAAGTACTCAACATTGAAAGGTATGTGTTAGGATAATGTAAGATGGTACTTATTCTTATTTCTTCTGAAGAGGCCTGCAATAGTCACATAAATGTATTTAATTTATACAACTGCTTGTTGTCCCACTTCCTGATGGTGTTGAGGGCAGAAAGAGATTTAATTATCCTGACTCCCATCTCCAGTATTGCCTGACCGGGAAATTCACCACTGTCACTTCCCATGGAGAAAGGAGGACAGTCAATATGAATCATGCTCTGGGAACTGGGCTTCACAACCTAACTAATGCAATGACTACAACTCATACAAAAGTCAATTATCGCTTGTGATCTGAGGCATTACTCCAAATTTGGCACTCTGAGTATCCTCAGTCAGTATATTCAAATGGGTTTGCTAGCTAGCATAACAGGAAATTAATAATACAGCTATTAGTAGTAGATTGATTTTAAATTAAATAAAGAACAAAAAAACCAACACATACATGCATGAAACCCCTCAAAATACAAAAAAAAAAAAAAAANTGATCAAAAAGGCATAGAACAACTGTAAGTATTTGCCTCCTTTTATTTTAGGAAATCTTTCTACTCTGTTTTTTTTTCCCCTTCCTCACAAGTTCCTAGCATCCCTTGTACCACAATGTTTATATTCTAGTTTCCATCACCAGCGACATGAAAAATACACTTAGTTCACCCACACATGTCCTTGCCAGGAAGGTGGAGAGAATCATTTACAAAATAAGGTCCATCATTTTCCCCCCAAAAATACAAGTATGAAGACCAGAATCACCCCTTTCCCCACCTCGTCACAATCAAAAGTGCCTGTATCTCCCCAAAGCCTGCAAGAACAAGGAAAACAATGACTCTTACCATCTAATAGTTTCCCGACATGGAAAATTTACCAGTGTAATGGTGACAGAATCATACAATGAACTAGTTTAAATCTTCCATGAAAGGGTATGGTGGGGAGGGTTTGGCAATAAAAAATTTTTTTGCTTAACGATCTTCACTCAAAAGAATCTTAGCTCACCTCAGAACACCTCTCTTTCTAGAACAAGTGGATTTTAGCATCATCACTTTAGCTGCTATAGTCTGGCTGGTGCTAGTTAACTTGGTCACACAGGTAAGTCCTAGAACATTCCAGCAAGCAAGTGATCTGGGATTCTACTTTATACAGCCTAAAGCCAATATAGTTAACATTTCTCTGATCCTTGAGTTTCACACTTCAGGGAGCTGAGGGAGAGAGGAGGTGTTGATACTTTCAGGAACCACTAATTACAGGAATTCATTGTGAAGGGCATTGCTAGAAAGTAATAGAGATGTTTAAATATAAACAGTGCGGTTACTGTCATACAACTGTCCATGAAAGGTTTCAGTACATTCTTCCACTAAGATTGATGATCTCTAAGGTGTTGAACAAGAAAAAAATTTACCACATTATAAGTCCCTTCAATTAAAACATAATCCCTAGCACATTTTTTGTCTTTGATCTCAAAGTAGATTATAAATCAGATCCATTTTAACAGATTAATGTAAATGTTACAGCCAGAATTTTTGAAGGATTTGCTATTACATTTAGTCAGCCAAGTAGAAGTACAGTTCGTTTTTGAAAGAGAACACATCCTGAATGGGAGCTACTGTTTTTTTACAGTAAAAAATAAAAGTGACATTCAACTGGCCTCAATTATAACTCTAACGATCTACTCAAAGTTATTTGCCTCCTTTTGAAACATGTGTAAAACCACATGGCAAGTTACTTGCAGAAGCAGGAACAATATCCTATTTTACTAGTTCTCCTCCTTGAGACTGCACCACTGCACAACAAGGTATGTTACAAGCATCCAGGCTTACATTATAGCCATTTCCTAAGAGTTTTTTAAAGTAACAATAGTCACATAAGGCATAGAGCCTTTTCACAGCCAACTGAATGTTTGGCGATGGCCTGAGCCTATCAACACCAGAATGTTATATCTTACTTTTTTATCTGGCCCTCCAATTAGACATTGTAAAGAAACTTTCTCTTTAAATCCTGTCTGGAATAAAATCTATAAAGCTGTAGCCCATCCTTTATCAGCCACTTTTTCACTTACTAATTTAAGAAAAACACTTCCTCCTGTTGCACACTTACCAGGAACCAGCTATGCCATGAATATGTTATAAACACTATGCTCCTCTCAGGCTGCACAGCTTTCTGAAAACAAAACAAGACAACCTAATGGAAGCACTTCTTTTTATCATTCTTTGCTTCCTGCCCACATTCTGGTTACTTAATCCAATACCAATTTTAGAGCTTTCGAAAGAATTTCACATTTCATCTTGCTTCTGTAGTTCTCTCCCTGAATCTGAGGTCATTGATGATATGCTGATTTCCCTGCAAGTCTACTTTCTCACAGGAATGCCAAAAATGCAAAGGCAGAGTGATAACTGAACTGCAAGACATCACTTACTGAGAACAATTCTTCTGGGCTACAGGAGGTGACAAATGACTGAGAAACTTCTCTGCACCAAACAGTAAAGTATGAGTAGTGGAAAGAATGCTACACCTCCTCTGGATCACCAACCCAGCAGTTCACTGTGCCTCAGCACAGTCCAGAGCCACGGGATGATCCTTTTGGGATGAACTGCAGGCCACCACACGATGAATGTTCAGTTCTGCAGTTTCTGTTGTGTATCTGTTCCACGTGTGCTAAACCCCACAAAATGCTTCTCAATACTTCACAAAAGGCAAAACAGCCATAGGAAATTACACTAAAGCTTTACAACTTCCTATTTTCTATGTCTTTGCAATAGCTGCATGTTTTTAGTAATTGCTAAGCAGCAACTTCTAAATGATCACAGAAAGTGGACCATGTTTAACACAACAAAAAAGGAGTAAAAATATCTATTGTATGTTCTCTTTCCTGAGGGGACCCATTCATTCCTGACCCCAGATCTAGTAATTGGTTCCATGTTGAATGTTAGAAGGTGGGGGCTAGAACCGGGGACAAGTAAAATACATTCTTATTAAAGGCTTATTAAAGGGTTTGGAAGAAGAGCAGAAAAAGCATGCTTCTCTTATCCACCAGCAACCACTGGAAAGACTGAAGCATGTTTTTAGTGCCAAATAAATATAATCAAAACAAACAGTTATAGTCTCCCTTCAGACCCCTTGGAGACCTCAATACTTCAAAGACTCCGCTCATAACTTAACTTTCTTGTGTCATTCTGGAATAAATCTCCTGTGCAGCTTATTAAACGGTCTTTGCACCTGCTCCAATCTACCTCCATCTTTCTGCTCACTGCAAAGGAGGATCATCGGACACAGTATTACAAATGAGGTCTCAGGAAGGCTTTCCCAAATGCTGTTAGCATTTCTCTCTCTCAAAAAATATCATGTCTAATGCATTGCAGAAGCACATTAGACTCTTTCACAGCAGCATCATACCGGTGGCTTAGAGCCATCTTAGTGGTATTATCACAGCACTTTACCTAATTGAGACTGCTACAACCATTAAATCATCTACACAACCTCCTATGATGTTAACAGATGTTCTTCTCATTTCAGGTATTTGCATATTGAGATAAGTGTGACCTGTCTCAGACGAGGCACTGAGGGCTTGCAGAGCTAAATTAGCAACTGAGACTTTCAGATTCTTAACCCAAAGCATACACCCCTGAACTCCAGCAGCAAGCAGATGAACTACACAGTGCACAGTTACAAACATGCCTGATACTCCACACCAAATGCCTGTGCTTGCACTCCAAAATCATTCTACATGGATGGCCCTACATGGCCACTTGTCTACAATGTAATTACATCAGCCTGCTGAGGAGGTGCACAGAAGATACCCAGAAAGGCCAAACCTCCACCCACTTTGTGTCTATGTCCTCAGCCAGCACAGAAACCACCTTTTTGTGGCAATTCCATCCAGACAAGTCATTAGGTGCTAGGCCACCTCCTCTCACACGTACTTCCTCTTAGCTGCCAGAGCAAAAGCTGCTCAGTGATAACCATATCTACAGAAGCTCACATCAACACTGATATATTCTCCTGAAAAATGTTTTCAGGATTCTGAGTTTAGAATTCAAACGCTCCGTTTGTTCAAAGATTTACATCATACTGGAAGTGACAGTCTCCTGATTTCACAAGAAAAAGGCACAAAAGATTTAAAAATGCAGGAGCACAAATTCAAAGAATCATGATGGACAAAGTGGTTGGTACCAAACAGCTTCGTGATCCCTACACAAATCAGTACACTGTAGCTACTCACATCATAGCGTTAGTTTCGCTATTACAATCAAACACTCCCAACAAAAACCTGCCTTTGTGGAAAGTTTACCCAAAACATGAACATTACTAGAACTAGACAAAACAAGAACTACTTTCCCATAATGCTCAGGATCTCTTAATTGCCAAGAAATGCCATGAATGTTTTGCAGTTGCATTCCAAAAAGTACTTTTTCTACCAAGCAACTAGTAGAGTCAGAACTGTCCTGTGAGCTAAGGACATGGAGTTTTTTCTATAAATAAAGCAAGCATTCTAGTCAAGCCGAACACCACCTTCTCAGAAAATAAATATCCTAGCCACACTCAAACTTGGTTTCTCTTTTTCACTCATTATCACATATATACCTTAACCATTTCCTGTTTAGATCCAACTTCACAGATTAACCCACTACTGGTACTGGAAAAAGCTCACAAATAACTAAGGCAAACAGGATAACTTCTGCTAACTGCCCATGGTGTAGAATTCAATGTTAATAAAATGAAATACTGCAGCAGTGCGCTACCTCAGAGAAATTTGTAGACAACTCACTACATTGCTTCCACAGATGAAATATGTACCTTCTAGATATTTACATTTTCAGAGCACTTCCACGAATCACTGAAGGAAGGTATGGACCAGAAACAACTGGATTGGCATGACCCAGCATGTTCCTGCTGGCCAGCTGAGCTGAGTCAGCTACAGGAAGAGGTAGATACTCTTCAGAGCTACATCACTGCCCAGCAGTGAGGGGAAAACCTGTCCATGCTGACTTAAGTTTTATTTTACAACAGAAGAGATGAAAATCCGTCCTGCACCCAGTTCTCCCAAGGCTGATCATGACCCATCTCCTACAAAACTGCAGCACCACTCAGCATTTTATTAAACTGCATTACTGCAAGTCCCAGCTTGCAAAGATGGTTTTCTGCCCTCTGTGCTCATTAGCAGGATCTCAGTGTACCAGTCTGGCCCTCCGGTCTTTAATAATGGAAAAGACTATGCTTCCCTGAAATTGCAGATATTGCATATATTGTTTTGGGGTACACCCTGTTGAGATTGAGAAAGGCAGTACCAGGCACAATTCTGGTGAGGTTCCCGGTGACACCTGGAATATAAAATACACATACTTTTGACTGAGCGCATGCTTGACTTATACTGACAAAAGTAAGTAACCTGAAAACCAGGACAACTATTTCCCGGTGTTTGCAGTTGGGCTCTATGTACATTATATTTTTAGATCAAAATTTCAGTATCTATACAACAGAAGTGTGCTTTTTCCTTCTAATATGGAATCTCCATTCAGAAAACTAGCAGAATCCAGAAGAATTCAAAATTTACTTCTATTTGTACACAAATGTATGTACCCTTTATAAAGTCCCACCAGCAAAATCCACTCACATTCCATCTTCCAAATGTATTGGAAAATACATTTGTCAAGATGCATTTCCAAAGAAGGCACAGTTTGCATGTATATAAACAGATACTGAAATCTTTGTATGTATATGTTCAAAAAAGCAGCACTGCAATTTGCAAGCAAAAATGAGCAGGCAGTGTTTCCAACTGACAGTGTGATATGGTGTTATCAGGAAGGACAAGAATTACAGTGATTTACAGTAAATTACTTTTACTGGCCAGGGATAATACACCGTTATGAGACTATATTAAGAAAGTTTGCACTGCTGCCTTATGGTGCTTCATCTTTCAATTAATGTCCCAAGAACACTGAATTATCTATATCTGAGCAGTGTTTTTGATGTTAGCATGAAAGAAAGAGGTTTTTAAAACCACAACACACTTGGACAAGTTCTCATCAGTACTTCCATTTCTAGTCACTAGGTTCTACTCATTCCTCCTGACTAACTTTGCAACTTTACTTTTTAATCTTTACGTTGAAATTATAAAAAAAAAAATAAAGCATAAGTCAAACACAGAGCCTATGCCTACATCGGCAAGCCTAATGCCCTTCAAACCCAGGGAATCTAAAGCTCCTAAACATATGTTTATCTACAGCACACTCCTTTCTAACACTGAAGAGTATCTTGTGATTAATGTATCTTGTAAATGCAGCATGCACACACATGTATGATGTGAAAGTACAGATCTGACACGGGATAAGGTCTCAGCATATGCAGATGTCAGGTGGGATAATAACCTGCAAACCAGAAACAATACAGTGTAGTTAACTGCCATAAAAAGGAAGAAAGAAACTACAGGAGGAACACTCAAAAATTTTATGAGTGGTATTTTACCAGGTTTGCTAAGGGCATGACTTTAGTACTGGTTTTGGCTTGAGTTTCCTAACTTTGATAAATTTACAGTAAACTTAAATCTATTCAGAAAATCAAAAGCAAAACACACAAGACCAAAATTACTTCCTTCAGTTTGCTCTCTTGAATTTTGCATCAAAGAAGCAGCACAGCAATTTAAATCTCCAAATACTACTCATTCCACAAAGACCCACTGAAGTTCTCCACACAAAGTAACCAGCTGGCCACTCAGACACTGAGCAGTGGACTATCAACTAGATCTCCCATTATTTTTAGGACATTCAGGACATCCTAGTGGAATGTGTTATCAAGTAAATTAATCACAGAATGGGTAAGATTGGAAGGGACCACTGGTAGGGACATTTGATCCAACAGTATTGTGTCCAGATGGTTCTTCAATATCTGCCCAAACCCCTCTGGGCAACCAATTTCAGTGTTTGGTCACTCCCACAGTAAAGAAGTTGTTCCTCATTTTCAGGTGGAATTTCCTGTGCATCAGTTCTGCCCACTGCTTCTTGTCCTACTGCCTGGCACCAGAACAGAGCCTGGCTCTGTCCTTTTGACACCTCCCTGCAGATACTGATAGACATTGTTTAGGTCCCCTCTCAATTGTCTCTCCTCAAAGCTGAACAGGTCTAACTCTCTCAGCCTTTCCTTCTTAGATGCTCCAGTCCCTTAATCATCTTTTCCACCCTCCGTTGGACCAGCTCCAGGAACTCCATGTCCTGAGGAGCCCAGAACTGGACACAGCTCTCCAGACATAAAACTCCAGATGTGCCTCACCTGGGCTGAGCAGAGGGGCAGGATCACCTCCCTGCTAGCAATGCTCCTCTTAATGCCCCCCAGGATCCCATTGGCCTTCCTGGCTACCAGGACACATGGCTGGCTCATGGACAGCTTGCTGTCCACCAGGACTCACAGATCCTTCTCCACAGAGCTGCTTTACAGGTCAGCCCCCAGCCTGTACTGGTGCACAGGATTGTTCCTCCCCAGGTGCAGGACCCTGCCTTTCTCTGCTGAATTCCAGGCATTTCTTCCCTGCCCATCTTTCCACCCTGTCGAGATCCTTCTGAAGGGCTGCACAGCACCCTGGGGTATCAGCCACTCCTCACAGCTCTGTACTGTCACTGAACTTGCTGAGGAGGTATCTACCCCATCATCCAAGTCTCTGATGAACAAGTTAAACAACACTGAACCTTGTGGGACACTGGTAATCACAGCGAGGCACCACTGATTCCAGGTTGTCACAGACGACATGTGGCAAGAGTCTGAAACCAAACCACGCTGAACCTCTACACCAAGCAGACAGTCTCGTAGGAACACATTACAGCTGAGTACAAGGAAATACATTCAAAGTACAGGGAATTCTCCACAGAACAGAGTACCCCATATTCAGCACAGGAAGTTGGTTGTTGAGATACAAAGTTACAGCTTTGTTGAAAGATCTGTAGAAATATTTGCATTACTTAGACACTGAGTAATTCCTAATATGAATTGGCTGAACCTAAATACCTGATACCTTTACAGAGCCAAACAGTGTCAAGTATTAAACTAAGCTAATGTCATTAAAAGCAAAAAGTATCAGTGTGGAAGAAAAAAAAATTATTGTAATACAATTTTATATTATTCCTGTAGGACCTACTGATGAAGAAATTATTTTTTTTTTAAAGGTAATATCATAGAAATTTTAATCTATGTATATTTTATTTAATAGATTCCTGTGGTGCCTATCAGACTAAACTGCCTCATCAAAGCCTCTGAAAATTGGTCTAGATACAAGAAGAGGCGTGTTCTGCATAGTAAGACCTCTGAGAAAGGCTTTTAAAAGGAACACTTTGGAGAATTCTTACTTTCTCTGATAAGATATATGGGAGTGCTTTCACTGAAGCAATTCTTTATATAAATATAAAAAATATTTTAAAGCTAATTGTCAGACACCTTCATATATCTAAGAGCCAATGATTCCACTCAAGGATTTCCTACTACATGCCGTGAACCACCATTCACCTCAGCAATCTCCATGCTAGCAAAAATCCTTATCTGAGAAAATTTCTTGCATGTTTTGGTGTTTGCAGGATTAGATTTTTGGTTTGCAGCTACCTGACATACGAGTCAAATATCTATTAAAAAAAAAAAAGGGAATAAAAGGCCAGAAAAGATTATGTTATCTACTTAGAGCAACAGGAAAATGATGAAAGATACTAATATTTACTGAAAGACCTCTACACCTTCCAGATGATCAAGCATGCTAAATAAAACTTCACATCCCAATTATCCTAAATATCTATAAACAATAAAACAACCCATGCTATCTGAAAGAGCTATGACTCCATGCAATAACAGTAAAACATTTCTTACAGGTATTAAGTTCACTGAAAATCTTGGTAAATAACTTGAGATACCCCCAGGGAGAGTTTAAAAGGAGAGACTTTCAATTTCCCTGAAACATCACCTGTACCAGTGACCAGCAGTGAGACACTGCTCTGAGTCAATTCCACCCAGTCCAGTACTGAGTCAAGATTAGTCCACCATAGTAGCAAAATAGAGTAAGAAAATTAATCAGCGTATTGTTTTGGGGTACACCCTGTTGAGATCAGGAAAGGCAAATATGAGAGAGCAGATCGACTCCAGTCTGAATTACAGCAGGATACCCACACATTTCAACATACCCAGAACACTGGAATTTTTCAAGGGAAAGGTACTGAAGTAAAAGAAATCACCAGTGATATGACGGTTTTTCCATTTAAATTGTTCTTTCAAAACTTTTCAATATTTTAGAACACTATTTTAACACCTTTTCTTCCAGCTTTGGATGCTCATTTTTTAAGTTCCCTCCTTTCAAAGACGAAGGAAGTAAGGAAAATGTCTTAATTTAAGGCCGAAATTAAAGTCAAGGGTCTAAGTAGCCTACCCCGTTAAGTTTAAGGAAATTAAATATTTTTTTCTATCTTCAGCCATTTTATTGTTTGCAGCAAGTATTTTTGCACGCTGTCAAAACAGCCCTTATCAAAATATTTGCAATCTTAACAGTCATGTTGACCCTGTGCAGTTTGAAGGAAAGAAGGGATGAGCTGACTTCTGTGCAACACGAAAGTCAAGACTCTAACTATGCCTGCAAAAGTCAAATGGAAGATAGAAAAGTATAACCAGTTTTGAAATAAGGTGATCTTCTTCACCTCAAAGAAGGGGCTTGCATCGTGGTTAAGATCTTACTGGGCAAATATAAATGGAGAATTTCCCATGATTTCTTATGCTCAGCTTTCCACACATTCTTGTCAGTATTGCATAAAGTCTTTGTCTTCTAAATCCCTCTCCACAGCTGCTGTGTAACTTCACTGACTTCAGCACTCACTGTGGCCACCAGTTAAGGAGAACTCCTGGAATGAGTCACAGTTTATCCTCTGACCTACTCTGACAGCAGGTGGTTGAGCCCTGCAAAGCACTGAACGACCTGCCATTCATTACCTAGCCGTTCTTCAGAATAGAAATACAGCCCAGGAAAGTATCTGGAGAGAAAAAGCAGATTCAGTCACAATGGTCATGAATTAAGAACCAAAAGTTTACCAAGAAAGGCAACCCCACAGAAAAAGAAGTGGTATTTTTAACATTATATATGAAATGAGCACTGCTTTACATATTTCAGTGACATTGTTGATCAAGATATGGTATGTGTTTATATGGAACCAGTTTAATCCCAAATGGAAAGGGAAACGTGAGGTACCCGTAAACATCATTAACACTACAGGCTGCAGCATAATCATTATAGAGTTCATAAAAGAAAGAGTGATTCTGACCAAAAGAGCTTCTGTTTCCAGATCAGGCCAAGGTGAGAGCGTATCTTTGTCTCACAGCAACATAAATATTGCATGTGCATTCCTGTATTTAGCCATCTTATGCAACAGAGGTTGAAAGAAGCAGGTAAATATTGTCCGTAAAAGAGTAATTTTCTTGACTTTGGCATAAAAATAAACCAAAAGAAACCATAGTGGAGAAGGGGAGGAAATGAGTTTTCCTCTTGTAATCATTTAATCCTTTTTTCTCTCTCTTCCTAGTATGAGCCTTGACAAAGCCACTCTGAGTGCAGGCTCTCAATTGTTTTGGTAATGAAGTACATGCCAAGGGTT
This sequence comes from Cyanoderma ruficeps, assembly GCA_008694505.1. NCBI lineage: Eukaryota > Metazoa > Chordata > Aves > Passeriformes > Timaliidae > Cyanoderma > Cyanoderma ruficeps. The sequence goes on along the minus strand of VZDJ01007754.1, from coordinate 31,443,761 downwards.
CAGGGAATTTTGGGAACTGAAACACACACATGAAGTTTTTCCACCTATCTTCTCTAATTAGCAACTATCAATGGGCCAACAGCACACAATCTGAGAACAGTGAGAGCCTACAGAATATACACACCCCACCTCCCTGAAGTGAAGGATGGATACCAAAATGGCCAGCCTTCCAGGACTGAAATGAAATACGACCTCATCCTGAGTTCAAATAACATATAATGGACAGATGTTTCAGGCAAGTAGGCGGCTGGAAACTATTCCACCTGCAAGATGATCCTGGCTAAAGCCCAGGAACACTCAAGTTTAACAAACTGACAAGGCAGCCTTCTCCTACTCTGGCATTCTCCAGGAGTGGAGATGGAAATATGTGGAAGCCAGAGCAAAGAGCCTCCGTGGCACCAATCTTTGACTATATGGCCCTAAGACACACATCCTACATCTATAAATTAAAGCAAACCTTAGGCCACCATGACTTACAATCACTAAAGACACTGCATAAGAGGAATTTGCTGCCTGAAGTCCTGACTATCCACATGGTACATCTGCTCCAGCCAGGTATACCTCAGTGGCAGGACAATGCCATACATCAATCACACTCACTTTAAAATACTTGAAAGAAAGATGGTTATCATGAACTACAACTAATTTGAAAAATATGTATTCAACAATATGTATTCAAAATAAAGGCAATAAAACCACATTTCTTTTTAGAAAGCCAACAAGTGAAGAAGTAGCATGTCTCCCAGTTTTAATTTTCAGTTTCACTACGTGACACTGGGAAGCCCTGATTTAGTTGTAAAAATGCTGCTGTCACATCTGGGTTTGGTAACTGATGCAAGGTTGCTTGTGTACAGAGAGCAACCTATCTTAGATCCCTCCATGGACCAAAAATAATTCTTAGTTTACTTTCTTCTTTGTACTTCACAAATTTTCCATTTGCTAGTGCTGGCCCAGCATGGGGACGTTTTATTCTGGGGTGACATTCTGGTTCCTACATCACAAGTAGTTTCCCCCTTTGGACCAATAACTCAGAGAAGTGACTGCAGCAGCTCAGCAACCACGATCTCCCTACAGCTCCAGAGGGAAAGGTTACATTAAGTATTCCCATATTTCTGTGAGCAAGCAGCAGAATGTGACTGCCCATACGTCATAATGCTGGAGGCCAACTGCACTCACAAAAGCTCCAGCACTTTCACCAGGGTGTCCCCTCTGCAGAAATTAAGGTGAAAGAGCTGGTGAAGTTTCTATCTAATACAGGTCAGGAGGTATATGAACCCAGCTTCTACCTCACGGCTTGGAAGTACTCCTGGGTCCACTGCATCACTGCAGGAATTTCCTTTACAGGAAATGCTTAAGCACTCTATTTACTCACAGCTTCACTCCTGTTTTCTCCCCAAATATCCTTCTTTTTTTTTTTGGTCTAGCTTCCTAATCACACCCTTTAATCCATCACTTTGGTTTCCTGTTCCTTGCCTATAGGTGAAATTATTCCTGATCACTGCTTTTAGCTTCCATCAAAAGCACATATTTCAAGCAAGCATCACTGAAAATTTGACTTGCCGAAGAGGCAGACCTTTTCAGTCACTGAAATCCTGTCAGAGGCAATCACATAATAGATTTACCTTCCAAAAGTAATCAGTTGCATCATTATCAATGATAAGAAGCCAAAATCTGCAATGGTGTGAGGAGGAGGAGGAATTTTTTAGAAGAGAAAACTCAGCACGGTTGTTTTTAAGGTTTTCATCTAGAGATGACTGAAAACGCATTGTGCCCAAGGGCATCTGATACTAGGTCAATCAGCTCTCTGCACTGTCTCCATTTCAGTGTCTCATTGTCATCCAGCAAAAAGATTTTCATCAGACAAAAATACTGAAGAATGCCAAGAAACATCTCAGAGCAGAGACTGTCAAAGAATTCTTTATGAATGAAAGCTGCTCACATGAGTAAAGTTGTAAGGGTATCCAGATGCCAGGACAGAAGGAGAAAACACACACACATACTGTGAACACTTCCCAGTTAGAAACACTAATTAAAATCACTTCATAAATGCAAATGAATCTATACCATAAACTCTTAAAAGCAAATATGACTGGCAAAACTTTAATCCAATGCTGCACATTTTCAGTGCATCAAACACAAAACCGAATTTTATAGCCCATCAAATAACAAAAGCCAGGTATCAGCCATGTCATTGAAAACTGAAGATAAACAGGCTTAAAACACATGGATTTGAATTTGTCTAGAAAAGTACTTCCCTTGCTTTATCACAATGGTTTGAGAAGTGATAAATATTTAACTATTATTAGCAAAAGCCATTATTTAACTGACAGTTATAAAATCATACTCTGAATGCAAAGTCTTTGAGACAAAGTAATTCTGTTCTAGCATGGCAAACGCTTAGTTACTAGTGAACACAGAGCAACAGCAGAACACTTCACACTTGGCAAAGTTTGAAATAATATTATTCTGCTTCAGTAAGAATCTATAAGTAAAAAATGAGGTATTTAACAAGCTATGCAGGATTTATTACCTTTGAAATGTTACTCTAATTTGCAAGATATAATCAGGTTTCCAAAGAACAATGCTGAAATGCAATAAAGGATCCAGATCTCATTCCTTAGCAACTCCTTCCATTTAATCATAAAAACAAGATAAACCCAGTTTGCCAAAAATGAAAAGATGAACGAGGCAGATAGGAAACAAATCAGTTAAGTACAGGCATCAGAAACTACAGTATGAGATGGCATACAAATCCTGTGGTTGACAGAGATAAATCTGTCAGATAAATTCAGAAGAATTAGAACTGACACTAAACCTAAGGTTTGAGCAGAAGCTAGTACCAGTGCACAACAGGAAGAACGAAGCAGAGGTGTTTCAGACTTGGCTCTGCTCTGAAAATCCCCTATCTTTACTGATTTTTGTCATCACTTGATCATAATTTTTACAATAACATATTTCAGAAAATATTATGTTCCCATAAACTGGGATCTTGTGAACGGATGGTATTTGCATTGTCTGATTGTACATTCTGAAAAGTAACATTATTGCAGAGCTCCTGAGAAACATCATACATAGCAAGTTCAAAGAAGACCTTACATAAGCAATAAGCAAATGTGTAACTTGCTCTGAACACAAACTTAATTTCTGGCAAAGGATGATGATACAGTTTCCTGGCACCTCAAAAGAAGGCACCCCTGCCTTATCAAATAAAGGTGACATTTTATGTGTCAGAATTACTACGCAAACTAGTAGTAATACAGAAATTAATTGTTAATGAAAGTATTTGTGAGCCTGTTGTACTTTTTTTTTCCCTATTTGGGAGAGCAACAAGGTCAGAAAATCTTGGACAGCTACTGCTGCCAGGGGTTGCCAAAAAGGTGGTTTTTGCGTTGTCTGAAGACCATGGCAACGAACATCCTCCAGGCACCCCTTTTCCCACTAAGTCTACACAGGCAGTAGCTCACCTCAGTCCTCACTGCCTCTCACACATGAAGTGTAAATACCTATTCCTCCATGACTCAGAGAGCAAAAACTGAAAATCCAAGTTAGTCACCAACAAATTACAGAAATTCAAGGAGGTTTTTCTTGCAACATGCTAAACCATCACAACGAATAGACTGCAGTGGCTACCATATTTATTGTCTCATTTTGTCACTCTATAATGCCTAAGAGATTGAACACCTAAACCCGTTCCTGTCAATGCAGCCTGATGATCAAATGAGACTAAGGGAATTTAAGAGAGGCTCATTAACAACTATTTGACAAAAGGAGAAAACCATCAAGGCATGCAAAGAAGAGTAAAAACCTGAATGTTTATGTTGATATGCTTGGTGTAATTACAAATGAAGATTATATATTCAGTATTTTCTACCTCCTCCTAAACACCACAGTTTTGCTACAAGCAATGGAGTATTACAAGCTCAGCATTGCAGCACACCAGAGGGACTAATTAGGACAGCATCATGTGGTCCATGAGCTTTGCCAGATCAAAACAAGCACCTCTGTATTGGACAGTTTCTTCAATTATTCTTCAAGTGGAAGACCCATTTATGAGTTTCTCTGCACAAAACTGATTTCAGTATGATCAGGTGATGTAAAGCAGCACTAAATGTAAGTATTATTTATCATATATTTAAAAGGCCAAAAACTACAACCGCATTAACAGATCTACTGAAATGCAAATGTGTCACATAAAGAGTTAATGCACTCCTACTCAACTACCTAAATTTATTATTTGAAGCAACAGTCTTCTGTTTATTGCAATATTTATTTCTGTCTCAGAAGAGAGAAAAAAACCATCATGTGCCAAATTTTTTATGTGGTGAGATTCCTCCCTATACCAAAGATAATCTTTAATTCAGTATGACATACTGTTTTTATTACAACAAGCTTACTTTCAGCATAATCATAACAGGTAAGGATTATGTTAAATCTTTTTCTCAGCAGAAGGCCTAGCTTTCCTTTAAGTGATGTCGTGACCTTCTCCAAATAAATTAGCCTGTCCAGTGCAGATGTTGACATTTCATATCAAGAAAGAGAACCACACTGTAAATAAAGAGCTACAGAAATATGTGTCAGCAGTGACTTGGCAAAGGTTTAAGACTGATGCAAGTATTTCTGGTATGAAAAAACAGAAGAAAGCTGCAGGTGTGAAGAATGCTTCTGTGAAGAGGAAATAGGGCAAGCTGACACCTTAACACTTAGCCAAATACTGTATTTGATGAGAATGCAGAAAATCAGTTAAAATCTTTGAAGCTACTACATTTTAGAAAGCAAAGCAGGAAGAGAATACAGAAGAAAAACAGTTTCTTAAAGAGTTCAGTCTAGGGCGCTTTTATATTTTTATGTGTGTGCATGCACGTACATGTGTACACACGCATTTGCGTGTGTACAGAAAACATCTCTGACCAATCACTTAAAACAGCTTGCAGCAAAAATAAAGTATGTTGCATTCTCTCCAAAACACACTTCAAACAACAAGAAATAGACTCAAAACCTCAAAAATTATACATAAGTATGAACTTGTGTCATCCCACTCTCCCTAACACACTCAAAAGCCAGAAGGGAAAAACAAATTTTAAGTATTCACAGCACATTTGGCAAAAATACAGAAGTTCCATATTCAACAAAATTCAGACTAACATAGTACAGCAAATATTCACATTAGACTTTACTTAAAAGATCCTAGAAAAATAAATAATAGATCAGAAGCATTATTAGTGATGGTATTAGACACAGCCCAGCCTCTTGCCTTGGCATTTTGGGAGAAGGCTGTCTAGCCCTTTCCACCGTTTCCTCTCGTGGCTTTTTGCAGAGGAAAACAATTTACAAAGGGAGCCAAGGAGCTGCTGGTGAGGTCACACAGAGAGCTGTGTGCAGACACCTACAGCACCAGTCTATGCTCCCAGGGGAAGCCCACAGTGGCGGATGGAGATGAAAGCTGAGCAGCAGAGGAAGACTGTCCAACCTAAAACGACTCACCTAAGTTAAAACATGGGGAAATACACTGGGGAGCAGCCCAAACCCAAACTGGTCAACAAAAGTATTACTCCAAAATTGTCCTAACCTGTTGATTACTAATGATTTCTGTGAGAAACCTTCTTGGATTTTCTTCAAACCAGAGGACTGCAAGTGGGCCTATATCTGTTTTATCTTCTGGGAAGTTGACAGAGCATTTTTTCTGGATAAAAAGTTTCTAACTACGGAAGTGAGAGGAATTATGTTCTAGAGAAGCAAGGGAATAAAATTCTACTGTTCATATACTCCTCCACACCTACAAATCCATTCTATCAACAGGATGAAAAAAACTCTAAAGAATGAGCAGAGCTCTGAAACAAAGTGCATTACCAAAACTGCCTGACCCCTTTGAGTCCTTCCTACTGAAGGAAGAAAACCCAAACCCTTTGTGGTCTTAGCAATAAAGACCACTGTAATAACTGAGAGATGTCTTTATTGCTATTTTCAAGGATATTTTTTGGTCCTGTTTTCACTGGGATATCTTGTTGCTAAATTATCCACCCAAAAAAGGGAAAATGGAGTTAAATAGCTAATATAGTTGGCGTATAGCAAGAGCTTAGCAACTGCAAATGGTCTCCGAAAGAGGAATAAAATAGTTTCTGTGAATCATTCTATTTTTTAAATTAAAATGTGATTTGTATCTCTTCTAGAGATAGGAGGAAGGTTTTACTGGAACTAGGAAGTTCAAGGCTGACTCCCTCGCAAAACAGAGCTCCACATTCAGCAGTTCTAGGTTGTGGTGTCAGCTTTCTTTTTAAGATAGTTATTTATCATTTAGCTGTGGTCATATTGGGCCATACAAGTTTGGAGTCTTACTTCAGCCGACGTTTGAGCAGGATTTACAAATTACAGGAATCCTGCACCTCCCAAAGTCACTGACATTCCAGAAACAGGCAGCTGGGCTTCCCAGGGCCACGTCCCCCTGTGAGTCAGGGCAGGTGCTGGAGGTCCCTGGCAGCACCTGTGTGTCTCCTGCGTGTCTCCACACTCCACTACCCACTGCCACAGGGCTCGGGCCACCGAGCACACGCAGCCCTGCTCCTTCGACACGGGCAAAGAGAACTGGGGTAATTTGGGGTTTTATTTTTCACACTAGTATTTGCATAACTGTTAAGATTACAGAATAGCACTGGCAGTTGTAAAACACTTCCTCATGTAAATATTTTTAAGTGGTTTCTGAGTGTTATCCATGTATTAGGATATCAGCACTGCTGCATTTTTGCCACTGCAAAAATCCTTTCCCTCACTATTCGGGTTTTCATCGTTATCATTTAGGCCCTAAATATTTCCTTTTTCCACAGACTTTTGTATACATGGTCTCTCATGGAACTCTATCTTTTACAATGAAAAACTAACTGGGAGAAGCTGGAAGGGCCCTCAAAATTCTGTAAGATCAGGCTGGACTACAGACAAGATTTGTTTTATCAAATGTTTTTATTTTTCATCAATAAGAGACTTCTATTAAACTGACAATTTTTCTAAATTTCAACAGCTTATACAAATTTAAATGTATTTGGCCAAAATAGTCAATGCTAATGCCTAGAAATTTAGGTAGAAGTGTTATAGAGTACTTATTTTGGAAAATGTGCACAAAATTTCCAGTAAACATTCTGAGTATCCTGCTGCTGAAAGGCTTTTCTTTAAAAAAAAAAACCCAAAAGCCAAAAAAAAACTTTCAAAGACTTTCAAAGACCAAGACACAAACACTATTGGCAATTTTTTTCCCCAGGCTTTCCTAAATCATCACCTCTTTTTATCCTGGTTTGCCCAGAACTGAAAACTCCACTGTAACTGTGATGTGCTCCCATCTTAATCAAAAATACAATTGAGTGATCATGCCAAAGGCAGAAAGAGCAATCACACCACCATGTCGTCACCTATGCAAATCTAGTATCTTTTCTACCTTAACCAAAGACAAACACAACTCTCATCAGCAGTGAGCAAACCAACCATACATAAAAAAATCATGTTTGTTAAAACACTGAATCATTTACTTACCATTAAGCATGTGCACAAACTTTTCCTTGTAGTCCCAACTCTATTCAAAGACCAGAAATAACTGACTTACAAATTAGCCTTTTTTTGTAGGAATGCACTCAGTTTTCTCCTAGCCCTCTTTGACTTCCAAACTCTCCCTATGCGTCTGTATCACACGAAGCAGCTGCAGGGCTGCCATTTTACAGAGCACAGTAACCTTGCTTCCTGCTGCAGCTGTGCTCTGGCTACCCAGAAGTACAGCAGAGTTCCCTGTAACTCTCCAAATTTCTCACTAGGTATCTGTTTTGCCACCCTTACAGCTGCCTGAAGGTCAGACTATGGGCTAACTGCACCCACATACACCCCCCACCCCTCAGACCATTTCTGTTCCTTGTGCTATAGCAAAGTCTACCCAAGCCCTTTTTTCTCATCAAGGACAGACAAAGTAAGGTCAACTTCTCCTTTCTAGATGTAAAAGATGGAGGTGAGGCATAACACAGGTCCAAGGCTTTATTCACCCTCCTACACCTGCAATCAGGCCCGTAGAAGCAAGGATCAGATGGGGAGAGGAGACTGGAGCAGAAATGAAGATACTTAATTTTTCTATGCCAGAAAGACTAAGAGCACCATTTTCTGAAGTAGCTTAGATCAGCTGTTCTTTTAGACAGTGAACAAACATGACATAACAGCTAAATCAGAGAGGCACCTTCATTGCTCTTCCTCCATCTCTAGGAATGGCCAAAATTAACAGGAAGCCTGAAGAATCTGGAATTGCAGCAAAGAAGCAATGCCTGATAGTTTACCAAGAGGATAATACTAATGTCCATGCATGTTTTAGTGAGTTAAACATTCTACTCAACTCATTTCTGTATTCATGGATGGAAAGCAACTTGATACAAGCATTTTTTTTTTTTGTGTAGTAGTACGACTTCATTCAAAATTCCATTTGTGAAAGGACTGCTTTTGTGGGTCGGATGTGCCAGGCCATCGGATCCACACAGTCCAATAGATCCGATTGTCTCTTTCCTCTACCTGGCTGGAGGCAGGGTCTCTTTAACACTGATCATTCCCTCCCTGAGTATACATACTAGAGGTCCCAGCATCCTGACTACTGGCAGCCTGGGCATAGGAGGTTGCGGCTACTTTCATTTTAGTGGCACCCCCTTGGTGAGCATTCCTCTCCTTGAGCTCACGCACCCGTGCTGCCAGGACAGAAGTGGGTTTCCCATCCCACACTCCCATGTCTTCTCCACGGTCACGCAGATAAAACCACAGGTCAGCTCTTGGGGTGTACCTTCTCTCTCTAGCCGGGGGTCGTTGCGCTCTAACTCTGGGACCTATGACTCGTACCGGTGCCACATTGGAAATGTTCTTCCTCATCTTCTCCTTCACCTCCTTCATTTCCTCTTTGAGTTCTTTCACCACGGCAGAGATATGAGCCTGCATCGGGCTACTGATCATACTCTCATAATTTCTAAGCTCATTGGCAACAGACCCCACTGTCTCTCGGTTGTCCTCAACATTAATTGTTGCAATGAATGTGGTATACTGAGATGGCCCCAGATTTGCCAGATT